>CM052544.1:91590310-91618862 GCA_028533065.1 Trachops cirrhosus
AAAGAACTTATGACACATGGACTGAAATAAAGGGGGGGAATGTGGGTGGGAGAGGGTGTTCAGGGTGGAGGGGAATGAAGGGGGGATAATAGGACAACTGTAATAGCATAATCAATAAAATATATTTAAAAAATAAAAAAAAATGTCATGTATACATACAATACAATGGAATATTTTTCAGTCCTAAAAAGAAGGAAATCCTGCCATTTGCAACAACATGGTTGGAGCTTGAGAGCATTATGGTAAGTGAAATAAGTCAGAGAAGGACAAATACCGTATGATCTCACTTAAATGCAGAATCTTTAAAAAAAAAGAACTCACTGAAAAAGAGAACAGATTAGTGATTGGGAGGTGAGAATGGGTAAAGGTGGACAAAAGTTACAAACTTAAGTTATAACATAAGTAAGTCCAGGATGTAATATACAATATGGTAATTCTAGTTAATAATACTGTATTGTAAATTTATAGGATGCTAAGAGAATAAGCCTTAAAAGGTTCTCACCACCAGAAAAAATAAATTATAACTATGTGAATAGATGTGAAGTACACTTATTGTGGTAATTTTGCAATTTATACATATATCAAATCATTATGTTGTACACCTTAAACAAATACAATGCTGTATGTCAATTATATAACAATAAAAATGAAAAAAATTTTAGTGCATATTCTGTTTTGTTTCAACAATAAAGCATAAGAAAAGGAACAAAGAGGTCCTGGCCCCAATGTGATGAAATCATGGAAGACCAGGAGACACTAAAAAGCACAGGTACAGTATTTGTTGCTCCAAGCCCACCAACAATATCTAGAACATGAAATGCAGCTATTAGATATTGCTGCTCAGGGATTCCAGACGATGAACCAGGGAGGGAAGTCAATACATACATTATCTATTCTGAATGAAAACTGAAGTTTATTTGTAAAAATTAGTCTGATCCAAGTCCGAGCATGGATGTATTTCTTATTCAACATACAAAGGTAGCAAATTGGTGTGTACCAATTGGTGAATTACTAAATGATATCATGTGCTCCAGAAAGGTTATTACGACTAATCTGGAAAAGTAGTTTGTAGCCCAGTGATTTAGCTTCTCACACTAATTCCCTGTAGGATCAGCTGTGTTAATAATGCTTTGCAATTTTACAGCACTTTTCTTGCTAAAAGCTCAAATATGAGTTGAGATGGCACGTCTCAAACTATACAGATGGCACTCCACAGTTTCCACAGCTCTGACTGCATAGCTCATTTGACTTACTAATAAATGTTCCTGTTTTAAGATTAAAAACAAATAGGAAAAACTAAGGAAAATGATAGAAAGACAATAAATTTTCATGCCCAATTCAGTGGCATCTATCTGAAAGGGCAAAGACTAGCAGAACACCCAGACTATAACAGTTTCTTCCGCGGCTGTGCGCACAGGTGTGCGCCTCCAGAAACATCCTGCCAAGCCACCAGGCTGCTGGGAGATGAAGAGAAGGCAAGGCAGGGAAGGAAGTTGATGAAGTTTATTCATATATGGTGACCCACAAAATGGAGGCCGCCCCCGTGGCCGGCCCACATCACAAATCTAAACCTAAGACAGCTTGCATTTGCAGGAAACACCTGTCAAGGAAACCTAACATACACTAATCACAATCCTCCAACTCAGCTTTAGCCGGCTTACCTTCTTCTAGAAAATAAGACCTGCTGGCCTTATAAGGAAATCCCTCACCTCCTGGCCAATCATGCCTGTTGCCTCTTCTAACCATAAAACTCTCCCTTGCCCAAAATCCCCTGAGAAGAGTGTTCCACTGCTCGTGGGGCACTGTGCTTCCCCAATCCATGGATTGTTTTCTCTTGAATAAAGAACATCAAACTCAGTACTAACCTGTTTAAGTTTCGTCATTTGACAACGTAATGGTATTTGCTATGTGAATGTGCAACAATCAGGCCTAAAGGAAAAGTTCTCACTAAGAAGGAGCCAGCCCTGGAATTATCATCTTCTCCTATTTTAGTCCTATGACCTGTAATTACTCATTAAAGGTAGACACATGGTCAGAAGCTTAACTAGCACTGAAAAAAATATTATCAGCCTAAAGTATAACAGTGTTACTAAGATTTATAAATCATACTTAAGTTGGACCCCTTTAAAAACCAGTTTTAAAACAGTTACATTTTATATGTAGGGTGGACTACAATCACCCTAGTAATTTCTTTTATGCTATTCACAAATAGTTTGCTCATTAGTAGTAAGAGAAGGCATTTATTTATTTCTCTCTTTTTTTGGCATTTATTTTGTTGAATTTCATGAACAGACCTCCTAAGTGTTCTTCACTGATAACTATAACTATCTCATCTGTCCCTGTGGATCTGAAAATCCCCATTGGGAATTTAGCTATACAAAGTTTTCCATCATCTCTGGGTAAATTGGTATACATTGCATTTGTATACTAACTGTGGGCAAAGAAAACTGAATCCCCCATTATGATTTGTGAAACATGAATTATGGAACAGATCGGATCTTTAAAAATTCAGAGAATCGACTTATTCCTATGGAAAACAGCACTCTTACTGATGATCAGATTTAATTAAACTGTACAGTGAAGACCACTGAGGTGGAAGACAGCTATAGAGACTTGCCATCCTTGGTGATGCAAGTAGTTTTGTAGCATTACTTACAATATTATATTCAAGCTCCAGGAAAAACAAACACATGATTTTGGTGAATTATGCACAACCATTCTTAGCAAGAGTTTCATTTTTTTTCTGAGATAATTATTGTATATTAAGCCACATTCTGAACTAGTCAAAAATAACATTCAAGTCTTATGCAGCAATTTTCTCAAAAGGAAAGGGGTTTAAAAGTATAATAATCAAAACCAAACAAATGATTCCAACACTGATGTCCCATTAGATATTTCCCTGAAAAATATAAGTATAATCTCTGCAGCAAATACTATTGTCCCTTTGTAAGACCAACACTTAGATAGGTCAAACAAGCAATCTCCCAGGTTAATGAAATGTGAATTTCACATACTTTATTTTCCTAATATTTTAATATGGTAATTAAAATTTTGCCACCTTTCAGTAGTTTTTAAAATAACCCCAAAGGTTTCTAAAACATAAGAGGCTTTAACTTTATTGATTTAAATCACCCTCCTCCCAATCTTCTGCATAAAACAACACTACCAGCTTTGCCTTCAGCTTCTATGGAACCACACAGATATAAAAGCCAGACCAAATGATACACCCATTAATCATTGTCCTCCCTCCCACCCACACCATTGCAAACCACTGAATTAGACCAGTAGGTGCTAAAATGTTAAGTGATTAGAATAATATTCATTCTGGAATCAGAGTAATAGTACATGCACTCTAAAGCATCAATTTTCAACCTTTTTCACCTCATGTCACATATAAATTTATTACTAAAATCCTAAGGCATATCAAAAAATATATTTTTCCCAATCTAACAAAAAAAAGGGCAGATATAGTTTTGATTCATTCACCTAGACAGTTATTGTTCTGTTGGCTGTTGTCATTTTTTTAAATTTGACAATCTGAGGGAAAAGAGGTCAGTGCCCCTGACTAAATGGTCAGGTATACTGCATGTTTTAAAAATTCTTGTGGCACACAAGTGTGCCTCTTGTAGCACCAGCTGAAAATCACTGCTCTAAAGAGCTGATAATGACAAAACAGTTTATAATGTTTCCTTACAGACTCTCTCATAGAGAGTGTGCATGACACTCTGCATTTTTGGAACATTTAAGGAAATTGGGCCACAAGGTCACATTTGCTCAAGGGATGGAGGTAGACCACAATCCAGAAGGTGTGACTCTCAAACTGACTTCATAGAATTAAAAAACAAACAAAAAAAAACCCCTGCCTTCAAGGAACTCAAAGCTTGCTGGTACATGCTATTAAAATCTTTGAACAGAACATTCCACAAATTGTTAGTAGATTCTCTAAGATTTTACAACCTTTCTGTCCTTCAGTGACATCATCTTATAAGACTAGAAAGAAAAACTAATGACAAGATCTTGAAAGATTTTATATTTTCATTCTATCCTTGAAATTAAAAAGCCTTTTCCATAGGTAAGCATGAGGCTGGTGGTACAAAACATAATATATCATTAGTTACATCAATGAGTTTTCTTATCTTCCTGCTACTGAGAAGTTTCTTAATATGGAAGAGTGAGCTCAAATAGTGCACACAGAACGACAATGGGTAGCCTTGCCTGTTAATCTCCACAGTGACTGTCACTAACCCTCCACTTCTCAGATTACGGGCATTCCTGGCAGGAAGGATTCCATGCCCAGCATAGACTCAGGACCTAAATCAGGGGACCTACAAACCTAGACCCCAACCATATCTATCAGAGTCACTTAAAGAGTCTTCAAAAAAAAAAAAACAGAGACACACCAATACTTTTCTAAATCGCCAAGAGACCATGGAATTTCCATTTTGATAAACTAGGTAAATAATTTCTGCCCTCTGAAATTTAGACTACAGACTTAGAATTTTAAAAAAGAATCATTCATGCTCCTAGTACATGAAAAGCAGCATCTTTTTTCCCTTTTTTTGAAGATTTTATTTATTTATTTACTTATTTATTTATTTATAGAGAGGAAGGAAGGGAGAAAGAGAGGGAGAGAAACCTCAATGTGTGGTTGTTTCTCACACACCCCCAACTGGGGACTGGCCCCCAACCCAGGCTTGTGCCCTGACTGGGAATCGAACCAGTGACCCTTTGCTTTGTAGGCCAGCGTTCAATCTACTGAGCCACACCAATCAGGGCAAAAACAGCATCTTTTTAACAAAAAGCTGTCTTATCCATAAAATGCTCTTTTAAGGCAGCACCATTCCGTTGCATTCAGAGGGGACTATGTTAATTACTCATATCATGAGTGGCTTTCAGGGTTAACCCCCCCTCCTTGAAATGTTTCTCATAAAATAAGCAGTCCAAAAATATATGACGTTATCACATATATTGTCATTTAAGAGTTCTACACAGCTCTACAAAGTAAACACACGAACAGTAAAAGAAAATAATAGAAAGGGGCTACATCTTTCTCTATCTGATGAAAAAAGAATATCTAGTATTTAAAGAAAATTTTAGAAAGATTAACTAATACCCTGCAATTCTCTGTAGTGATAAACAGATCCTTTACCAGAGGATTTCTTTAAAATCATCTAATTCATTCAGGATTCATTAATAATAAAACCTATTTGATCCTCACCACGCTGTGAGGCAAATATTATTATCCCCATTCAACAAAAATGGAGAGTGGGACACAGAAACAGTAAATCAC
Organism: Trachops cirrhosus; assembly: GCA_028533065.1. Classification (NCBI taxonomy): domain Eukaryota; kingdom Metazoa; phylum Chordata; class Mammalia; order Chiroptera; family Phyllostomidae; genus Trachops; species Trachops cirrhosus. The sequence goes on from CM052544.1 coordinate 91,595,601, forward strand.
TTGCTCAGAGCAACAGGTCCATCCATAGGCAATTACACTTAATCATTATTAAATTTACACTTAAATCATTCCAACCTTCCCTGGATAAAAAGAAAATCTATAAATTTTTATCAGAAAGTTCTTCTAACTAAATTCCCTTAGCTATAGTTTAAGGTCAATCACTTCTAGTCAAGATGGCAGTGTAGGCAGACATGGCTCAACTCCTCCCACACCACACCAAAATTTCAGCTAAACTACAGGACTTCCATCACTCAGAACCATCAGAAATCAACTTGAATAGAAGTCTGACAACTACGGAATTAAAAAAACCACATCCATCCAGACTGTTAGGAGGGGCAGAGATGCAGAACAGGCTGGTCCCACATCCACATGTGGTAGATAAAAATTTGGGAGGAATATCTTGGGAGTGAGGAGTCCCAGCCCCACACCAGTACCCCAGCCCGGGTTGCCAGTGCCAGGAAGATTAAGTCCCCATAACTTCTGGCTGCCAAAAACCAGCAGGGATTGAGTTGGTGGAAGAAACTTCTGGAGTCCCAAGCAGTTACCTTTAAAGAACCCACACACAGACTTACTCAGATTCATTCCCTCTGAGCTCCAGCACCAGGTAGCAGCTTGAAAGTCACCAGGGCACACAGGGAGGAACTGGAGTGTCTGGCATCCAAGGTGGGAGCTAGAGGACCGCTTTCTCTCAAAGAGAAAGGCAGGGAGAAGCCATTGTCCCTTTACTGAACCCACCCCCAACAGAGTCACAGAGAGGAGAGGATGGTGCCATGTCTGAGACTCCATTAATGTGGTTAACACTGTTTGCCCCAACCACTCTTTTGCTCTGGTGCTCAACCCACTGAGCAACACCAGCCAGGGCTCATTTTTAATCTTTGTATTCCTGTTGTCTGGTAAATAGGAAGCATTCATTAAATTTATGCTTAATAAACAATAAACGAACCTGGTTATCTGGTTTCTAAACCCACCACAGGTAAAGTGCAGAAAATCAGAAAGGAGAAAAGAGACTCATTAATTTTTTTTTAATTTTTAAATAAATGCACATATATGCAAAAAAAGTAACACTCAGAAACAGAGACAGAAAAGGCAAAATCCAGCAGTTAGCTAGAGGTCTCTAGTGAGGGGTCTACAATCCAGCTACTTAGCCGAGAGACAAACAGATCAATAACTTACAAGACCTCATGGACTTCAGTGAATTTTAGGACATTTCTAATCAGTTTAGAAAATAGGGAAATACTATGTATTCTATAGTATTTTCTCCTAAATGACTAATTTTAAAACTTGAGGTCCTAAAAAAAATAAAACCAGAATGAGAAAACTTAAGATACATGAGACCTCATTTTCTAAGGGTTTTGTATAGTCACTGTTTCACACATATCACTTTCCTTATATTATTTTTGTTGCCCCCTCCCAAAGCCCACCACTTGTACTTAATGTCCCTATCTTAGTTACATTCAGAAGCTTGAAGTACTTTCCTCCCAGCTGAATCAAACTGTTACCACATCTGTTTGGGATGTAGCACAGAAGCACTCAGGAATGAGACCACCATGCTTTTGTCCAACCCTTTCCAATATGCCAACATTTAAAAAGAAGTGCCGTATATACAGAAAAGCATGAACAAGGAGATATCACCTACTATGCCCATAAGACATTTAAAAAGTTTTGCAAAAAAACAAAAATCAGAAAGTAAGATTTAATTTTATTTTAAATTTGAATCACCTTAAAATCACCTATATTTGTTAAATTAAAAGTCCTGTTTTTCTTTCCATTCTTGATGTCTCTTAACTATTTTCTAAGTATATGATTTCCTATTTTAAATATTTAAAATAGCCCTGGACAGTGTAGCTCAGTGGGTTGGGCACCACCCCACAAACTGAAGGCTGCCAGTTTGATTCCAGTCAGGGGACATGCCCGGGTTGTGGGCCAGGTCTCCAACCGGGGGCATGAGAAAAGCAACCAATAAGCATTTCTCTCTCACATCGATGTTTCTCATCCCCTCTCCCTCCCTTACCCTCTCTCTAAAAACAAAAGACAATTTTTTAATATGTTAATAAATGAACAAATAAATAATAAAACTATTAAAATAATCATGTGTTGTTGTGTTTATTGTGGGGGATGTCTACATCCTTGTCACATCCAGGAAGGCTCAGAGAATGGCTCATGGCCATTAGCCTAACAATGTTCTACCTCCAAGAATATTACTTTGAGTAAGGTAAGTTTTTGTCTTTTTTTTTTCCTGAAGCCTAAAAGTTACAAGCTAAAAGTTTTCTGGCATAATTCAAATTCTTGTGTTATTTCTTGTTTTCTTTGCATGCTAGTGTTCTTCCCACCCACAACTCTGACAATGAGATATCTAGATCTGTTAAGAATCTAATTACTACTTTTCCACTGGATTAGGTAGGTGAGACTAACCTCTCTGGTGAACACTATACACCTGGTAATGATGTTTACTTTTACACTCCATTTGTCAAAGTGAAAATGAACTCCAGATACCCACTGTGATACATGAGGGAAGAGAGGGCTCTACTACACTTTAATAAGGTCCTAAAGTAAGAAAAAGGAAGATAAGAAGAGACTAAAGAAGCTAAAAATCATTTGGGCATAGGAAAATCAAAAAGGAGAATAAATGAAGACATTGCAAAGAGGAAAAAATCTTCAAATTCACATTAAGGTGTAGTCAGGTGCTCAAAAAACTCAGTTGCCACACTATGAAAAGACCCAGAAAATATTTTTCTCTATGATGTTATTTAAAAGGAGAGCTTAAATAAAAGCTTTCTATTTAACCAAGTGGGCTACAAAATGAATGTCTCAATCTCAACTCTCCTCCCATGCCTGAAACAGAAATCTACTACTTTCTAAGAGGAAAAAACTTCAACAAGTTCTCTGGCAGTGAAGGTTCTCATAGGCAGGCATTACCTCTGTGTTCACATCCCTCACAGCATTAGGTAAATCTCCTTATGATGTACTGTAGAAAGTATCTCTAGGTACAGTCCTAAAGAGACTTCAGAAGGAGCACGCCACAAACATGTTCTAAGATGACACTATTTCAAGTAATAAGCTCTCAAAGGTTATGCTTTTCTTTAGCCCTGATCAAATTCATTAATATATTGTGTTGGCCATGGTTTTTCCCATAAAATAAAAGATACACTTTGCATTTTTACCAATTACTTTATTGATTTGGATATTTTGAGTATGTCAGCTACCTCCCGTGTGGTATAACGTTGACTGTTCTCAATATCTTGATTAGACCGCTATCAACTTCAACTCGTCTACCCAACCGTGGAGCATCATCCAGAGAGAAATCGCCAGCATGAAACTTCATAAACTGCTTTTGACACATTCAATCAGTCACAGCACCATCTCTATACACTACACAAATCTTTTTATGTGTTTCAGTTGTGTTTTTACCTTTCTTGAAATAATACTGCATAATATGCCAAAAATGTCACTTATTTTCTTCCATCTTCAATATTAAAATGGCCACACAAAAATTCACCAATTTTGATAATTTTTAAATGCACACTGATATGACACCTGTCAGAATACAATCTAACAAAATTGTTTCAAATGAAGTTAAAGATAACTAAGTGCTACTAGAGTCATCTTAAGGGGAAAAAAAACAAACTTTTTGGCCAACCCAATATTTAACTATTTAATTCCCTAACATTTCTTGAGTAACTTAAGTCTGAACATTGAAAAGATTGCTTGCACAGTAATATGAATGCACTTAACACTACTGACTTAAAAACAGTTAACACTGTAAATTTTATATGGATTTGACCACAACTAAAAAATGTTTTAATTAAAAACAACAGACATGCCCTGGGCAGGTAGCTCAATTGGTTGGAGCATCCCAAATGCAAAGGCTGCAGGTTCGATCCCGGTCAGGGCACATACAAGAAGCACCAATGAATGCACAAATGAATGGAACAACAAATCAATGTTACTCACTCTCTGCCTCTCTCTCTCTCTGAAAATCCATTTAATTTTTTTTAAGTAGACATTTTAAAAAGTCAATGTCTAAAAGAATATAAGCCAAAGAAAAATCAAAAAGTAGGGGAATTGCATCATATTAAAAAAGACTATGGGCCCTGACTGGTGTGGCTCAGTGGGTTGGTTAGGCATCTTCCCACAAACCCAAAGGTCTCCAGTTTGATTCCAGTCAGGGCACATGCCTGGGTTACAGGCTTTTGTTGGGGTCATGTGAGAGGCAACCAATTGATGTTTCTCTTGGACATCAATGTCTCTCTCCCTTCCCCTCTCTCTAAAAATAAATAAATAGGTGTTGGGGGAGGGGGACAGACAACTGTACTTGAACAACAAAATTTTTAAAAATGGAAAAAAATCAAAATAAAATTTTAAATTTTGAAAAAATTTAAAAAGAGAGAGTCAGTGAAAGCAAATGCAATGAGTGAGCTCAATTAGATCCCGGTTTGAAAACCAAAGCTGTAACAGACATTTGAGGAACAACTGAGAAAAGTGAAATAGAGAGTTGATTTAGTTTTCTTAGGTTTCACAGTGATATTGTGTGTAGTTACACAAAACAATGACTCTGTTTTAATGCAATGTACTTTATGGAAAAAGGGTTATCTATAACTCACTTTCAAGTAGTTCATCCAATACACACATGCACATACACATACACGTACACACATGGGAAGACAGAAAGGAAAAGCACAATTAGCCCTGAAATGTTGTTATTTAACCACACTACTGACACATCATGACAGCCACAAAAAAGAGACAACACTACATAACACAAAGCGCCACCCTGCTTTTCCACCTGAGTTGTATACTGTTTCTGCTACTTAATATATAATTAGTTGGTGACAGAAAGTAAAGACATAGACAGATAAATAGCCTTCTGACTTACTCTGCAAATAAAGTGATCCCACAATAAGGAATTATTGTTTGAGTAGAAATTTGGGGAGACAGTTGAGAACATTTTTATAGGTGTTGTCACAAATATATATTAACATGTGCACTGTAAAGACTTTGCTCATCAGATAGCTGTAGAATTTCATTATTGTATCTATTGAGGTATCAGCCCTTCAAATGACAGTTTCATTCTCTTTTTTATCACTTCTTCAAAGGAAGTATTTAAGTGCCAAACCAGGTATATCTTCTTTGTATTTGGTTTTGTTTTATTACCTTTTCTGAACTCCTGAATTTCCCCAAGGTTTTCTTCACCTTTTTTCTCCTTTCCACTATAAACTGAGATTATTAATCCTTTTTCTTACCACAGTGTCAAAATATTCTGCAGGGAAAAATTTAGTAAGTCTCAGTATGAAAAAGTTCAGTTTACTAAAGCAACAAAGCCGAAAATATGTCTTTATTGTTTCTGATTTGAAGGTAAGGGGACTTTCTTTTCCTATCACTTTTTTAAATAAAATCTGTAATTAATGTAAGCAACTTACCAATAACCTTGAATATTGGTGGACTCCATCTGTCTTTTGTTTTGATCAATTATATACTTTGCTATTAACTGAAATCAATAATATAAACTCCCAAAAAGAGTTTTAAACAATTGCTTCCCAAATTTTAGAATAACTCGTTAGTTTTCTCTAGGCATATCAAAGAACATGTGAACCAACACATGTCTACAGGAGGCCAATGTGGCCCCATTGGTTGGAGCATGATCCCATAATGGAAAGATCGTGGGTTCAAGTCTCAGTCAGGGCACATACTTAGGTTGCAGGTTCTATGCCTGAGGGGCAAGTATGGGAGACAACTAATGGATGTTTCTCTCTCTCATCGATGTTTCTCTCTTTCCCTTTCTCTCTCCCTTCCTCTCTCTCTCTAAAAGCAATGAAAAAAAAAAATGTCCTTGGTGAGGATAAAAAAAAAGCAGACTAACAGGTACAAAGGCTCAGGGAAAGTAGAAATAGGGAATAATGGGTTAGTGAGAGACGTAATCAGTAATTATTTGGGAATATCATTATGTAGTGAGTGGGGAATTTATTATAAAAGGGTTAGGTTGGAAAGATCAGTCTATTGATGACTTATAGAAGGAGAATTTGTTAAATTAGTCCAAAACATAGTTTAAAAATGAAAACCTTTAGCTGTTCTGGTATACTATTTGAGAGGAGGGGGAAAATGAATGAAAAAATATATAAATATATATTTCATCATTACTTTTTGTTCCAACTTTAGCAAACCAATAAGGAAACAGGTGCAATTTCCTATTCTGCCCATTTTAATCATACAAGAAGCCAATGTACATAATCATTTTAGGCACATTTACAGAACACAATAGACAGATAAATTTGAGTGCCATATTAATCAAAGCATTTAATTCATGGTGTTCCTCCATGACAGTAAACTCCAAAGAACACATATCAAAAATTATAATTTGCACTGCAATGGAAAAAAACTCTAATTTGCTTTACTAACCAACATATTATAAACTAATCCTCCACATGTTTATCTAAACCATCAAAATAAAATCTGTTTAAGTAGCCCATTCCACTTAAAGTAACAAGTGCTGTAAGTTGACTACTCAATTTGATAAGGTGATAACCTAGTAGCACATCCTTAAAAATCTTTCAAGTTACAAGGGCATGTACCTGCTACTCTGGATTTATTTTATATATCCTTCATTAATTTATAGATTTCAGTCAAGGCTATTCTTGTGCATCGATATTTTCCATCTGCACAGTCCTAACCTCTTTAGCCTAGATTCAACACAGCATCTCCTTTGAAGGCTACCTCCAATTTCTTTCTCATGCCATTACCCCCTTTCCCCCATTATATACTCAATCTCTTTCTCAAAGAGAGTAAACTAAACATCTACGAAAAAATTAGGCAGGCCCTGGTTAATTTGACGGTTAGAGCATCATCCCAATATGCCAAAGTTGCAGGTTCGATCCCCAGTCAGGCCATATACATCAACCAATAAACACATAAATAAGTGGAACAACAAATCAATGTATCTTCTTTCTCTCCCTCTGTCCTTTCCTCTCTCTCTAAAATCAGTATTTTTTTTTAATTTAAGAAAAACTGGACTGAGGCTGCCAGAGACACCTCAATGTCACTGCGAACTTTCTCAAGAAGTGAATGGAAAAGGGGTTGCATAGCCAGGAAAACGCTCTTTGTCCCCTCAGTTAGAAAGCTCCCCTCACTCCTCTGAAAGCCACGCCAGGTGAAGGCAAGGAGTTGAGCCTCTGAAAATCACAAGCCCCTGAAGGCCCTCGCTTGCCTTACCTGGTCTTTATCTGTTCTTGGGTGGAGTAGTCCCTTCACTTCTCACTGAAAAAGGGAAAAGAATCCCCCAGTGCTCAGTCTGGTAACACCGAGCATGGGGGTAGAAGGGCTACGGGGCTTTGTGGTGCCTGAAGGGAGCAGCCCAGCATTGTTACAGCATCGCTGATCAGAAGACTATACAAGAGAGCCATGGCGGGCAATTCTGATGCAGACAACCAGTATGCAGGTGGGCATCTGGGATCTCCATCTACTGGGACTCACCTCATGTGCCATCTACCTACCACAGGCTGTCTCTGGTCTCCTCTCCCCTTCCTTCCCCACCAGAGGGTCACTGGCTGTCTGTGGTAACAGTGACAGTGAGAAAAGGCAGGGAGCAGATGAGGGCCTCTTCTAATGAGCATCACGACCCTTCTGGGAGTCCCGCTGGCCCTGTGCCTTGCATGCAGGGCCAGGCCAGATGTGTCCAGGCCCAGTGCCGTCGGACCCAAGCCTCTGCTTGCCTAGAGCCAAAACCCTGGGGTTCCCTTCATCACCTGACTCGCTTTTCTCCTGAATGAATGCCTTTTCTCAAAGTGAGAATTATTATTATTATAACGAGATCATCGATGATCATCAGAATGTCGATGCTATTATGCGTATCCTGCAACCAGAAGGACAGTGCTCTGGCTTTGATTTCTAATGTCCTTCAGTGTCCAGGTACTTGGCTGACTTTTGTCACTATCAGTCGTCACTACTGACATGTGCAGTTCACAGTGAATATCAGGTCATTTTCTTGTGTCATATCTAATAGCTTAAAGCCTTTCATTTATTAGTACAATTCTAAATTATACACACCTCTTGTTTAAAATAAAAAGCAGTACAACAAAAATAAAAGATCTTTATGGGACTCCCATTTCCTTCACTAGGCTCCATTTTTATACTTGCTATTTGTTTATTTAGAACAGACTGGTGGTTCTAGAATCCAATAAAATAATATTTTTTAATGAAATAAGTATTTTTATATCACACTTTTACAGAAAAACCTCGAGGTATTAGTTAGAACAGCAACAAGAACACTACATATAAAACAATTCTCAGAACAGAATTATGGAAACTGAAAGTACAATAATGCACTACCAGAAGCTCCACAGAGCCAGGCATCCCTAAGGCCTCAGGAATTTGGTTATAATTTTCACCAATCTGAAGTCATCTTAATATTTCCAACTTACACCATTTTGACTACTTGAATCTAATGAACACTTTCAAGACACCTAACACTATAGAATCTGTAACAATATCCTTCCACAGCAGAGAAATAAATTACATAAAAGCTAGAGAATGTAATACTCAATCTTATTAGCCAACAGAGGCTCAGCACCCCAGTCTGCTGGACCAAGATGTTGTCCAGCAGCCGACTAACTTCCAACAAGTCGGCCAATTACTGTACTGTGTCTGTGTTAAGTGATCTGTTTTCAACTTAATGGTTTCCTTAACAAATAGCTAGCTTCCTCACTAAGGGCTGTTAGCAGAGCGAATCTGTTTGGTTAAAGGGGGAAACCATAGATCACGATCACACATGGCAACAGACTTCCCTCCCCATAATTGTGACTGTATTCCCTCCACTACCACCCGTCCTTCATCTCCAACTTTAAAAAAAAATTGATAAAGTCAAGGAAGTTGAAGGGTGAAGGAGGTAGAAGAAAAAAGTCTACAAAGATTCATACCCAAAGTGAAGCAGTATAAAGTTGTGCCATTTTTAATCATTCCATCCCTACTTCAAAGAGCTGGGCCAGGCTGGACAGGCTGAGTTTCAATGCACAGCACACCCAACACAGTGTCCACACCAGGCTGCAGGCACACAGTGAAGGCACTACTGCACAGCAGAATCGCCTCAACACCTGCACAGACCGCCCACCCCCTGCAGTATGCCTCCATAACTCTCACAACCAGCTTATGGAATTTCAAGAAAGCTATTGTGTTAAATTTGGAGAAATTCATATACTCCCGACACTCAGATTTTTAGTAAGGAATTTCTGTATTCCTTATTTAGGAATCTAAAAATATATGTGAAAGAATTTGCCACCTATGTTCCAACAATACCAGAGGTGATTACCTAATAAACATATTTATAAATTATTCTATTTTTAAAATACTAAGTGGAGCAAAAGTAGATTTACAGTTGTGAGTATGCGAAGCAATGTATTATTGCATTATTATTTATTAATTATTATGTTTTCAATATGAACAATTGTAAACCTAATTTTGCCCCACCCTGTACATACACAAGCACATTAAAAAATTTGCTACCCATGTAACTGTATTTTAGTTTGACTCTAGAGATGCCTAGAAATGACTTACGTAAAGATACAGTTTCCTCTAAAACATTCAATTCAGTTTAAGTGACACAATAACCAAAAACTTTTTATTATTAAACATATTAACAATAGAATTAGAAATCTTAAGGTAATACTAAATATCCTTAACAAATGCTACTGTAACACTCAAGACAAGGGCAGTCATTTCATGTTTGACTCCTGAGCTGATTGTATAAGCAGGAGTCATTTCTAGAAAAGATGATCCTCACTTACTAGTACTTCAATGGGCAGAGATCAGTCAGCAACAACAGGGACTTCCAGAACTCAGGTACACTCTGCAAGTTAAGCCTTGGAGATGTGGGATTGCATTTCATATGGACAAATTAAATGAGTAATAGAAAATACCATCCATTGTATGTTCATCTGTGACAACAGGTCTTCCGCCTCAGCAGCTGGAACACTAAAAGCAGTGCATGCTGATCCCCACACGTGCCAAGGTGAAAGAGTTCCCTGAAAGCTCTGCTCTCTCCCTGCAAACAATTGAACAGACAGAATTCCACAAATAGCAGAGCAGAAGTCAGATGACTGAATATATTACCAGCCTTCTTTTGGGACTACAATATCTCAACACTGCTTCACCCATGCTACATGGATTGCAAAAATTCTGCAAAACAGGCATCACACTATCACCATGCAATAGTTCAACACACTAGAAGTAAACATATTTTAAAGAAACAGGAAGCCAAATATCTCTATCAATGTTTCACTCTTTCTAAACCTATATATCCCCTTGAGTGCTCTCTAATCTATTTTCTACCTATCCCCTACAATCAAATTTTCTTGAGTTTATTTTCTGAGCTTTTTATTGTGAAAAACAATAGGCAATCTGAATAGGCTTTTTCAAAATATTACCCAGCTTCCCTTTCCTAGTGGAGAATCACTGTTATCTCAACAGAGCTCTAGATAAGACACGTCCACACTACTAAAAGGAAGTGTACCCTAATAGCTAACAGGGACACAAGTTAAGGGGGCAGGGCTAAGGGGCGATGTTTGCCTCGGTTAAAATTCCTCTCCATTAGTCTGGCTATGTGACCTTTGGAAAATTATTTGACAGTTCTGTGCCTCCACTGCCTGAACTGTAAAAGAGAAATGATATTGTTATTATGTCACTATGTTACAGTGAGTAACATACAAGACTGTACAATTGAGGTGCCTTAACCCTGCATCAGGTTTTTAGTAAGCACACAATAAATGTTACCTGTTTTTACTTTATCCATTACAGTTCTTATTTTGTAAAAATGGAAAGACAAGAAAGAATCTCATAATTTAAGAACTGTTAAACACTGGGCTGATGACTAAACAGGCTAGAGACTATCTGCAGATCTTAAGTAACACCTGTCCAGGTATAGGCCTGCCTTGAGGCGAGGGTTTGGGAGATACCTGAGGACAAAATTTGCAGGGCTGGACCTATGCAAATCTATTCGTCCTTTTTACGGATCCGACTGAGAGTCTTATAAAGGCCTGCAAACATCAGCTTATCAGATTTGTAAAAGTAAGACATGCTCAGGTTTACCATTCCCTCTAATATTTAAATGATCTCTTTCCCTGCTCACACACTGGTCAAGGTTACCTCTCCCTACCCCCAAACTTTTGCCCATAGGCACAATGACTTAAAATCCCTTTAAGCTTCATCATCTTTTAAAAAATGGGGGTGATCTCTATTTTATAGGGTTGGAGCAAGAATAAAAGAATCAAAACACCTCAAAAAGCCTATACAGCAGTACCCCCTTATTCACAGGGAGATACATCCCAAGACCCCCAGCAGATGCCCAAAACCATGGACAACATGTACTGAACTCTATACATACTTTTTTCCTATACATTAAAAGACAAGGTCTAAAAGCCCAAAGTGAGATTAAAGTTGGTCATCAGGAACCTATGATAAAGTTTAATTTATAAATTACTCAATTTCACAGATAGAAGATTCATTCTTACTGTAAATCTTAGGAACCTCAGCATTTTTTCTCTTTCTTTATTAAGTAGAAATTTTTTTCTTTCTTTATTAAGTAGAAAACTTTCACCTTTTCACTTGAAGGAAGTACTTAATGGCTTCTCTCTGGCATGTCAGACTTGCCAGCGTCACCACTCTTGCCATTTGGGGCCATTATCAAGTAAACTAAGGGTTACTTGAACACAAGTCCTGCAATACCATGACCACCAATCTAATAACCTACATGCCTTCTAAGTGAGTGACCAGCATGGAGATAGACTCTGGACATAGGAATGAGCACGACCAGGGCATGATGGAATGAGATGGCATGGGTTGTCATGAGGTTTCTTCACTCTACTCAGAAAGGCATACAACTTAAAACTTATAAATTATTTATCTCTGGAATTTTCCATATAATATTTTTCAGACTGCAGTTGACAGCAGGAACTGAAACTATGGAAAGGGAAACCGTGGCTATGGTGGGACTACAGTAACCGGTTGCTGGCACTCAGTAATAGCTATTACCATTTATGTTGTTATTGTTGTTACTCTCCCAATACAGACATTTCAGTCAAGAGAAAGAATGAGTTATAGCTAGAAAAACTGACAGCCATAACAGAACATGCGTGAAGGCTGCGGGAGTTTTCCATCCTTTACAAGCCTAGGGTGGTAAGGCCCAGAATATGTTAGTCTGAAAACAGCAACGATGCAGATAATCCTCAGAAATGAAAGGTCCCTGATATGTTTCACTGTCACCTTCAACCAACTAAAGATCGCCATCCTGGCTACATACATGATTTAGGAAAACATAAACATTATAATCCTATTTTCAGGGGGAAAAACCCAAACCCTAATCAAAGCAGAGTTTTCTGACATTATGTAATTAAAATCACACACCAACCTCCCCTCCCAATCTTTAGTATCAAAGCAAACTGAAAATTAAGGTGAGCATGTCCCTTTCCACCTTCTTCCCCACCAAAGAAAAAACAAAACAAAACAAAAAAACCTCACCCACTCTATTTTTCTCATTTAATCACCAGACTTGTAATGGGTGGTTTATATTATTTGTTGCTATTTGTTGACCCTGAGAAAGAAGCAAGCTTCTGGTGGCTACCTAAGCTCAAATTTAAATTAAAACACACACACATATACACACTCACAGAGCCTTGCAGCCATTGCTAAACAGGGGCCTCTCACCCAAGCCGACCTGCACCAAACTGCCTGCCTGCAATGCGTTCCTGTCATATAAACCAGCCTTATAAAGGATTTCCTGGAGTTGTAGTTCAACCAATAGCACTGAGGCTTTCCCCTGACCTATCAGAGCTACACAGCTATAGCCCTATTAGCATCTTCACCAACCAGTTACAACAGCCCCATTCTGACCAATCAGGACAGTCGTTTTTGGACCAATCAAATTTTGAGAATTTGGAGTCCTCATTTGTATAAGAATAGACCAATCAGGGCCCAGGAGCAATGAAGTTTCCTTCTTCATTATGCCAGAAGTTAGGGCTTTCTAGTGGTGTCGAATTGGCACCAGTGACTACCTTGACATGTCAAAGTAAACTGTCAATGCTGGGACACTCAAATATTCATCAAATAAATAACTGAACAAATGAATAAAACAATGGTTAAATGAAGCAAGAACTTAAAGGCAAGATCTAAAAAGCCAAAAGTGAGATTTAAGTTGGCCATCAAGAACTCTTAACAGTTCATGATTGGCTGCCTATAAGTGATAAATTCTGCCAGAATTAACCTGCTAACTTCAATTCCCCATGTATCTGTCAAGTCATACACAAAGTAAAAACTGTTTCTTTCTTTCATAACCTTGAACTATTGCTAGTAGCTTATACCTATAAGCAGCTCTCCTCTCTGATTTAAATTAAGGTGCTATGTCTAAAAGCCTCAAAAGCAGCTAAGAAAAATACCACCATAGGCCCCCTGCTTATTTAAGTATCTCTAGAAATTTCCAACTACAGAACCAACTGAAAACTCTCCTAGACCAATGTTTCCACAATTTCATTATGTCATCATAGCCACTGAAAGCCAGAAATATGATTGCTGATGAACATTTTATAAGGAAAACAAATAAAATCTTTACCCCAAAAGCCAAGAGTATTATGATCTACCTGCAAATGACAGTTCCTTAATTTCAGTTACCTTCACAAGTTTACCTTGAGTTTACATAAACAGTTTGCCTCAGTTTTTACAACAACTAGAAAAACTACATCAGTTTCTACAATATCCACAAAAGTCAGCCCTGGCTGGTGTGGCTCAGTGGATTGAGAACTGACCTACGAACCTAAAGGTCACCAGTTCAATTCCTGGCCAGGGTACATGCCTGGGTTGTGGGCCAGGCATTGGAGAGGTATCTCTCATGCATTGAGTTTTCCCTCCCTGCCTGGATCTCTTACACATACAGGTTTTTCTCCCTCTCTTCCTGTCTTTCTAAAAATAAATGAAGAAAATATTTTAAATAACAACAAAAGTCATATTCTTACCTGTATTTAGAAATGTTAGTATCCAGAATCCTTAAAGTATATTTTCTTTACATTGTCTAATTTGAGGGTCTGTAACACTAAAATTGCATTTTATAGCTTTTCCAAATATTACTTTTAATACTTTCAAGAGTAATAAATAGGAAATAATATTATTTCTGTACTTTGCAATTCATAAACCCTTCTACAAAGCTTTAAAACAAAAAGAAAAATACAAATGCTAAGAACATCTTTTTTGTTTAGAAAACGAGAGGTAAAATCAGCTTGAGATGTAAAATAATACAAAAAACAGAGTTTTGTTCTGTTTTCTTTTAACTGGCTTTCATTATTGGTATGTAAATGTAGTCTCATTATTTCACTAGGGGATAAGATTCTGATTTGCTGCTGGTTTATGATTTACTACAATAAAAGACCAATACCTTTAAGCAGTGGCTTATTTTCTCTCTCATATTCTCTTAATTTAAAAATTGATAGAGCATGTAATAACATAATTACCAAACAAAACTATAAACACAAAATATTGAAAAGCTAGTAATTTCTTAAATAGCAGTTTTGCCATAAAAATAGCTAAGCATTAATTATGTTTTTAAATATAATTTCAACCATGACATAATGTGAAAATATCAAATAAGGACATGCTATGCATTTCAGAAAACTAATCTCTAGAAAAATTGTTTTAAAAGACCCACCCTCCCCCTTATATTTTTGCTGTACAACATTCTAAGTACTACTTATTAAAAGAATCATTTTTAAACTCAGTACAACACAGCCCCCTCCCCCAAGAAATCCAAGCTGTCAACTTATGGGTCACATTTCAACCTGATGTGATTTGAAAACAGCTAAGGTACTGAATCCTTAAATATAGGGTATGTAAGGGAAGCACTGCTCACAGGTCCTTGATTCTGAGGGTTGGAAAGCTTTAACATGGTATAACTACAGACAAAGCCAACCAAGCAGCATTAATTACCCCTTTATGCACTCTCATACCACAGCCCTAGTCCCCCTCCAAGCCTTACAATTTACATTTCCAATGAAATGCTTCTCTAACACTAAGCAAAAGTCATGTAAATTTTACTGAACCAATGAAGGGTTAAAATCAGAGCCAAACTATATAAAAATATTAAATTCATAATTGGTGAGCTCTTTTCTACCCTCTGCTTCAGTGTCTTGACATCTAAAAGTCAAAGAACTCCTCTGGTAAGACTGAAATTCCCAGGAGGAAGAAGGCTCAGATCCAGTCTGAAAGCACACAATGGAATCACAGCTGACGATGCACATCTTTTTCTAGATGTCTCCATATGCTTGAGAGGTTTTTTTCCCCCTAGCCAGGCATTAGGGGACTTGCTACTCTCTGCCACCAAGAATAGGAGAACATTTCAAAGATTGTGGGAGAGAATGAAGTAAAATACTGTGTTGTTCTCAAGCATACAAAAGAGAGAGGAGGAGGCACGTCAGAGTGGCCATCAGTAACTAAATTAAATAATGATGGGAGGGATTAGATGTTGTCATTTTGAATGTTGTTCAATTTATAATACTCCCTACTTCTAGCAGTTGTTCATTTTATCTCCATCGTTGTTACCATTCTATCACTAAGATAACACCTCAAGGGCTACAGCAAAATGCAATTAGTTTTTTTCTAAATGAATACTCAAAATTATAATGGATTGGAAACTCACATTATAAATTTGAAACAATATATTACAATAGAACACATCTGCAGGGTATGTTACTTTCCCCTAAAACTACAGCCCCCTCAATTCTTTCTTAGTAATCCACGATTAATAAAAGCTAGAAAAACGGATATAGATAAGATAAATATCATGTAGATAAAATACCTCAAAAAAAAAACCCTTGCAAGATTTGTTAAATTCATGGGATATTTATCACAAAATGAATGGACTCACTCTCAATTTAATATTATTCATTCTTTTAACTCCTAAAGATTCTGCAAATTTCAGTTGGAAAAAAGCTGCTTTGCTGCTGTCAGTGTGCACTAACCTCACCAACAAAGAACAGGAGCACACATACACATACACAAAAAGCAGTGCAACAGCTGCTGTCTTTTTAGAAGACAGCTATTCCTGCAGAGCAACCTGTGCTCATTACACAGAACCAAAGACCTACCCTCCCTATTCTTAAAAGTTAAGAGTTGATAGTCACTAGACTGAAGGCAACCAACAGCTTGAAACCACCAAAGATGTCTCCTAACGTCTCATAAACCAGAAAAGTACCTACACACCGTGCAATTCAGCAGTGTTTAAGAAAAAAACTGAATTTATTTTTAAGAATCCTTTGTGTTGGAGTAATCTGGCAAACATTTTACTCCGATTTCATTTCTTGTACACAAATATTCTTTGATTAGCTTTGCTCCTTAAATAGCAACACTTGATATTTCAAACAGTGAGATTTGGTTCCTAATTTCATTTTGTTTACTCAAGAAAGATAAAAAAACAAATAGAAATGCATACCATAAAACCGTAACTTTATTTCTTAATGCCCTCCCAAATGCCGAACTTTCAAGTGCACTTTGGGAATTGGCGGTCTAATTAAACAAGGAACCAGTGAAGCCATTACAAACAATGATACTTTACACTCCCAATAATCAATTGACATAAGACTACTCATTTTCAAAGTATCCTTTCAAATTTCATTGTCCCTCCGTCGGAATAACTGAATGAAACTGCGGTAGAGGTAAAGAGAGAACTCCCATGACCCTCAGCACGTAAACCAGGTGCTCGGGTCCAGAACACGATCACTACAATTATTTGCCATTTTAGAAACGGGCCTCGGAGAGTTACTGCCACATCGTAAGTGGTTTATGACTTCGTCGCGCCTAAGACAACGACTCTTGTGGTACCAGAGAAATATAGTATCTCAAGCACCTCTACGTGTCTCCTAGGGTCAGAGCCCCTGTAAGTGACACTACCCTACAGATGACGGAGCGGGTGACTAGCGATGGACAAGAGTGGGAAGCTCTTGGCGTCTCCATGACTCCCCCGCCCGCGTGCAACTCCGCTCCAACTGGTCCGGGATAACCCCGCCCCCTTCCTTCCTCCAGTCCTCACGATTGGCTTACCCACACCTTCGATTGGCTCCTTGCCCCATCAGTCAAACGCAGTGAGATTCGGGTCGGTGGGAGGGGAACGCGTTGGAGGAGGTGGGGTGGGAGTGGGATTAGAGGACGAGGTGGCAGAAGAGGGTGTTCAAGCTCTGTCCCGGGTTTGGGAAAGTTTCCCCTACCAGTGACAGACCCTGAGACGTAAGGCCCAGTCAAGCTCCTAGCCGGTGCAAGGCGTCCGGGTCCCCGATTCCCGCCCCTCAGTCCCGCAGGCCCCGGAAACCACTAAGGGGAGGGGGAGGAGGAGGGACCATCTAACCAAGGACCGACCCACCCCCGATCTCGGAAGAGTCGCCTCCGGGACTCCCTGGAGGGACCGAGCAGGGAGCAGCAGCACACTGAGACCACCCTTGGCCCCCTCCTCCGGCAGTCCCCAGAGGCCCAAGAGAGAAGTGTCCACGGGGCGTGACCGTCGCGAGCCGGCCGCGAGGACGCCTCCTGCTTCCCCCCTGGGGCCCTGAGGGCCTGTCCCTTCAGGGGCGGGGAGAAGGGGGAAGAGAAAAGGGGGCGCTGACGAGCCAACCCGGAACCTCCTGGACCGCCTCCCGCCCCCAGCCCCGGCCCCAACGCGCCTCCAGCACACATGCCCGCACCCAGAAAGTTAAGTCAGGGGCGAGCCCGGCTCGGCGCCGCCGCGGTCCGGCCCCCGGCCCCCGGCTCCCCGCCCCCACCGCGGCCCGGCCTGCTCTGCCCGAGCGCCCCGCCCGCTGCAGCTCCTTCCCGTCCGCCCGCGGCGCCCCTCGCCCCCCGCCCCCGGCGCTGACACGGGCCCGGCCCGCCCGCCGGGCCGCGGCTCCCCTCCGCCCAGCATCTCATCCTGCTTGCCGCCCCTGACATCGCGCTTCACCTTCACACACACACCCCCGGCACTTCCCCAGTCCTGCCTTCCTTCGCCCGCTCCTACCATCCGCTGCAGTCGCTCCGCGTTTCCATTAAAGAATGCACCTTCTCAGAATTCACCTTCCCGTCTCTGCCTCGGTCCCCCCGAGGGGGCAGGAGCCTCGATCCTCGCGACCCCGCACCCGGCTGGGCGGCTGGCGCCTAGCTCCTCCGGCGGGGGCCGCGCCCGCGCCCCCGGCCTCCCCGCCGCGCCTCGGCGCTCACCTCTCGCCGGTGCCTCAGGCTGCAGCCTCCGCCCGCCCCGGGCTCCAGGACTCGTCTCCCGAGCTCTTGCACAGCGCTGGAGCGCCTCCTTTCTCTCTCAGGGACTCCGCGTCTCCCCGCCGCTTCCCGCCCTCCCCACCCCCCCAGCCCCAACTCCCCAGCTTCGCGGCGCCTCCGGGATGCAACTCCCGTGCCCCGCGCACTCCGGCAGCAGTCCCCGCACACACAACAGCCCTCTCCCCGGCGCACGGCTCTGCCCTGCTCCGCGCAGGGAGGGCAGTCGCGGCCGGGAGTGGGGAGGCGGCGCCCCCCACCCGCCGCCCGCCTCGCGCCCGCCCTCGCTGCCCCCAGGGAAGGCGCGGTTACCCGCTCGGTCGGTCACGCCGTCAGGTGCCGGCAGCCGTCGGCGCTGACCTTCGCCGCCGAAGCCGTAGCTGAGGCTGCGGCCGCCATGTTCCCGTGTTAATAACTGCTGCCTGGTTGTTTATTTCAATGGAGATCCTCCCCCAACTCCCTCCTCCTCCTCCTCCTCCTTCTCCGCGTCTCCGCACTTGCGGAGAGAGACACAGACCGCGCGAGCTCCGGAGCAGGGGAGGGGGGCTCGGTAGCCAGGCCGTCCCTCCCTCCGCCTCCCTGGCCGTGGCCGCCGCCAAATCTTGTCACTAGGAAAGGGACGGGGCGGTAACTTGCCTCCCGCGTCCCCGGCGAGGGGGCAGAGGTGCACCGAGGGCTCTCCGGGGAGCAGACCCTGGCCGCGGGGTCCGCAGCATCTCCGCGGGCAGAGTCTTCTGAGAAGGCGACCGGGGGGGAGGTGAAGAGTGAGGGGAGAGGGGACAAAATGGGTGACTGTGGTAGAAGGAGGGTGACCTAGGGGTAACTGGAAGTGAAGGGAGAGTAAACAGATGACTCCATGGGAGGGCAAAGGGCAGTGCCCAAAAAGAAAGCGAGCGGATGGGACATGCCGGGACTGCGGAGTGGAGGCAGTGGGGTCTTGGGGCTGCAAACGGCTGGGAAGATGCCCCCAAACCAAGGTCGCGACGAGACCAAAGCCAGGTTCGCCGGAGAAGCCTCCTGGCTCGGCGTCTGGGCCAGCAGCTTGCACCCCGAGGGTGCACCTCACGCGCCCCACATCCGCTGCAGCGCCCTCGAGGCGCCCCTAGGTCCATCGAATCTCCCTGGGTTCCTACGAGGATAGGCGTCTCCTCTTGCAGCCCAATCTCAATAGGGGATAGAGGGGCGCGCCTGCGGGAGACGAGCTTAAAGAGGTGCCACCCAACAACTGCATGCTAAAGGCCAAGCGCACACAGTATAAAACCTGACCTACTTGAGCGTTCTTGTCAAGACAAGAATCACAAAAGTTTTTTTATTGGAAAGTCCACTTTCTAGACATCAGAAAGTGATGTCCACGTGAACTCGAGGAGAACCCTCATTGAAATGTTACTAGGACTGGAATCAGTTTCATGCTTTGGAGAATCCAGTTCTTCCAAACTTAGATGCAATTCGCGGCGGGGGGCGGGGGGGCGGGGGGGCGGGGGGAGATGATCAGCATTCATCTAACAAATTTCCTTATTTTTAGTCTTATAGTAAGAAAGGTCACTTGCCGTAGACAATAGTATTTATTGAACACTTACTGTGTGCTAAGTTATTTATATACGCTACGTTTTGATCCTCAAGCCTTACAAAATAATCATTTTTAGCTTTAACCAAAAAAAAAATGAAGCTTAAAGAAGTAAAGTAATTTGTCTCTGGTCATACAGCCGGGAAGCTGGAGAGGACTTGAGCCCCAGCTCTGAATCGCTCGACGCCCACGCTTTTAATGGTGTCTGCAACCTCAAATTTGTGGGAATACCACCAATTTTATTTGGGGAAAGAAAAAAACATATGTGTATGTATGTGTGTGTGTTTGACTATGGATAGAAAATGTTTGGAGACCTACAAGCTGTTAGCACTGGGGAGTATAAGTGAGTATGTAAAGTGATACTTCCAGTTTTATTTTGTATGCTTAACTATATAGTGTTTGAAATGTTTTCAATGACCATATATTAACTGAGTACATTTTTAAAGGTTATTTTAATTACGTGCCATAACAGAATTATGTTCCCTGAAATCACAGAGCTCTCTGAAAAACTGGGAGAAGAAACAGGAAATGGGGTTTTTCTATGCCCTGTCCTCTTCCACTGACACTAGTCCATGGTGTTCCTACAGTGAGGTAGTCATCACCTGTGTTCTGTCACGCCCCAATTTTATTTCCTGTCCTCAGCTCCAACTCTGAGCAATGATCAAGATTCTCCTTGCTTTTTCTGTCCCTCCCTTTTTTGGCAGAAGTCCAGAGTCCATCGGTCCTCTGAAACAGTAGGTTTTACACTTTCAAAAATCACCATCATATCTGTGCAAATAAATGACTCCCTATTGCATTTCCATATTACTCAGTAAAACTTAACTACATGCTTAAGATACATGACTGTTTCTACAAAAATAAAACAAACAAAAACATCTGACAGCATGGCATAATAAGCTCCATGTCCAGATGCTACTCCATTGCCTCAAACCTTGAGGAATCATGTAATTTCTGCTCTCTAGTACAGTCTCTGGGCTCCCTCCACACTGC
Organism: Trachops cirrhosus; assembly: GCA_028533065.1. Taxonomy (NCBI): domain Eukaryota; kingdom Metazoa; phylum Chordata; class Mammalia; order Chiroptera; family Phyllostomidae; genus Trachops; species Trachops cirrhosus. The sequence continues at coordinate 91,616,413 of CM052544.1, forward strand.
CAGCCATTGTTATAACAGTGTTGTCTTGTACTGCAGTTGTTTATGTATTTGTCTTTCTCTTTCACTAGATTGTAAACTACTCAGAGCCCAGACCATGTCTTCTTCTTCTTTGCACATGCTAGAGCTCCTAGCAAGGTCTCACATAATGTTTGTTGTTTCACCAAATCTGTGACATGTAAAGAATAGTGTCTGATCCAATCCCCCTCCCCACCTCACCCTCCAATATCATGCTTGTAAACATGTTTATAAAGAATGTTTTCAGTATTTTGAAAAAACTTAGATTTCTTCGAGACCTCAGAATAATTTTTTGTGAAAACTAGCCATAATTATTAGTGAATTATCACTGGTGATAATGTAAAATTAAAAGGATGAAAGGGCAGGGAACACATTGACTTGATGCAATCAAAGAAAAAAAAGTAACCATATAGGAACTGGTATAGTGCCAGCAGAAGACAACCCAATAAGGAAAAAATGTGGGTACAAATCATAAAGAGGAAGGAAATTATTGAAATTTAGTAGAAACAGAAACTTGACAGACCATGGATGGATGAGGAAGATGACAAACCAGAAAGAAACGTTAGCAGAATCATAAATGCAACATAAATTTGTAAAGAAAAATAATAATTTATATATTTAACAATATACCTAAGAAAAATCAGACAAACATGAATTCTGTAGGGCAGAGATTCTATTTTATCTGCCTTATCTTCCCTCATTCAATTTCAAGCTTCCCACTTTCTTCATATATAAAATACAGAAAAATTGAAGATTTAATACAATTTTATATAAATACTTCTAGCATGCACCATAATATATAATGACAGGTAACACAGTGTGGTAAAATAAAAAAATGCTATAGAAGATAAGAAAATAAACATGAACCAGACTTTGCTACTTACTATTTGACCTTAGATAAATATCTGAATTTCCTCATCAGTATAATTGTTGTAAGATTCAATCAAAATGTTATAAATAAATATACTTTGTTAACTATCAAGCTATTTACACAAATGTAAAGGAATATTATGTTGATTAGATCTGTGCATACATAGTTATCTCTATTGTGTACTCTCAAATTGTAAAAGCAAAACCTATAGTTTTTTCTGTTAAAAATCATGAGAAGGGGAATCATTTAAAATATTTGTTTGACAATTTGATTATTGAACAAAACAACTATTTGGCTTTATTCTTATTGTTTTCTCTCTCCAAACCCCTTTAATAGTATAGCTACCATAAATGTGTCTCATATAAGTCAAGTATATTACATATATTTTTATTTCTAATCAAAGTAGGCATCATATGCATTATTATTACCATTTTACATATGAGAAAACTGAAGTTGAGACAAGTTAATTCAGACTTCCAGCCAAGATGGAGGCATAGGTAGACACACTGTGCCTCCTCGCACACCCAAGATAGAGAAAACAACAACAATTTAGAAACAGAATAACAACCAGAACTGACAGAAAATGGAACTGTATGGAAGTAAGACACCCAAGGAGTTAAATTAGACATGTTCATCCAGACCAGTAGGAGGGGCGCAGTCGGGCAGCCGGGTGCTGGTTCCAGAACAGAGACCATTGGGACCAGACACACAAGGCAACCGGGGTGCACAAGACAGAAGCTGGCAGACCCTGCGCATGCAAGCTGCGGCTGGCAGACCCTGGCCGAGGGGTGGCAACTGGCAGACCCAGTGAGGCGGGGATTGTGAAGCAAGGCACTACCCGCAACCCAGTGTCCCAGCACTGGGAAATAGAGCCTTGGGGCACTGATCGAAAAGGAAAGTCCCACGGGGTGCACAAGCCCACCCACATGGGAACTGGCACCAGAAGGGCCCAGTTTGCTTGGGGAAAGCGGCAGAAGGGACTGAGGTCTGATGGTGAGCTGAGCAAGCCCCATTGTTCCTTCTCTGACCCCGCCCCCACATACAGTGTCACAACCCAGCAACTGGGGTGCCCCGCCCTGGTGAACACCTGAGGCTCCGCCCCTCATATGTAGCAGGCACAACCAGACAAAAAAACAAAATAAAACAAAAAACAAACAAACAAACAAAGAGATGGCTCAACCAGAAGAACAATTGAAAGCCCCAGAACCCATCCTTTTAAGTGACCAAGAGATAGCCAACCTATCAGATGCATAGTTCAAAACACTGGTGATTAGGAAGCTCACAGAATTGGTTGATTTTGGTCATAAATTAGATGAACAAATGAAGGCTACAATAAGTGAAATGAAGAAAAATGCACAGGGAACCAATAGTGATGGAAAGAAAGCTGGGTCTCACATCAATGGAGTGGACCAGAAAGAAGAAAAAACATACAACCAGAAAAGAATGAAGAAATAAGAATTCAAAAAAATGAGAGAGGCTTAAGAACCTCCAGGACATCTTGAAACGTTCCAACATCCCAATTATAGGGGTGCCAGAAGGAGAAGAGGAAGAGCAACAAGTGGAA
>CM052544.1:91619362-91640630 GCA_028533065.1 Trachops cirrhosus
GAGTCCCAAAGAAGTTGGACCCAAGGAGGAACACACCAAGGCACATCATCATTACATTAGCCAAGGTAAAAAGGAAGGAGAGAATCCTAGAAGCAGCAAGAGATAAGGGGACAGTCACCTACAAAGGAGTTCCCATCAGACTGCCAGCTGATTTCTCACAAGAGAAATCTTACCTTGCAGGCAAGAAAGGGCTGGAAAGAAGTATTTGAAGTCAAGAAAGGCAAGGACCTACATCCCAGATTGCTCTATCCAGCAAAGCTTTCATTTAGAATGGAAGGGCAGATCAAGTGCTTCTCAGATAAGGTCAAGTTAAAGGAGTTCATCATCACCAAGCCCTTACTATATGAAATGTCAAAGGGACTAATCTAAGAAAAAGAAGATAAAAAACATGTACAGTAAAATGACAGTAAACTCACAATTATTAACAACCACACCTAAAACAAAAACAACAAAAAACTAAGCAAACAACTAGAAGAGGAAAAGAAACACAGAAATGGAGATCATATGGAGGGTTAGCAACAAGGGAGTGGGAGGAGGAGAGGGGGGAAAAGGTACAGAGAATAAGTAGTATAGATGGTAGGTAGAAAATAGACAGGGGGAGGGCAAGAGTAGTATGGGAAATGTAGAAGCTCAAGAACTTATGACACATGGACATGAACTAAAGGGGGGGAATGTGGGTGGGAGAGGGTGTGCAGGGTGGAAGGGAATGAAGGGGGAAATGGGACAACTGTAATAGCATAATCAATAAAATATATTAATAAAAATTTTTAAAATAGCATAATCAATAAAATAATTTTTAAAAAAAGAAAAGTTAATTCATGCAAGATCATAGAGCTGTATTTGTAACATGCCTAACAAAGTATGCTGAGTATTTTCTCCATCACTAAATATCTCTACTGGCCTAAGCAACATGTCTCATTTTTATTTCCTCATTCCCTATAACAATTCCAAGAACATAATACATGCTCAATAAATGATTTTTAAATGAATGAATAAATGAATGGGATCTCCCTTCACACCATACTGCAAACTCACATGATTTATATTTCCACTTTTATTCTATTACTTTTCCACTCAAAAAACAATTTTATTCCCTATAAAATATAATTCAAATTCTTTATCTTATATTCAAGACCCTCTTCCATATGACCCTAAATATGTTTTTTCTAGACATATCTTTTTAAACAGTAAAAACAACTAAATACTTAAGAAACCCTCACTCATTCCAGTGTGTTCTGGAGTCAGATTGCCATGAGTTTCAATTGCTTATTGTGTGAACTTAGGCAAGTTATTTATCCTCTCTGCAAATCCTATGCCATTTAATAAGGCAAGAAAATGAAAAGAAAGGAAATAAGATCATCTTTATTTCATTGATGATGTGATTGTGTGCATATAAATTCAAAAATCTACAAACACTGCCCTGGCCAGTATAGCTCAGTTGGATAGAGCACAGTTCTGTACCAAAAGGTTGTGGGTTTGATTCCAGGTCAGGGCACATACATATGAGTAGGTTGCAGGTTCCATCCCCAGTCCAGATGCATACTGGAGGCAACCAATGGATGCTTCTCTCTTGCATCATTGTTTCCCTCTCTCTTTTCCTAACTTTCCCTTCTTCTCTCACTAAAAACAATGAAAAAATGTCCTCGGGTGAGAATTAAAAAAAATTGGCAAACTATTAAAATGAATGTAAGGTCATAGGACACAAGGTTTACACACAGAAATCAATTGTATTTCTATATATAAACAAGAAACAATTGGAAAGTGAAATTTTAAAAAATATCATGAAAGCTTAAAAATATCAAATACTTAAGAATATATTTAATGAAAGATGTTCAAGATCTCTACATTGAAAACTAAAGACATTGCTGATAGAAATTCACAAAGACCTAATTAAAAGGAGAGTGGACTGCATGTTTTTAAGGTGTCAACTCTTCCCAAATTAATCTATAGACTTATTACAATCTCAATCAAAATCCCAGCAGGTCTTTTTATTAAAAAGTGAGATGCTAATTCAAAAATTTATATGGAAATATATATAAGAAAAACAGGTGGGGTAACTTACACTACTGATTTCAATATTCACATGAATATTGAGCTACAATAATTAAGACAGTATGATATTGGTATAAGAATAGACAAATAGATCATTGGAACAAAATGGTCTAGAAATAGGCTCCCAAATTTACAGTCAATTAATTTTTTACAAAGTTGTCAAAGAAATTCCATGGAAAAATGATAGTCCTGTCAATAAATAGTGCTAGGACAACTAGATATCAGTATGGAGAAGATGAATGTTGAGTCCCACCTTACACCATACTCAACAATAAATTAGAGATGGATCATGGACTTAAACGTTAAAGCTAAAACCATAAACCTCCTAGAAGAAAACACGGGATAATAAATATTTTTACAACTTTGGGATAGGCAAAGATTTTTTTTAAGATGACATGAAAGGCATCAGAAAAGACAAATAAGTTGGATTTCATTCGTATTATAAATTTCTTATCAAAAAGCACCACTATGGGAATGAAAAGGCAGTCCACAGAGTAGTGGAGCATATTTGCAGTGTATATACATCAGGCAAAGTACCTGTATCCAGAAAAAATAAAGAACACCTCCAAATTATTATAATAATAAAAAGCAACCCCATAACAAAATGGGCAAAAAACTTGTAAAGATACTTTACAAAAGTTTATGAGTGGCCATTAAACATATGAAAAGATGCTCAAAGTCATTAACCATCTAATGAAAATGGTTAATGGGAACTAATGAAAATTAAAAGTATGAGATACCACTTACCCTGTAGAATGGCTAAAACTATAAAGGGTGGCAATACCTAATATTGGGAAGAATGTGCAACAACTGAAACTTTTATTCATTGCTGGTAGGACTATATAACCACTTTGAAAGCAGTGTGGCATTTCCTCATAAAGTTAAGCATAAACTTACCATGACCCAAGAGCTCTACTGCAAGTATTTACCTAAGAGAATATTGATCTGGGTGATGGTTACAGTCTGACAATGCTCCATCAAAATTTATTGAATTATGCACTTAGGATTTGTTTATGTTTGGTATCTATGAATTATACCTCAAGGAAGTAACATTGGGATTTTTTTAATGGAATAGAAGTTCCCTAATATGATGATGTGAATATATAAAAAGCCTGCAAGAAATAGCATTCTCAGTGGTGAAACATTTACGTCTTCTCCCTGAGATTAAGAAAGAGAATCTCAATTTGGGAATATCATGTCCACTATTACCATTTGTATTCAACATTATACAGGGGGTTCTAGCTGATGCAATAAAGAAAAACAATGGTATTAAGTATTGCTAAGGAAGAAATAAAGCTGTCATTATTTGTAGATTACATGAGCATTTATGTAGGAAATCCCAAAGAATCCACTAACTGTTAGAATTAAATTTAAGATCTCTATAATGAAAGGTCAATAATAGAAAATTCAATTGTGTTTCTATATATTAGAAACAATTAGAAAGTGACAATTTGAAATGTAAATTGAAAGGCTGGTTGGCAATATCCATTAAAGCTGAGCATGTCTGCTTTATGACCCAATAATCTCACTCCTCAGTGTATATCCAATAGTGTTCCTTCATGGAAGCATGAACACATTACTCGGTTTTTGCTCAAAGGAATACTATATTGAAATGAAAATGAAGAAAAACTATAGCTTCATGCAATAGCATGAATGAATTATATAAAAATAATCTTGAGCAAAAGGAACCAGATGCAAAAATACTACCATATGATGTTATTTGCATAAAGTTCAAAGACAGGCAAAACTAATTTGTGGTGAGAGATACCAGACAGTTGTTAATTTTGGGGGAGTAGGTGGCGCCCAGGAGGGCACAGAGGAAGATTTGGGAATGTTGAGAACTCTACATCTGAATGGAGGTTACGTGGGTACATTCATTTCATAAAACATTTTGTGTACAATGCATGCAAAGTATACACTTGATTTGTGTACCTGTGTATATTATACTTTGATTTTTAAGTTACTGTTGTGTGCATTTACTGATGTTTCCCTAACTAGTCTACAGGGATCATATTTCTTAGTATCCTATATAAATTTTAGCACAGCAGCTTCCTAAAATATTACTTTATATGGCACAAGTATTAATAGATACAGATGCCAATAGTTTATTTATCTTTTGTATAAGTACAAATAATAGTAAAACAATATATATATATTTATGTACTTACAAATAGAATCAACTTAAGAAATATTGACATTGTTTTATAATTCTCCTTTCTCTTATATTATTCTCAAATAGCTCCAAAATAAAAATCGAGATGTCTATTAAAAATGGATTCTAACAAATTAAGTACAATATGAGGATCACATCTCACTTCTGTGCCCTCGTAAGTAAGAATTTGGATGTGAATACACCAGGTGTTGGCCTCATCTCACTTACCATGAAAATCCGGGGCAGGTCAGCTGAGTGGGGTCTTAGAAGAAAGAAGTAGGTTCTGGGCCAGAATTTGAACCCATAGTCAGTGTAATTTGGACATGGTTTTGACTGGTTGCATGTTTTTATTGCAATAAAATACATATAACATAAGCCATTTTAACCATTTTTTAAGAGAGACATTTATTTTTTTAAAGATTTTTATTTATTTATTTTTAGAGGGGAAGGGAGGGAGAAAGAGAGAGAAAAACATCAATGTGTGGTTGTCTCTCACACGCCCCCCACTGGAGACCTGATCCACAACCCAGGCATGTGCCCTGATTGAGAGTCAAACCAGTGACCCTTTGGTTCACAGGCGGGCACTCAATCCAGTGAGCCACACCAGGTAGGGCTATTGGAACCATTTTTAAGGGTGTAGTTCAGTGGCATTAAATACATTCATATTGCTGTGCAACTGTCACCACTATCTATCTCTGGAACTTTTTCATGGAAATGTTCTGAACATGGTATTAAATGCACCTAGGACTCAGTTTCCTACCTGCGTCTGTCATTTTTAAGATCCTCTCCAGCTCAGGAACAACATAGCCGAGAGCAAAAGCACACTCAGAGGGGAAAAAAAGACTCCTTTTGTCAAAAGGAAAAATTTTTATAAAATCCTAGAGTTGGAGGAGGACGTTAGTGTTCAGTTAAAGCTAGGACAGAAAAATGTCTTCAAGAAAAAGAGGTCATCTGAATAACGGGCCTTTTTCTTTAACAGAAGAATCATCTTGCTTCTTTTCAGATAGGCCTTTGTGAACACGGACCACTTGACAAGTGGCCCTACTCACCACAGAGCACTCATTCTAGCAACATTTCTTGGGCTTTAAAATACAGAACTCTGTTTTTATTCAAAATGTGTATGGGGTCAATCAGTATTATATTTTAATAAGTCTATTTTGTATGCATGTCAGTTTTTGACATCTTTAATTAAATGCCTAGGCTTCTGGCTTGGTTATTTTGTTTTGTTTTGTTTTCAGCTTTTCCCCAAGATGATTATGAAGTTCCAGACATGCAACTACTTGAAAGATTGCAACTGTTCCCTTGTCCTGTTCAAACTGTTTTAAATGATTAATGCCCAATTTCTTAAACTGAGCGGTAGGTATATGGATATTCATTATTCTTTATATCAGGCACACATGTTAGTCATACTGTTTCATGTATTGTCAGTATTTAATAAAAGGTTTCAAAAAATTCCTTCTACAGTATATATTTTACTTAAGCACATTCTTTTGTTACAAAACAACAAAGCTAATCATTAAATCCTGTCTTTCTTTTAGACACAGTTGTAAAAAGATTTACTTTTGGGTACTTTCTAATACACTCAGTCCCTGATTCATACATGGCCAACCAACCACCTAGGATGAGTAAGGTTCTGACTTGGCTGGAACTCCCTTCTCTCTTCTGCCTCTGCCTAGAACTGTTTCCACTCCTGCCCGGTTCCCCTCACCCCTCCACGTGACAGGCTCCACAGCCATTTCTTTCCCTTTCTTAATAGTGATATCACGTACAATGTCACCTTTTCCTCTTATTTGAGTCCTACCCCTCTCAAGAGTGTACTGTTTTCCTCATTTGGAAGCCCTGCTGCCATCCCTCAGAAAGATACAGTACTAAGCACTGTTGAGTGTGAGCGCTCCACTCTTTCTCCATGTACCCATGTTACCCCGAGACCCATTGTTCTAACAATCCCTCCCCGAGTGCAGCAGGCCAAGTTCTAGTTTTCCACGGAAACACTCACATGATGGTGATGTCCTATTACTATTACAGTGCTATTTTGGATGTCACTGGTTTTAAGAGGGCAGCCCTGAGAATCCAAATCCCTTGCAAAACCTTGTTTCCATTTAAAAAGAATATTCTGCCTCACAATGAAGCAATGAGAAACTAAATTTTAAAATAAATCCATGACAATTTGCCTATACTTTTCATATAAGACTTCAAAGCCTCTCACAAAAACATCTTTTTAAAAGCCTTTTTGCCATAGCTAACAGCTACTAAAGGACTTGTTATATTTACAACTAAGAAGCATATACTAGCAATCTTTGGACACAGATAATACACAAATTATTACTAGTGATATTGGATATACTTCTTTCCATTCATTAATTCAGCACAAATTCATTGAGTTCCTATTCTGTACAAGGCATTATTCTCAGCACTAGAGACCCAGTACCGAACAAAACAGGCAATACCCTGTCTTAATGGAATTTACAGAGGGTATGGCTCATTCTAGGCACTTAATAAATATTGGTGGAATAAATTATTGAATGTGGCTAGCAAAACCATTAGAATATAGTAAATATTTATGCTTTATAAAATTCAGTGAAATCAGTGAACAAAGGTGTTGCAGAACATAAATTAGGGGAATTTGTTCCAGCAGTCGAGGTTAAAATATTTCCTTATTATAATGAGCTAGTACAGGGTAGGAGTGTTGGGTGATCACAACCAGAAGCCATGCACCTCTACAATCCACAGGACCCTTGCTTTGCAGAGGGCTGGTTTGGAGAAAAATGCCATCCCACCGCTACCTCCATGCCTTTTTACAAATTATTACTTTAATACCAAAGTTTACTTTATTTATAAGTAATTTTGATTTATCACCTTAACTCCAAGGACTCAGTATCAGTTTTCAGTGGCATTATAGCACAGGACAAAACTTGACCAAATGTAACAGAGGCTCTAGTCTGTAATAATTGGTTTGCATTTTAAATCCCATCTTCATAGATATTTATAATATATTTAATTTTTATAATATTACCTATGATTGCAATTCCCCAGTAGGATTTACACTCACACACACACATACCCAAGACACAGGAAGTGAGAGAGATGTATTTTAAGGAGTTATGTGTGCAATAATGGGAGCTGGCTAATACAAAATTTACATGGTGGACCAGCAAGTGGAATCTCCAGAAGGAATTGATATCACAATGTTGAGTCTGAAGGTAGTCTGGAGACAGAATTTCTTCCTTCTTTGAGAAACTCAGCCTTTTCTCTTTGTGCCTTCCACTGACTGGGTGTGGGCTACCTACCCCATGGAGGGTAATCTGCTTTACTCAGAATCTACTGATTTAAATGCTAATCACATCTAAAAAATACTTTATGGCAACATCTAGACTGGTGTTTGACCAAATAACTGGACACCATAGCCTAAACAAGTTGACACATAAAATTAACCATCACAGCCCACCGTTTATCAACTTGACATTAATACACATCTCCTTAAACCATCCTTAATTTCCAAATAAAGAAAATTAAAAAATCATACTTCCACCTAACATGATATTACTATCCTGCATACAGCAGAAAGCACACCAACTCTTTTTGCAAAGAGAATGCAAAGTCCTTGGGTAATATTCACTCTTCTTGATACGTTGTAACTTAAATACTAACATTAAAGTTAACCATACTTAAATGCTATGATGTAAAGTCAATACCTCTTATGTTATATGATAAAGGGAAAAGGGAGGGAAGAAAACCAAGATAGGGTAGATAGATAGAATGACAGATAGATAGATAGATAGATAGATAGATAGATAGATAGATAGATAATATCAGATAAATACATAAATACATGTATACATACACAGGAGCATATTCATAACAAAATAAGAAAGAAATACTTGTAACAATTATAGTCCTCATCTTTGTAACTCCTGACATAGTCATAGTTTTATTGGAGAAGGAGACGTGGAGTTAACAATGTGAGGACAGTTGGGACTTGAGGTTGGGAAGAACATCCTTCTCTCCCCATACGTGCCCACTGAGCCAAATAAAAAATAGCCAACTATGGGACAGCAGCTGAGACAGTGACTGGGGACAGAGGACTGGGGACAAAGACATGGAATTCAAGGGCAGCAGAAGAGACAACACATGTGCTGGGAGGTCCCAGAGACAGTGGATGTAGAGTATTGTGGGCACAAGTCTCTGTATCTTTCACACAGGGCTGTATAAATTAATATAGAGATTAAGTTGTTCGCTCTTTTCCCTTCTCTGCCTTCTGCTCCATGCTGCTTGCCACGATCCCAGCTCCTCTTTCCACACAAGGGCAAAAGGAAGGGGGATGATGAACAAGTCATCACCGAATTGCAATCAGACCCACATCCGTCAAATTCTGGATCTTCTGTGCTATTACAGGATTCTTTAAATGTTTGCTGAGTGCCTGAGGATCCTTCTGTATCTGTTCCAGGATGAGCCTCATAGCTGGGTCACTCATGATCTGCTGCACCTCAGGGTCAGCCATGGTCCATCGCTTCACATCTTCAGGGCTTTGTGTTGGTCATACAGGGCCATCATACAGCATTGGTAACCATCTGCTGGCTCCTTACAGTTGGAGTCCAGCTCTAGCGCCTTCTGGCAGACATCCATAGCTTTAGTGTAGTCGTTCATCTGCTTCTAGAGCAGTTGCTTTCTGTGTATAGCCTTTGATGATGGTTGGCTCTAGCTGGATACATTTTTCACAGTCCTTGAGCACCAACTGAAATTCTAGTAGTTTGGTGTAGCAGGCAATTTGCTATACAATTTGGTATCTCTTGGGTTTCATTTGATGGCTTCTGTACACTGAATGCTTCATGGCTTGGGGATAGCGCCCTTTCAGAAATATTCATTGCCTTTGTTCTTCTCTTCCAAAGCCAGGGAAGTGTTTGTGTAAGCCAGTCAGTCTTCGTCCTCCAAGATTTCCTCTGCCTGTTGGCATTTCTTGAGCATATCTGGTGTTCGGTGCTCTGCCAGAGACTTATTTTAGAAATGGAGGGTATCCTTGTATTTTTCTTTGAAGTAGTAATTGCCAATTTGTGCATAAGCTCTGGCAATTTCTCAATAATCTTCCAAGTTTTCCCCACCCACTTCAATGACCTTCTCACAAAGCTCTCAGTATTTACTCTAGTGGCCCTTTTGGAAGTACACAGCCGCTTGATTGGTCATGTAAGTCCTGTTGGTGGTGCCCAGGTCCTTGACTCTGCCATATTGCTTCATGGCTGCGTCGAAGTCTTTCTTCTTATAGGCATCACTCCCCAACTCTTTTTCTTTCAGTGCCCGCTTCTTATTCTCTGGAAGATCCTCTTTCATTGGTTCTGGCTTAGTGTCATCTTTGGGAGGAGATGGTGGTGGAGGTGTTGCAACTTCCTCCTCCTCATCCATACTGCCCAGATCAAATCCCAGGAGGACACTGAGAATAGTCGTGATCTGGGGATCTTGCAGTTTCATGCCCAGGGCATATGGGTTGTTTCCCAGTTGCTCTGTCAGTAGTACATGGTAGGAAGTATCACTGAGCAGTGCCCTTGTCCCGGGTTCACTCTCCAACTTCTGGCACAGATTGGGCATGTTTAAAGGGTTCATGAATTTCCTCTCTGCCAACCAGTTCTCCATATTCTGTAAAAACTCTTTGAGCTGAGGATTATTTGCTTCATATTTTAGACCCTTCTCATAGATTTGTTAGGCTTCTCTAAATTGGTTTAAGACCTTGAGTGCTGCTGCTGCTGTTTGCGAATAGCCCTTGCCCCATTCAGGCTTTAAAGTCAACGATTTTGCAACCATTCTCATAGGCCTTCTGGCCGTCTCCTTTCTTGGCTAGGCCACTAAGCAATTGCTATAAAGAACATCATTCTGGGAATCTAACTTAATTGCTTCGGATAACGCATTGTCAATTCTGACAGCACTTGGAGACTTCTTGCCCTTCTCTTTTAGCTCATTTACCTGCTCTATAGCCTGCCACGGAACCCAGTTGAATTGACTCCATCTGCCCCACATTGCCAACAGCACATGCCCTGTAGCTAGTAGTTATAACTACCTTCTTCCACTAGTCATTTCCCTCAGTAGGCACCTTGACTGGTTGTGGTTCTTTGCCCAGCAGGGTGATCCAAACATTCACTTGTTAAGTATCTAGGCCATTAATAGACCTGCCTGAATTAGATTGTTGTAGTTTTCCATTGACTTTAATCAAGGGTATGGGATAAAAGAAGCTCTATGGAATCTTCTGAATTCCAGGCATAGTCTTCCATTGTGTAGCGGGTAATCAAGATCAATTTACTCTAGCCAGTACTCCCTTCTTTGCCAGTTAAAAGGCATGGGAAGAGGTCTAGATCAGCAAAGCATAATGTCACAGGGACAGGAAGCAAAACGTTTGCTAGTGAATCACTGGGGGTGATAGTGAGTGACTCCATTCCCTTTTCCCCCTTTGATTCCAGGATCAATGAATCCTAGCTACGGGAAAACAACACAGTATGTTGGATGCCAGTTTCAAGTATATGTAGCCTCCTGAAGAATCTTGCCCCAGCCCTGCAGGATATTGCCACCTACCTAGTTCTGTAACTGAGTTTTCTGAAGGCCATTCCACCATTCTATCAGGCCAGCTGCTTCAGGCCAATGGGGAGGATGGTAAGAGCAGTGAGTTCTTTGAGCATGGACCTCTCACCCCACTTCGTTTGCCATGAAGTGAATTCCTTGATCAGAAGCAATGCTCTGTGGAATGACAAAATGCTGAATAGGATGACCTGGTTTGTGGCTACCAATCCACCTCTTTCCCTAGTGATTGGTCATTGCCCTATAGGCTTGTGAATGATGTGGTCACAATGGCAACATAGACTTCCACCATCAAGGTCAACCTGGCTATGGCCACTGCAAAGTGCCCAACTGCCAGCAGCAGAGAACAGTATGGCGCCATTCCTCAGGGTGATCAGTCAGCTACCTGTTGGCAGGCTGATTACATTGGACTACTTCCATCATGGAAGGGGAAGGATTTTGCTCTTCTTGGAAATGGTGTGCCTTCCTTGCATGCTGTGGTTACACTAAAACTACCATCGTGGACTACTTTGCTAAGGAGAACTATCTCTCTGCAACATTTTGTGAAGGAATATACAAGCACTGAAAAGTAGTTATAACAGCTTAAATCAATATTTTTGTGACCAAAAATCTAGTACTCTCTTAGCAATATAGTAGTTTCAATAAACTTGCTCTAAATGCAAAAAAATATTATTCTTAAGTTACTATTGGTTATAAACATACTATCAGCAATATAGTATATCTGTAGTACTAAAGCGAGTGCTATATTCAGTCTGCTTTTCATCAGTGTATATAATGGGCTGTCAGTGAAAAGCTGAGAAGTTGTGGATCCCTATGGGCATAATTTCAAGATTTCTTAATAGTATAGTAGAATTTTGTAGACTTTTATAAAGAACGAATACCTAGATTTCTTACTGAGCAAATTCCCCCAGTGCATTTTACTTGATTTGATTTCAGTCTTGGCTTTTTAAGAATTTTTTACTAGATGTTTCGTATCTTAAAATTTTAAATAAGGACATTTTTGCAATTCTTTATGAAGTTTTTATTTGCAGCCTGCTTATTTTTAAAATAATATTTTTAAATGAACCAAAATTGTATATTTTATATAGCATATTTTCAATAAATGGTGAATGCAGTTTTGTAATAGTGCCTATGTTTAAGTACTATGCTATTATTACATGCAATTTTTTTTAATTGGACATATTTTTCTTCTCTTTAATATATTGTTAACTTGTGATATTCTTAACTACATTTTAATGGTTATCCTTTCTTCATTAGACACTTGTTCATTTTCTTTTTCTCGCTTTTTTTTCTTTCCCTATAAATTGTTTCTATTTCATTCTTGGTCTGTTTTATTGGTCCTTTCTTGAATGATTTAAGCATCATCTATCAAAATGAATTTTTTCTATGTTTTACAGTAATATTTAAATAGTTTTTATTTATCATTTCAAGGTATCCTCATTTTTTACCTCAGTTTCAAACTTCCCATTTGCTATTGATATAACTGTGGTGTTCATCTATACCTCACTTTCTTATAACTTCCAATTAAACATGAATTATTATATTTTTAACTTGATTTAGATATAATGAAATAAAATGTACTCTATTAATATGCTAAAAATAGATTTTAACGTACTCCTCATTCAGAGAAGCCCCATGTGCTCTCTCATAGTACACGTGACATTTCGCTGTAAGCACTGAAGCACTTTTACTCTTACTAGATGGTAAGCCCCTTGAAAGCAGGGACTATATGTAAATCTCTAGTGTCTGGCACAGTGTAGGTTTTTAATGAATGAAAAATAAATAAATGATGGATGAATGAATGAATGAATGAATGAGAACAGTTAGTTGTACAATTTCAGCAGGCTTGTCCAAACAAACCACTTTTCCTGCCAGCTGTAGGTGACAGCAAATGAAATTTTTTTTGCAAAGGTCAAACCTTTTAATTTCCCAACTGGACTTATTTTACAACAAAAATATCCTTAGAAAAATACATTTGTTTTAACCTATTCATCCAAGGCAGAAGCTGTCAACCTTTGTTGGAGATGAGAATCATGTCCCCATCTCAGTGAAAATAAATTAGGAGCCCCCAGGTGATTCTAAAGAGCAGCTGAGGTTGAGAGCTGGTGTGCTAAGACAGAAATAACTGGTGGCAAGTTCTAATGAGCAAAGACAAAAGAAAAATCAGACCCTTAATGACTGGGTGGAGAATTCTTTGTTGGGGGACAGGGGTGGGGCATAGGAGAGGGTCCCAGCTCTTCCTTCAGGAGGCTGGGGTGGCTAGACAGGGAAGTATTTTTGAAAGCATCTGTTGTCTTGAAATATTAAGAGGAAAGAGTATTGGTACTTTCTAAAGAGGCAAACTTTGCAAAGAATTTAATATTCAAATTAAAAAATGAGGTCAGAGATTCCAACAAATGCTAATAAAAGGGTCCTTTGAATTTCTTGAACTTTTTACAAAAATACTCCACAGGCTCACAAATACAGCAAATGTATTGGGCATACAGGCTAAGAGAAAAGCATAAAAAGAACAAAAGTTAACAAAGCAGAACTCGAGAGAAGAAAAAGTGTTTTAAGAAAATAGTAGTCCTGGAATTTGTGTCTCTACTATAATTATAATGACATAAACTCTGTATCTGAATATGGATGAGAACAGAAAGAGATGTTAACCACTTGGCATGGTGAAGTGTATTGAACTTGAAGGCTGACCTTCTAGCTCCTACTGTGCTACTACAGTAGTCCCCCTTATCCACGGCTTCACTTTTTCTGGTTTCATTTACCCACAGATAACTGTGGTCCAAAAATATTACAGAAAAAAATCCAGAAATAAACAATTCAGGAGTTTTAAATTGCTGGCTGTTTTGAGTAACATGATGAAATCTCTTTGCGTGTCCAGCTCCATCTGGGGTAGGACGTGAATCATCCCTTTGTCCTGCTTATACATACTATATGTACATTACAGTAAGGCATTTAAAAAAAAGACCACATTTATATAACTTTTATACAGTATATTGTTATAATTGTTCTCCTTTATTATTAGTTATTGTTATTAATCTCTGTGCCTGATTTGTAAATTAAACTTTATCACACATAGTGATATGTATAGGCACATAGTGATATGTATACATAGGTATGTATAGGGAAAAGCATAGTTTATATAGGGTTCGGTACTCTCTGTGGTTTCAGGCATCCACTAGGGGCCTAGGAATGGATCCCCTGCAGATAACGGGGGCTACCGTAATAAACTGCACCTCCACAGGCAGGTCTCGATTTCCTCACCAGCAAAAATAAGGGAGTGGAAAGCTTGCACTGAATTAGTGCTTCTTGCAAGCTTTCTCTCACTGAGTAAATACGTGCACTTCCACGCTCAGCGTGGGGGCGTCCTGCAGCACCCACCGCCGGGCCGGATCCTCCTGAAGTCTCCTGTTGTGTCTTAAAAGTTCGCATCGTGGTCCATGAATTATATCTCAGTAAAACTGTTTTTCCAAAAAGTTCATGTACTTTTCATTCCTTATTATGCTTTTTGTGTTTTTTCTTTTAAATACAGTTGAGCTTGTATATAAAATTTTACATTCATTTTTTCCCTACTACGATTATATCTTTCACTTTTTATATATGTCAGTAAAAAGCTGTTACTTTTCTTTTAATAACTGCAACATATTCATCATATGGCTGTGCTATGCTGTACTAACCATGTCCTAATTTGGGATAGTCATGTTTCGGCACAGTGTTTTCACCACCACACTGCCTTCATTTCTTCAGCTTGGCACTGTGTAGAGACTCGGATTTCTTTATAGTTTCTAACTCAGTGCTCTGAAGTGCCAAGATTATAAGATGAAAAAAATTTTTCTCTTATTGCTGCAGTATGTTAAATGGTCTCTGGGTGACGTAAGTTGTAATTCATTCTTTCTTGAAATTTCACTGCTAAAGAGGGGCAAAGAAACTAAAGGTAACCGCATGTCATCAGCCCGGAGGAGTAATGACTCCGTTCCACTTCATATCATAATAAGCTGAGACTAGAAGGAACTGGGTAACTGGATAATGGCGTGTAGTGCCAAGGTTTGAATTGGGTGTGACCACCCCCAGATCTGTCCGAGGCAGTCCTGCTCCACACACTCTGGTCCCACGGCTGCAGCAAGGGGAGCACACAGACGGCCCTGCACCTCCCTCAGTGAGAACCCCAATTACCCATGTTTTCTTAGCAGTGCAATGGTCTCTTCTGAGATTCACATCTTATTTTTGGATGAGGGCCTATAGACACACAGCAGATAATTTGTTTTTCAAAGAATAATGAAATGAAGGATTATTTTAATGCCTAGAGTAGGGATCAGCAAAATTTTTCTGTAAAGGGCCAGAGAATGAATAACCTAGCCCAGCTACCCAACTCTGCCCCTGCGGCGGAAGAGCAGCCACCTGAAGTAAGGAACAAGTTAGCATGCCTGTGGTCCCATAAAATTTGATTCAGAGATGCAGAAATTCAAACTTCATGTAATGTTCATGTCTCACAAAATATTACTCTTCTTTTCATTTTTTTTCATTCATTTGAAAATGTAGAAACCACCTGCCTCGTGGGCAGTACACTAAAGGCCTCTTGGGCCATGGTTTTCTGACTTCCCCCCAAACCCCACATGGGCCACAAGTGCCAGGCTTGCTGTGGTCTCCAGCCCAGGGTGAGTGGGGGTTGGGATGGATGTGGCTCACACTCGCTTCTTCCAATTCTGAAGGATTTAAAGGAAATAGAGATCTCAGCCAATAACTATAAGTTCATGTATGTTGACAGTAGGTTGTGATATCAGAAATGCATCTCCTACAGACCAAGCAAAAACAGATGCCTTCCAATAGCAGTGATTCAGTTAGCATTGCTCTTTCCTGGGAGTCACCCTTGCTCTAAAGATGATATGTCTTATTATTTCCACCTAAATTCTAACCACATCTTTAAGACCCTCACACCCCAGCCTCCAGGACCTTGTAGTTCTCCCCTTTGAAGACAGCTCAGTGTGCTGTTTCAGTTGCTCCCTCCCGAGACCATGTTTTAGACTTTAAGCTAAAGCTGGTTCCCCTCAAGCCCTTACACTCACCTCATTCTTCCACCTTCTTACTTTCTTCCAACAATCCTTCTACCACCCCATTGGAATCTATAGTCAATTCTTTCTAGTACCTGTCACTGTCTGTCACCAAAATCAAGTCCTCCCTTCCTCCATATCCAACCCAAACTTCAAGGTCAATCCTGATAACTATCTTCTTTGTGTCATCCCTCTGGGTCTGGATTTTAGCAACTGGGTGGTGTCTTTAACTCAGGCAGGGAACCATGAAGAAGATGTGGGGGGTAGAAAAGATGATGAGTTAAACACTATACCCTCCCCCAGGGTTGTACCATCTCTTAGGGCGCCCATCCCACCAAAGCCAGTCTGGCCTGGTGGTGCCTTCAACACCAGGGGTCCTGTGTGCCAATTTGCCTGAGCTTTTTTCTCCAAGGAATGCAGGCTCCCTAGCCTAAGTCTGGGTCCATAATTCATCTATTCTTCCCAGCATCAGGCCCAAAGCACAGTCACAGAAGGGAATGTGAATGGAGCTGGATTTTCCAGAATTATCTGGACCATTGTTTCCATTTCCCTTAGCTCTATCAGGAGTATTTTTTATGAAATAAATCTAGGCAGAGAAAAAAATTAGATACTAGGTACACAGCAAAAACTATTCTCTCTATAGTTAGAGAATCTGTGCCTTGTGGGCTGAGAAGAGAGATGACCTAATACTTCCTACTGGGAAATAGACAAGTGATTCTCATTCATTATGACTGGTAAGTTGAACTAACACGCTCTTAAAAATACTGAATGTATGTCAGAGCAAACAAAATGTACAAATGACATGACACTATTTTGATGACTAATAAAAACATTCACACTAAAATAAAACTATGGTAATCTAGGGGAAAAATAACTGCTTTTAAACAGAGCTGTAAGATTAGCAGATGAAGAGAAGGTGCTACATTTTATGTTTGGTTTTTGTAAACCACTTGTATTATACATGAAATTGTACTGAATAATCAGTTCACATTGACTTAGCATTAGTAAATAAGCCAAAAACTGATTAAAAGACTAGCAGAAAATGTGGTCTTGCTTCAAGTTAATGATATGCACTGTGAACTTGCCAATACTTGGCATGAAGATAAGAAAGTTCTCTTATCTACTCATTCAGTATTATTTAATTCAGGTTCCTAGAAGGCAGAGTCCATAACTATGCATCCATTTGTCTTTTCATTTCATGTGCCTGGGATTGTGTGAGACTTGTAGTAAGCTCAATAAGTACAGCTGGAGTGAATGATGAATGATTACAGGAGATGGTGAGGATGAGACATCACAAAATTCTGAACTGGTTTTTAAACCATTGAAGAAAGTCTAAATTATATTCAGTGTGTCTTTACCTAATTATTTGAATAGTGGTATTAATCTGATATTGTGTCAAATGGTAAATTCTCAATTTAATATGACACCCTTATTTTCTCACTCAACTGAAAATTACAGTTTATTAACATATTATTAGATGGTAGGTCCAGTGTTAATATTTTTAAAGATGGCCTTGAAGGTAATGAATAACTTCAGCTTTCAGTGGGAAAACCAGAAAGTATTTCACTAAAATAGAGAAACTAGTACAACTAGAAGTAAAATGAACATTAACCTGAGATACATGAATCTTTAAAAATATATAAATTTACCTTAAAAAGGAAGATTAAAATATTATCAAGTATAGAATTACATCTGGGCATAAGTAACAATGTATTCACATGAATGCTTTACTATAATCAAATGTATAAAATATAAGACCTTTTCATCTATTAATCTTGCATCTCTACTTAAAAGAAATTTTCTCTCAGATGTTCTATTGGCATGAATTTTTTTATTGGTCATCAAAATAGTGTCATGTAATTTATACACTTTAGTATTAAAAAACAAGCAAATAGCTCAACAACCTGCTGCTTGAATGATCTAAAAGCCCTTGCAATCTGTTTTAAAGTTATAAGTCAAATAGTTATTTACTGCAATTTCTACAAACAGGCACACCTTCACTGGTCCCAGGTTCCTGTTGTATTTCTCTCAACTTACTGAAGCAAGCTGTTCATACTGAAAGTTGTCAGCAGACGGAAGATGTCACCAGAACAGCTCTGTGACCCCAAAGCTCATGACATGCATGTGATGCTCCCCCAGCATGGTGCCAAACCATGGGCTTACATTTGCTTCGTAGGAGGTCAAACCAGGCAGGCACAACGGGGTGTGTGGCTCCTCCGGGGGGCTGAGTCAGGTCCTCGTAGTTGGGTATAGACCAATGTCACAAACGTGTTACCAGGCCAGTTTAAATAAACCTGCCCATAGTAAGGCTTTTTTAGTGCAAGTGGAAAGTCCAATATCTTTAACATTTTAATCTGATTTTCTGTAACATCTTATTACAATGACATAAGAAGGGACAATAGTGAGAAAAGTAACATTTCTCATGAAGAGTTGAAAAGAATATGATATTTTTCCTCTCAGAGAATATATTTCCCCCCTCAACATTTTCTTAAGAGTACCTTTGTTCTTGCATGTAAAAGACCTTTTATGAGGAAGCATTACAACGTATCTCAAATTTTTAACTTCCAGCTGTTCCACTGTCAGTGATGACAGGAGACAGGAACTTGGTTTAGTAGTTTGACGGAAGCGAGGCAGCACAGCAGCTATTTTGTAGGACAGATTGCTCAGTAAGCAATATTCCCCCTCCGGAATCTAACTGTGGGCCATGTTGAACTAATTTGCTTTTTTTAGAAAAATCTAGGGTCTTGGTGGCAGTTGGCTAGAGCATTGTCCTGATACACCAAAGTTGGGGGTTCCATGCTCGGTCAGGGCACATACACGAAACAACCAACGAAGGCAAAAATAAGTGGGACAACAAATTTCTCTCTCTCAAATCAACAAATACATTTTAAAAATCTAGAATAAAAGGTATCAGTTACTGATACCTTTTGGAAGGCAGTGTTGGAAGCTGCTATATATACTTTGCATTATTTTCAATCTAATAGAAGAAGAATAAAGATTTATTGAGGTTAATGTCAATATGTCATCATTTTGGATTCTCTGCATTTTAAAATTTCAATTTGCAATTTTTAAATTCCAATGAGCAATTCCACTGCCTTATGCCAAAGCATGCTCGTGTGGATCAAGCTAAGCACAATGCACATCTGTGTACCTTTTAGTAATTATCGATGCACAAGTTAAAGACGTTTAGCGGCAATGCTCTAGCAGGCTCAGTTCTTCTTTCTATATTTAAAGCCTGATAGAAATATGTTTGTGGCAGCCAGGGTATGAGGCTGAGCACCAGCCTGTTGGATTTCTCCTACCAAATGAAGGTTCTCTTTGTTGGAGGCACATGGCTGTTCCGCAGAATGACAAACCTTTCAATTAAGTAAAGTTTCTTCAATATGTCCCTCAAAGAGAGCAGGAGTGTTGTAAGTGTTACAATTCCACTTGATTTATGTATCTTTCTTTCGACTTCCTTTCCTTCCTCCCTTTCAGCTTTTCTTTCTTCCTTTTTTATTTTTAAATTTATGCTCCTTTCTGGAACAAAGCCACTTGATTCACATGTGGGGCAGTTTCTTCCAGAATTGTGATAGTTGTGAAGCCATCCTTTAGACGCTCATTTGGCATTTTATTCTCTTTTATACAGGGAAAACTTAAATTTATTAAATATGAATAATGGGAAATATGAGACCATCATAATTAATCTTAAGTGAGGAATATAAAAAAATAAGAAATGTGATGTTTCAAATTTTAATCACCAAATTGGAGAACAAAAGGATTAAAGACTAAAATCATAAAGATATCAGCAAAAGATAATTTGTAAACTTAAAACATTATACACTTTTACTAATTTAATTTTTGCTCGATTAAAAGTCCTTTGCTTTTGTATCTTTTAATGACACTAAGTTGCAACTCTGAATTGTAATGGACAACAAGCAAAACAATACATAGAAAACGATGCTTGCCTTAAGTAGGCTCTCCTAAATTTTCTAATTCACATCACAAATCAAATGAAGTAGAAAGGAGAACCTCTTGCTCCCTTGAGGAAAGTGCTGTAAAATCACACTCACTTGGACTTCTGGCCAAGATGGAGGCATACGTAGACACACTGTGCCTCCTCACACAACCAAGACAGGGACAACAATTTAGAAACAGAATAAAGCCAGAACTGACAGAAAATTGAACTGTATGGATTTGGACACCCAAGGAGTTCAAATAGACTCGTTCATCCAGACCGGTAGGAGGGGCAGAGTTGGGGAGCTGGGCAGAGAAGGGTCACATAAAGCATCCTGGGCACACAAGACCACAGCAGGTGGACCCTGTCCGAGGGGTGGCAACCAGCAGACCCAGCGAGGCGGCGATTGTGAAGCAAGGCACTGCATGCCACCCAGGGTCCCAGCACTGGGAAATAGAGCCTCAGGGCACTGATTGAAAACACCTGTGGGGGTTGAGGCACAGGGAGAGACTCCCAGCCTCATAGGAGAGGTCGTTGGAAAGACCCACGGGGTGCACAAGCCCACCCACATGGGAATCAGCGCCAGAAAGGCCCAGTTTGTTTGGGGGAAGCGGCAGAAGGGACTGAAGTACCACAGAGAGTAGAGCAAGCACCATTGTTCCTTCTTGGACCCCGCCCCCACATACAGTGTCACAACCCAGCAACTTGGGTGCCCCGCCCTGGTGAACACCTGAGGCTCCGCCCCTCATATGTAACAGGCTTGACAAGACCAAAAAAAAAAAGAGAGAGAAAGAGATGGCTCAAACAGAAGAACAATTGAAAGCCCCAGAACCCATCCTTTTAAGTGACCAAGAGATAGCCAACCTATCAGATGCATAGTTCAAAACACTGGTGATTAGGAAGCTCACAGAATTGGTTGATTTTGGTCACAAATTAGATGAAAAAATTAAGGCTACAATAAGTGAAATGAAGAAAAATGCACAGGGAACCAATAGTGATGGAAAGAAAGCTGGGTCTCACATCAATGGAGTGGACCAGAAAGAAGAAAAAAACATACAACCAGAAAAGAATGAAGAAATAAGAATTCAAAAAAACGAGGAGAGGCTTAGAAACCTCTAGGACATCTTGAAACATTCCAACATCCCAATTATAGGGGGTGCCAGAAGGAGAAGAGGAAGAACAATAAGTGGAAAACTTATTTGAACAAATAATAAAGGAGAACTTCTTCAATCTGGCAAAGGATAGACTTCCAGGAAGTCCACGAAGCCCAGAGAGTCCCAAGGAAGTTGGACCCAAGGAGGAACACACCAAGGCACATCATCATTACATTAGCCAAGGTAAAAATGAAGGAGAGAATCCTAGAAGCAGCAAGAGATAAGGGGACAGTCACCTACAAAGGAGTTCCCATCAGACTGCCAGCTGATTTCTCACAAGAGAAATCTTACCTTGCAGGCAAGAAAGGGCTGGAAAGAAGTATTTGAAGTCAAGAAAGGCAAGGACCTACATCCCAGATTGCTCTATCCAGCAAAG
>CM052544.1:91641130-91784525 GCA_028533065.1 Trachops cirrhosus
GACAGGGGGAGGGCAAGAATAGTAGGGGAAATGTAGAAGCTCAAGAACTTATGACACATGGACATGAACTAAAGGGGGGGAATGTGGGTGGGAGAGGGTGTGCAGGGTGGAGAGGAATGAAGGGAGGTTAATGGGACAACTATAATAGCATAATCAATAAAATATATTTTTAAAAAATCACACTCACTTGAAAGTTACTTTTACTTTGATGATTACCTTTACTTTTACAGTAGTGCAATTTGTTTTCTTTTTTTGCAGCTTTATTAAGTGATAACTAGCATAAGAGAAATCACATGTGATTAAAGGGTGCAATTGGGTAAGCTCTGACCTAGTTCAGATTGTGGAGACCACCACAATGAAGACAGTGAATCGATCTGCCCCCTTCTCACAGTTTCCTCAAGCCTCTTAGTGATTTCTCTCTCAGCCTCCTCCCGAACCACCCTCCATCCTCAGGCACCCACTGATCTGTTTGCTGGTGCTACCGGTTAGTTCAGCATTACCTTTAATAATCTATAATTAAACCAAAATTATTCCTTTCACTCAATTAAAAAAAATTTCTTTTGTTTCCTAACTGGAAGAAAAAGTAATAATGTCAGAGTGAGGAGGATAATGCACAGGTCATTAGAAAGCTCTCTTAATTGAGTCATGATTTTGCAGATTACTTTTCATACTCTGCAGCCTAATGCTAATTGGATTACAGATTCAAAAATCCAGGAAATGAAGTAAAAGAGGAGCTGTGTGGATTTTAATAAATAAGGTATTTTTCCCCCCATCTCATCTGTTAGCTTACTTCTAATTAATAAATAGATTTTCAAAACCTGGCCAAAAATGGAGATCTCCACTGATGAATGGTCAAATAAACTTTTTTTAAGGTGTGTTTTGGAGTTCTATGTCAGTAATAAAATAAAGTGGATTGTTGCAAATGACACTACCTAAACTCTACCTTACAAGCATGCAAGTTTATTCTAGTCTATCATTACAACATGTAAAAATTGTGTTTGCATTTAAGTAAAGACTTGACTGAGAACGCTAAAAACTATAGCAGTTTAATTTTGGTATTCTATGGAATTATGTGTATATTTTGTATTTTGTTTTTAATTAAATAAATATTTTGGTAATGTATATGTAATAAATAATTTATTCCTATCCCTTTCCAGTATACATTATTCTGTTGAACTTGAAAGTATGCTTTTGCATTTTGAGAGTGTTTTTGTAAGATGTAATATCTAAAGTAAACTCTATACTTCATTTTATCAACAGCACATTTTTCATTCTCTTGACATCCCCAAATGAAAATGCTGTACATTAGAACATAAAACAAAAACAGATCCACCTTAGGTGGAATTATAATATATGTAGCACTAATGCCACTTATTGATTACCACAAAGGTGTTTGCTTAAACTCATTGCAGCTTTTCCACTATGGAGCAAGACACAGAAAAACAGTACTTGTAAAAGGTGATTATACTAAAATGTTTTCATGTGGTAGATGCGTATTCCATACTCTCATAAAGCAAAGTCGTCTTTCATGACAAATGAAGTACATTTTTGGGCTATGTGTATTTCAATACTTGGAAATGCCTAATTTAAGTACCAATAAATCTATGTAGAATACATGGCCCAATATATACTCTATACATTGACTTGTATGTGACTTTTAATTAAAATATATTCCAACTGTTCTATTAGTTCCAAACACTGTTTATATAGTTTTGAAAGATACGGTAGTGAGCAACTTAATTTTACAATTTACTAAAACATTTTTCTTCATATGTTTCTGATTTAAAAAATATAGAGGTATGCTCAAATGTATTCACATACTGAAACACATTTTTTAAAAAAGATTTTATGTATTTATTTTTGGAGAGAGGGGAAGGGAGGGAGAAAGAGAGGGAGAGAAACATCAATGTGTGGTTGCCTCTCACACTCCCCCTACTGGGGACCTGGCCCGAAACCCAGGCATGCGCCCCGACCGGGAATCAAACCAGCAAACCTTTGGTTCACAGGCCAGTACTCAATCCACTGAGCCACACAAGCCACGGCTCAAACACACTTTTTGAGCACTTGGAACACGGCACCACACTAGAAATAAAGATGTATTCAAACAAAACCGTAAATGGCAAATGGGAGTCTGCCATTAAGGAAAGCATACGTGATTAGAAAGTAAACATGGACCAGTGGTTGACAAACATGAGAAGAGATGGGTGATGCTATGTGAGTACTCCACTTACACTCCTTGTTAGCACTGACACTGAAAGAAAGCTGCAGGTCCGACTTCAGGACTCATTTCAAATTCGCTAACAATTTTCCTGACAGTTGAGACCAAGGTGAATAGTTTTGATTTACAAATGACATATTTCTCTGGCTCTGGTACAATGGGAAGCACAGGACTTTTTTTTTTTAAAGAAGCAGATATGATATATTTGCTGTATAGTATTTTAGAAGACAGGGTCTTCATTCCAGACCAAAACTATACCAAGCCAAGTTCATACCTTTGAATGCAGAAAATCTTGGGATTCACTCACAGAAGCAAAAGAAATGCTGGACTCTCAAGATGTAAAATTATAATATAAATTGTTTAATGATAATTTCATATTTTATTTGTATTTATATCTCCTCTGATGAGTTTAGTTTTAGTGAACATGCTTCAAACTAGTAGGTAACTATGATTCACTGTACTTTGTTTCTTCTGAAATTAAAATCTATGTTTTGGTTAAAGTCCTGAATTGGAACAAAAACATTTTATTCTCATCAATTTCATTCAGAGATGTATGTGCTGCTTGGGTATTCTGCTGTTTATATTTTGATTACAAGCTATAATTACATTAGATAAACTGAGAAAGCATATTATAAACTGGTTTTTAACAATAGCTATATTTTTTATATCCTTGTCTTTTGAAAAAGCTGGACCAGATATCTATATTTTAGTTAGTAATATCTCAATTTCCTCAATAAGTAAGTCTGTAAATTGAATTTATAGTTTATTTTGTCTTTCCTCCCATCAAATTATATGAACAAGAAATACTGTGGTCTCATAACTTAATTCTATTTCCAAGAGAAAGAACATGCAAGTCTGTAAAATAATAGTTAACAGTGATTTTGTCAAAATATATTTACTGAGTACCTACAGTATGCAGGGCACTGCAGAGGTGACACAAGTACATTTTGTCTAATGTCTTGTTTTCAAGAAGAACATACTTTAAGAAGAGAGAGAGAAGAGTTCACTTTAGGTGAGAATCCATTTTTCAGCAAAACAAATAAAGACCATGTTTTCCAACCTGTGTATCAAAGGTGGCTTTGGTAGATTCATACATGCCAATTTAGGGCTTCTGGATTTAGACATTTAACAATGTTAAAAATAAGTTACAAGCCTCAAAAGCTTGGCTTAGAATGTCAGTGGTGATGGGAGGGTGTGCCTAAAACGGACAGGTAGGCAGTCAGGGGTCTAATCACAGAGGGTCTACATTCTTTAAGCTGTGGACATCTCTTCAAGTCTTTCAAAGCAGGGGGGCAACTTTCCAGGCACAAGTGATAGGGATGTGAATTTAGGAACCATAGCTAGACTAGAAAAGAGCCTGAGAAATGTTAAGGAAGCATAATTGTCAAGGCTTGGTCACTGACTAAAGGTGATTGGTGATAGAAATTTTGCAGGTTTCTGCCTTGGGTGAGGGGCATGAGATTGCCACCCCTTAAAAGGAGGAACCAGGAAGAAAAGCACCTGTGGAAGACAAGAGTCTTCCCTGCTGGATTTGTTGAGTTTGAAGGGTTTTGCCAGATTTGAAGACAAAATATCCACTAGACAGCCTGGTCCTTTGGAACCTCAGGGGAGAAATCTTTGCTAGGATTAAAGATTTCAGATTCATTAAACAAATGAGACTCATTAGCATACATGTTGTCATTAAAATCACAGGAGTGGATGAAATTGCACGGGATACTCAATAAATGTTTATGGGTCCAATGAGTGAATGAATAAGAGGGGAGAGATGAAAAGACAGAGGACTAAGGGGTGGGGGGACTGAAGAGTTCCAGGATAGAAGGGAGGTGCCAGGATAAACTGTGCTGCTCCATAAATGTCCCTAGAAGTATCTTTGGTCATAGAACACATAGTTATGTAACTAAAAGAATACCAACAGAAGTAAAATGTATATACAGTAAATTACATTTTATTTGATAAATGCATAATTGATTAATTGGAGATAGCTAATCTAGCTATTTCAGAAACGGATGCATCGCAGTGGACTGCAGATCGACACTGTTATGCAGCTCATGAATCCACATTATTTATGCCAAGTGAGCGTTAGCCCTGCAATTTGTTCTGTGAGAAAAGAAAAACACAGCACAAAGATCGAAAGGCATTGTTAAATGGTTAAGACCACAAGCTCTAGTGTCCCTCAACCATTTTTTCATTATTGCCAAACACCCAGGAGAATTTGCAGACATATTTTTTAAACCAATCCACTTCCTCCATGAACTTTTAACACCATTGATCTACTATATGTCTTATTATTTACTGTGGCCCCTGGAGGACCACCAACCATGGTAATGTTTAAGATTTTTTCACTCCTAAGAACCAATATTCACCCACTTTGAGAATACAGGCCATACCACCTGGCTACAAATTCTGGCTATACTGCCTATTAGCTGTGCTATCTTGTGCAAACTGAACTCGGTGCCTCAGTTTTCCCTCTGTAAAATGGAGAGAACAGTAATACTGTCCTCATCAGAATACTGTGAAGATTAAAGAAATTTTTACATGGAAAAGTACCTAGCCAGCCCAGCATGGAAACATTAGGTATTAGTCTTTTACTACTTTATATACATGTTTCTATCCTTCTTCTAACTCTTGGGTCTATTTTTATTTTACCTGTTATACCGGTGGTTGTGAATGGTCACTTTGTGTTAAAAAACGTTTGCTGCTTGTAATTAGAGAATATTTTATTATTATTATTCATTATAAATTTTCCTCTCTTTAGTATATAAAAATGACTTAACTTCATACCAATTTCATCTTTTCTCAAAAACTAACAACTAGTCTTTAGAGACTCTGATTTTATTTGCTTGTCCCATATTTTTAGCCCAACAATTATTTGTAACCATTATCAAAATTCCAGATAAAAACAGAATTATCTGGTAGACTCTTTAATTAATTTTTAAAATTTATCCAACCATTTAGTGTTAGATAACCACTGTTCATTACCTGTATGGAAGTTGGTCAGGGATACAGTGAGCATCTGCCTTTAGAGGTCAGGTAGATTTCAGGGTCACATAGTGTCCCCAGGAAATTTCACAACATGCAACTGTTAGTCCCCTTCAGCTATGCAGTGGACACTGAACTGTCAGTTGCCTTGTGTTCATCACATCTCCGAGCTGTATCTCCAGTTTGCATTAGCAGTAACAAGAGTTTGCCATACCTTTCACTGTTTACCTTAGATTGTTCAACCCTTCTGCACAGCCCATGCTACTGTCAGCATTAACTATCAGTTTTGATATTGAAGAAGCAGGGACAGAAATTGCTGAACCTAATCAGAACCTAAAGCACTGACTGAAATTAATCCACTCAAAACATTTATTGATCAGTTACTGTGTATGTATGGAATACGGAGGTGAGTAAACTCATACCCCTGCCATCATGTAATGCACAAGGGAGAGGGGCATGTGCTGTATAAACATAACCAGCATACAAGGCAGAAGGGGAGAAATGAGACAACACACATGTGATCAGACTGCTTTGGAGCACAGAGGAGGGGGTGACATATTTGGCTGAAAAAATTGGTAAAGGCATCTTAGAAGAAGTGGCGTTTGAAAAATGCCACATAGGATTTTGAAGACACTCATCACAAGGTGGGGAGGAACATTTTAGGATACGATGAAACTTCTTAACTTGGTTTGCAAGGCCTTTGGCCCTTGTAAGGGGCATGGTCTGGCCCTGTTGTCTCTGAGTAGCCTTGCCTGAACGCACTTCCATCTTCTCTGTGGTCCAACTATGCTGGCCTGTCTCAGTTTCTGCTACCCTCTCTCCTGACCTATGATTTCTACATAATGCTGTTACCTCTGCCTGGAACACTTCCACCACCTGCTTACATGGCTAGTTCCTAATTATCCTTTAGAGCAGCTCAAGTGCCACCTCCTCAGGGAAGCCTTCCCTGACCTCCTTGATGAAATAAAATCTCCAAAGTAGGCTCCACACCATTCGTTCACACCCTCACTTGATGAATGACTACCTCAAGGAAAATGACCCAGCTCAGTAGATCATAAGCTCCAGTAAGTGTGTGTGTTTTCACCTTTGTACTGCTTGTGTCCAGCATGATGTCTGATACCAGCAGGTACTTAATAACTGTTGTTGAATGAAGAAAGAAATTAATATGAGCCAAGGAAAACCAAGAGGTGAAAAAGCACAAGGTGTTTGGAAACTGGTGAAAAATCTGGTTTGATTAAAGAAATAATCCTCAAATTTATGTTCTGAGATGATGATAATGAACAAGTTGTATGGAAGTAATTTTTTGGTAAAATTAAGTAATGGCTGTATTTTCCCAATGCATGAAAATTATATTAGTGGATAGATTTCTCTACTTAAAATTTTTATGTGATATATGTTAAACATTTGAAGATTATTAGAGTGTTTGTTTTTCCTGCTAGTAAGCAGTAGTGAAGAATAAAATTAATAAATATACAGTACATAATATTAGAAAAAAGTTAATCATGATTAATTTGGCAGCATAATGAATATTGACATATGCTCATGGATATTGTACTGTGATGCATACAACAGTTTATATTTTCTGTAAGTTGTTTCTAGTTCCCCTTCTACTGCAAAGATGTAGAAAGCATTAGCCAGAATCAAACACTTATAGGACAAATGTATGTTCACTAATTCACCCATATAGCTGGAAATATTATAATTTTGCAACTGTGTAGATAAAACATCTATGTAATTATATAAATTTTTCATTTTCTACCTAATCATTTTAGTTATATACTTCTTTAATAGCTTAATATCACCATGGTAACTTTACATTATATATGGACACTCTGCTTTTGATATATATTAATTATGTGAAAGTAATTTCGGATTTCAAAATCACAATTGCAATACTACTTTCTCTTTGTTCAGAGAATTTCACTCCATTTCTGTACTGTTATCAGAGTTTTCCAGTATCCTATTTTTGAATTCAAGAGTTTCTGTTAAGAGTATATTGGAATTCAAAACTCTAGTTTATTCTAGGATTCTTTTGTCCATTATATTTTCCTAAAGTATTCATTTTATTTGTTTTTTCTTCCTCTCTTTTATTTAGTCATTAAATTATTTTATTTTATTTGGCTTTATACTAAAATAACCCAATATATTATCCTGACCTCACCAAAGCTAGACATATGTACAGCATTTACTTAATTGAACCTTTCTGGCTTGTCTTGTTCTATATTTAAGCCTCCATTATGCAATGCTATTTACTTGATTTATTGAGTTTGGCTTACATGTTTTATAAATTGTGACTGTTGGGAAAATTTTAAAGAGATTGACTTGGCCTGATAGGGGACTTTTATATTGAGCACTCATTGCCATTGAAGTTACATTTGTTTAAAAAAAGTATCCATTTTAATAAAGACCTTGATCTAGGAGTAAATAATACTGGCTTCTAGAAGCTAGGACAAAGGGTTTCTTCCAGTTTTAGATTTTTTCCCCTGGTATTAAAATTTGTTTAAAATCTCTACTTAAAACTAAGTCTATATGATACCAAACACCAGGGTGAGGGGTTGGAAATTCAGCCACTGAGATGTTTCAGAATCTCTGAATAGAGGGGATTATGTAGGCCCTAAATTTAAATGATTTTCTATGTTGCCCTCCTTCCATCCAGAAGTTTGGGCTTCTACCTAAATCCTCTTCTAAGGGCTAATACTCCTTCTCTAAGGCTACCTCTCTGTTAAGTAAGTAGTATAATAGTTACCTCTTTAACAAAGTGTAATGAGCATTACTCGTTAAATGGTTTAATATCCTTTAACATCTTATAATGAAAAGGACTACTGCAATATAAAATACTGCTTTTGCTTTTACCTGTGGTCTGAATTATTAATTTTGCATGGCTTTGCTATGCTGAGTAATGTATGGAGAGCTATGCATTATGTGCCGTGCACTGTGCTAAGTGCTAGGAGGTCAAGACTAACACATGCCCTGTCCTTAGGAGCTCATAAACACATGATGAGGTAATGGGGACATATACAAGGTACAGTGGTGACATTCAAGAAGGGGGTAGTGGGCAACACTGCCTGGCGAGGGAAAGGAAGACCAGGGAAACCTTCGGAGAAGAGATGACCCTTGAGCTCAGACATACAAAATGTGGATCTAATCTGTCAGAGAGGTGGGAAAGAGATTCCAGCAAACAGCACAAATGGAGATGTGATACCTCATCCTTCATTTATTCACTCAATAAATATTTACAGCAAGTTCTATGTGACTAAAAGACATGGCTCTGCCTCAGGAAGTGCACTGTCTAGTGTGGACAGAAGACCCAGAGAGCAGAAAATGCCAATATGGTACTGTAAGCATAATAACAACAGAGAGACTCCCAGGGAGATATGGACCTCAGAGGAAGGGCTTCCAACCCACATTCCTATCCAGCTGGACGGAAGGCATCGTTCTACTTAGAGACTGCTGCCCTGTGCCTAGGTACCACCTCCTGGATCCACCTGAGTGGACTCCATTCATTCTAACATTGTACTTTGGTACTCAGGGTTGCCCCTCAGGGTGTCTGCCTTGTGCTGTGTTACTCTCCAGCCCTGATTCCAACTTGCCTAGGTACCCCTGGGGTCCCAACATGCTTTGTCCTCAGGACCTCAGAATTAAGACAAGTCAAGAAAGCAATCTTGCCAAACACTCAAGTGGAAGAGTCCCTGAGAGACAAATTAGAAGTGCTGCCCTTTGTTGTTTCCAAACCACCTTACCATAAATATAACATCTCAGATCCCTTCTTACACTCACCATTTTAACCGGATCCCCAGGTGACTAATATTCCCATTAAAGCTGAGACCCATGGGTCTAGTTCACGCATTCAGGTACCATTCCATTTAAGGCATCCCAAATAGATGGAAGTCTGTTTCTAAGGAGAAAGAGAACTTTTTACCAATTTTCTAGGTATCTTAGGCCTCACTTGCATGTATATACACATAAATCCCCCAAGTAACATACTAAAATCTTATTTTTACCCTTGTTCAAACTTCATCAGTGATGAAAATAGTCATCATTCTTGAATATTAACCTTTTGCATATTTTTAAGTGCTTGGCTCATTATTAATTTCAAGAAGCCTTTATTTGCACAAAAAGGAAAATTTCTTGGGTTAGAAAGTTTTACTAACTTAAATAGCACATTCTTAATTGTGAAACAGATTTTCCCTCCTAGTATGTGTTTTCTTGTAATAATGCTTTGTCAACAGCTCCTGAGTTCTGTTTTGCATAAAGGGTCCTAGAAGGTTGCAGTCCTGACATACCAGTGTTTTTTCCTTTCCCCTGAAGTCTGATGACCAGTATGCCCTGTTCCTTCTGCTGAAGAATGCTTCCAACTTGCCTTGTGGTAGGAACGGCTCTCTTCATACCTTTTCAGAGCCATCATTATGCCCAGTATAGCGCTACCAAAGTGGTAAGATGATCAGAGACAGGATCCCAATGTCCCACATTTTATTATCTTAGTGCCCCCCCAGGGAAAAACAGTGAGACTGACTCAAGAGGGGGCATTTATGGATGAGCACCCTTACATGGTCCATTCTATTAAAAAGCTTGAAAATTATTTTTACTAGCAAATCCATAGTAAATATAAAATTTTTAAGCCTTCCTCAAAAGACATAAACATTTTATAAAAGGGATAATATAGCCTTCTGTTTATTTTTTAAGTTAAAGGAATCACTATCTTTAGACAGCAGTAATTTTCTGCATACTTCTAAGTATTTTTGTAACTTCTTCAAGGATGTGAACATTCTGCCTCAGGCAAGCTGCTCTGTGCATAGCTCCTTGAGTCTGTCCTGTGCAGGCTCTCTCTGCTCCTTTGGCTTGTGGTTCCTCCTGCCTGGAGGGTCTTGCCCCCTCCTCTCCATTTGTGCACGCTCCATTTGTGTATGCTCTTCTGTTAATGCTCATTTCAAGTCTGAACACCTCCAAAAATCCCTACTCAATTCACTGAACTCTTGGTAATTCATCCTTTTTCTGGTTTCCATACCTTTCTACTTACTAATTTAACCCTTAATCTATGCAATTACAGTTTAGGGAAGCTGTTACTCCTGCAGGGCATAAACTAAATCACTCATCTTATCACTGTGAAAGATAAGGAGATAACTCTACCTTAGGGGTCCTGGAAGCTGCTTATTTTCCACCAAAGAGGTTTTTTTCCATGGACAAGATTAAAATTTTTTAAATGTAAGTTTTTGAATTCTGACTTATTCTCTTATCTTTAATGTAAAGTTCACATTGTTGGATTAATTATTCTAAAGTAAAGTTGTTATCATATTAGTCTCATATTGAGAAAACTTCCTTACCTTTTAATTACCAAAGTTTCAAAGGCCAAATACAGGCCTGGCATTGAAGACCATAACTGATCAAAGCCACTTTATAATTCACCACTCACTAATTGCCCATACAAACTCCTATTCCAGTTGACAAATCTTTTTTCTGGTTCCTAAATGTAAATGGAGATTTTTTTTCTGCCTTTGCTTTTACCCACTCTCTTGGAAATCTACTTCATGGATGATTCTAAGCATTCAAGACCTTGTGCTACTTATATGACTCTGTCCAGTATGTAACTGAACTGTAAAATCCTTAAAGGCAAAGTCACTTATATTTCCTCATGGACTTTGAGCCCCTTGAGGTCAGGGTCAGAGTTCAGTTACCTATGCATTTCCAAAGTCTAGTACAATTCCTGGTATACAGTAGATGCTTAATAAATGTTTTAAATGAATTAATGAGTGAATAAACTGGTCTAAATTGATACAGAGTTCAATATGTGTCCTTTCCTGAGTAGGCTTAATTTGCAAGGAAGAGAAAATGTTACAAAAGTTCATCCTATAGACTGAGGCTGGAGAAAGGGATCTTTGTTGCCAGCCAGCCACCTCTGGGGCTGGAGGGGTCTTTATATTATGGATCACTTTTAACATCACCCTAGCCTGTTGAACAATTGCCCCAACTCACTATACTTGTACGACAACTCTGCTCGATTCGTCTATCTGGCGTAGTGCCTGGCACAGTATTAAGACTTAGTGCATGCTCAATGCATATTTGCATTAAGGGCCAATATTGAATTATTCGCAAATAGTCAAGCAAGTTGTTCTTGAGATGCATAGTACTTGTGGTCTATCTGTACCATGGAATATTACTCAGCGATACAAAGGAACCAACTGTTGATACACACAACTTGGATGAATCTCAAGCAATCATGCTGAGTGAAAAAAGTCAATCTAGAAGGTTATATAGTATATGAGTCCACTTATATAAAACAAAGAGATTAGCAGTTGCCAGGGAAGAGGGAGCGGAGTAGGATGGGGATGACTGTGTCTATAAAAGGGTAGCACAAGGGCTCTTTGTCATGGAACTGCTTTGTATTTTGACTGGCGGTGGTCACATAAACCTACACATGTGATAAAATTGTACAGAACTAAGTACATAAACACACACAGACTTAAAATTGAGAAAGATTTCTGGATTGTATCCATGTTAATTTCCTGGTTGTGAGATTGTACCATAATTATGCAAGAAGTTACCATGGAGGGAAACCAGGCAATAGTTACATGGGCTCTCTCTGTATTATTTCTTACAACTATATGAGAATCTATAATTATCTCAAAATAAGAAGTTTTTAAAAACAGCAATGTCTCTGAACCTGGAGCTATTTTTAAGATGATATGATGAAACATATAACAGATCTTTAAAATGCTTTATTTATGTGTATAAATCATTAATGTTATTTTTACAACATTAATTCTGAAGGGGAACCTCAGCATTAGATTTTCTTTAACTTTACTGTTATTGTTGACACTATTACAGATGTCCTCATCTCCCCACCCCCTTTTGCCCACCTCCACTCTGCCCTTGCCCTCCCGCTTCCCTTTGACCATCACCACACGCTTGTCTGCGTCTGTGGTTATACATATATGTTCTTTGGCTAATCCCTTCACCTTCTTTCATCCAGTTCCCTCATCGCCCCCTCTCTGAAAGCTGTCCATGACTCTGTTTCTATTTCGTCAGTTGATTTTG
Source organism: Trachops cirrhosus (assembly GCA_028533065.1). Lineage (NCBI taxonomy): Eukaryota > Metazoa > Chordata > Mammalia > Chiroptera > Phyllostomidae > Trachops > Trachops cirrhosus. The sequence continues at coordinate 91,653,360 of CM052544.1, forward strand.
TTCATTGGAGTCCACATCTAAGTGAAATCATATGGTATTTGTCTTTCTCTGACTGGCTTATTTCACTTAGCATAATAATCTCCAGGTGCATCCATGCTGTTGAAAAAGGTAAGATTTTCTTCTTTTATGGCTGCATAGTATTCCATTGTGTAAATGTACCACAGCTTTTTTATCCACTCATCTACTCATGTGCACATGGGCTGCTTCCAGATGTTGGCTATTGTAAATGACACTGCCATGAACATAGGGGTGCACATACACCTTCCAATTGGTGTTTTGGGATTCTTAGGATATATTTGCAAAAGTGGGATCACTGGATCTAAAGGCAGTTCAGTTCCATTTTTAATTTTTTGAGAAAACTCCGTACTGTTTTTGACAATGGCTTTACCAGTCTGCATTCCCACCAATAATGCAGTAGGGTTATCTTTTCTCCACATCCTTGTCAGTACTTGTTGTTTGTTGATTTATGGTGGTAGCCATTCTGGTATGTGTGCCATGATATCTCATTGTGGTTTTAATTTGCATTTCTCTGATGATTAGTGATGTTGAGCATCTTTTCATATGTCTATTGGTCATCTGTATGTCCTTTTTGGAGAATTGCCTGTACAGGTCCTTTCCCATTTTTAATAGGATTATTTATTTTCCTAGTGCTGAGTTGTGTCAGTTCTTTATATATAAACAAAAATACATATATTTAACCCCTTATCAGATGTCATTGGTGAATATGTTCTCCCACACAGTGGGTTGTCTTTTTGTTTTGTTGATGGTTTCTTTTGCTGTGCAGAAGCTTCATAGTTTGATGTAGTCCCATTTGTTTATTTTTTCCTTTGTTTTTCTTGATCTGGGAGATATATTGGCAAATATATCACTACAAGAGATGTCTGAGATTCTATAGCCTATGTTTTCTTCTAGGATTTTTATGGTTTTATGACTTATGTTTAAGTTTTATCCATTTTGAGTTTATTCTTGTGTGTGATATAAGTTGGTAGCCTAGATTCATTTTTTTTTTGCATGTACCTGTCCAATTTTCCCAATCCATTTATTGACGAGATTATCATTACTCCATTGTATGCTCTTGCCTCTTTTGTCAAATAGTAATTGAACATAAAGGTGTGGGTTTATTCCTGGCCTCTCTGTTCTGTTGCATTGACCTACAAGCCTGTTCTTATGCCAGTAATTTTTCTGTCATTATTTTTTCCAAATAGGTTTTTCACTTTCTTGCTCTCTCTCTTCTTCTTCCAGCATCCCCATGATGCTAATGTGAGTATGCTTTAAGTTGTCCCACAGGCTCCTCACACTATATTTTTTTAGGGGGGGTGGATGGAATTCTTTTTTATTTTTGCTATTCTAATTGTGTGGTTTTTGCCTTCTTATATTCCAAATTGCTGATTTGATTCTTGGCTTCATCTACTTTACCATTGATTCCCTGTAAATTATCCTTCATTTCTGACCAAAAATGGAAACCATTTTTATGGTTTCCATGTCCATTTTTATGCGATTGAAGTTTTATCTAAGTTCATTTACTCTTCCCTTAAGTTCCTTGAGCATCCCTTGTCTCCATTTTGTTTAGTTCATTTTCTAAAGTTTTGTTCTGTTCTTTTATTTGGGACATGTTCTTTCTCTCCTCATTTTGGCAGCCTCCCTGTGTTTGTTTCTGTGTAACAGGTAGAGCTGCTGCATTCTTGGTCTTGGTGGAATGGCCTTACATGGTAGGTGTTCTGTAGGCTCCAGTGGCACAGCCTCCTGGATCACCCAAGCTGGGCAATCCAGGTGCACCCTCATGCGAGCCGTGTACACCCTCCTGTTATAGCTGGGCCTTGATTGCTGTTGGCTCATCAAAGGGAAGGATTTACCCCCAGGAAGATCAGCTGCAAGCAGTGGCTGGGACTACCATGGAGGATCAACTGTATAAGCTCCCACCCCACAGAACAGAACTTACTTCAGCAGGGTTCTGGTGCCCACTGAGTTTGCTCCTTGAGTGCGTCACTTGTGGAGTTGGTTGGGTGGTGCTTCCATGTAGTCTGGAGCTGTCCACTGGGTGTGCTGTTTCTGGGGCCTCCTGGGAGGTGCAGGACAAGGCCAGCTGCTGCCTGTGTTCTGCCCAGGGCCACCGGGCATGAGTTACAAAGAGATCTACAGACGGCTACTGGTTGTGCTGGGCTTGGAGGTGCCCAGGAGAGGCCACGTTGAAAACCAAGTCTGGCTGCTGCTAGTGCCAGGCCTGGGGCCACTTAGTGAGAGGTATGGGGGTGGGGGCGGACAATGAGGCCAGATGCTGCTTGTTTGAGAGATTTTAGGAAAGTCTGAAGTGTGAGCCAAGATAGGCCATTTGAACAGAAAAGCCAGTAGAAACAGCTCAGGTGGGCCCAAAATTGGGGGGGATCACTCAGGGAATCACCAGGGTAGGGCAAACAGCATGAGCCACGCTGATGGAGACTGATATACGGTGGCAGCCTGCAGGCTATGGGTGGGGGTGGGGGGACCTCTGAAAAGAAACAATGCCCTCTGCCAGTACTTTTGTCTGGCAGAAAGCCGCCCCCACCTCCAACTCTTGCCCTAATGCCAGACCATTCAGTTCCTCCCTGTATGTTCCTGTTTTCTTTCAAGCTGCTGTCCTAGTGCTGGAGCTCAGATGGAGTGAAGCCAAGTAAATCCACGTGCTGGCCCTTTAAGAAGAACTGCCTGGGACTCCAGAAGCCCTCTTCTCCCCTCAGCCTCCATCCCTGCTGGTATTTATAGCCAGAAGTTATGAGGACTTCTCTTCTTGGCACTGGAACCCTGGGTTAGGGGTCCTGGTGTGGGGCTGGGAGCCCTCACTCCTCAGGGAGCCTGCATAGCTGAGATATCCTTTCTGATTTTTATTCATCATTCATGGGTGTGGGACCAGCCCATTCCACGTCTCTGCCCCTCCTACCAGTCTCTATGTGGCTTCTTTGTTGACCTCTTGTTGTAGGATTTGCATTCAACCAGATTTCAGGCAGTTCTGAATGACTGTTGCTCTGTAGTTTAGTTGTAGTTTTGATGTGGTTGTGGGAAGGCATTAGATTCTTTAAGTTCAAAATTACACCAAACCTATAGGCCTAATCTTGATTCTACCTTTTAATCTTGGAGCTTTGGGTTCTATAAATTTCTTTCACTTATTAGTGTCCACTAGTTTTCCTAACAACTTCAGTAAATGTTTCTACTACTTAAGAGATTTTGTGTGAGACGTTGAATGCTGTATTATGGGTGCATGCTATAAATACTGTTTAAAATTAGATGGCAAAGACTTCCAATTTACATCCTGCCAACTGTTTTACCACACTTTTTTTCTTGCCTGTTTGCCTGCCATGTTATCCTCCATAATGAGTGAGTTACAGTAATTGTAGCTGGAAAAATCATCATGCAAGGGGGAAAAAAAGCTCAAAACCTGCCTTATTTTTAAATCAGTAAAGCTTCTGTCATTTTTTGGCTGAGTTACAGCTTCACAGCAAAGTCAAAGAACCAGTAGAGTAAATGCCACGTGGGGAAAGGCTCCGTTGAAGCATAAATTAACTGTATTTCATTTTCCCTTAATAAAGAATTTCAGTTTTTCCACAGTTAACTGTATAATCAATTTGCTCCCCTGCTGGTTTGCTAACTTGCTGTTGGCTGTACTTCAGTGATATTGAGCCGAGCCTGGAAGGAGAGAAGGAGGAGAAGCTGATCTCACTGTGAAGAAAATACGTGGCTGAGACAGAACGTCGTTTCTCTCATGGTCACCCGACTATGACAGTACTTGGTAAATTCAGAGTTTCTGCAGTCATGTTTTGGTGACTGGATGATGTTAACATTTCAAGTCCTTCTCAGTTTTCTGCAGCCTTGGGTTTTCCAGCACTTGACTACTTCTGGAAGACTTTTTGTTTTACTTTTTTTTTCATCATTTAACTGTGCAAGAATTGAGAGTTCTAAGTAAGAAAATATTCGAAGTAAAGTTGCTTCCGTGAGTAATGCAACAGAACTTTATATCAAACGCTGCTGTGTAATCAGCACTTTAATTGTAAAATTATCCTACTGGAAGGGTTGGAGAGAGCACAGAAAAAATACATTCTATCCTAACTGCTGATTTTGTTCTTCCTGCCCTTCCCATGCCTAGAAATTATACCCTATACTATGGGTTTGTTCACTAACTTACTTATAATTCCACATTTCCCCCCCCAGCTCTCTGGATTACAAGACACAAGTTAAACATACAAGATAAACAAATATTATCTTTAGTCACAGAATCACCAGACAAAAAGCTCTTCAGAGTGAGCTGTCTCCACCCCTCCACATGCTATTTCTGCTCCTCATTCCTAAAGCGGCATTTCAATTTGAGGACAGGACACTTGGTAGAACTGGGAGAAGCAGGATGCACCACAGTCAAACAGCGAACAGCCCCTCTATCAGCTTCAGGGCTGGGTGCCCAAATTTGATTTGTGCCCCAGATAGCTTGATAATCACATTAACCCCCAAGATGCCTTCCAGGGGGCCATGGGAGAATGCAGGGTTACAGACTTCATGGGTGCACAGAGAAGCTCCCACTCCCAGCCGTGGTTAGTTCCATGGTTTTCCTTATGGTGCTGGCTTTTGCTGTGTAGTTTTGGATTACATTTCTCATTGCGCTCACTCCTGGGTCATCATCACATAATGGTTAGGGATCGGTTTTGTTTTTGTGTTCTTCCCTAAATCTCAGTTTTGTGTCCCTGCTTTTTCCTGGACAGTCCCCAGAAAGTATTCCAATTAAGCAAATGATTTTTTCTATTTCACACAGTTTTTCCAACTGAAGGAAGGGCCCGTTTAAATTGATTCTTCTAAAAGAAATAGTTCTTTTTCTGCAAGATGTATGAAAAGGGATAAAATGAAATAAAAGGTTAAGAAAAAATGCCTTTGCCCCTCTGGAATCCTCAATGTTTGATGTACACCCTAAACTATGCGTAAAATGTAATAAAGCATTCATATTGTCCTGTCATCGGCCCATAAATCTGAGGCTTCTGGGCTTCCTGAAGTTTTTTCAGTGAATGGACCAAGTCAAAAATTAAGTTTGACTGGCTTGAAATCAGGAAATTCAAACATACTAGAGTGATGGTAATTCATCACTGATTTATGGAATTCACAAGAAAATTAATATGAAGATAATTATGATTGCACTTCTCTTTGGTGATTGCTAACAACCATTTTTTGAGAAAAACATACTTAAGAATGCCATATTTATTGGAAGAAAACAACCAAACACACTGTCACTGAAGCGGGCTGTTTTGGTTGAAACGGTCCGAGCCCTCTGCATGCTATCCCCCTTCCTATCTAGACCAGACTAGGGGTGCAGCCGGTCTCACCAAGGCTGAGAACAGCTGGATGGAGGAAAAACACACTGAAGACAGTTGTTTGACTGCTTTGAGACAAGCCCTGACAAGCCCAGGCAATAATTTGAAAGAAACTTTTCCAAAAACATAATGTCCGAAGGTCCCAATTTAGAAAGCAGTAGGGATCCTGTCCAGTCAAATAATGGCAGCCACGCCCATTGTGCCCAGTCAGATAACCGTCCCAGGGATTTATGGTGTGACTCACTTCAAATCCACCAAAAAGATGTTCTGCCAATGGTTCCTTCAGGACTGAACTCAGTTTTAATCTTCTAATCCTTGTATGAGAGTGAATCTATATTCCCACTTTCATTTTTCTTTTCTGTACTTGCTAAAATGGGCACCATTTCTTTGCCCTTTGGCCTATTAACACATATTACTGATCTTTCATCACCTTTCATATAGTCATTCTATTCAAATTTCTTGGTAAAGGGAATATGCATGGACATATTTATTCTTTCTTACAGACATTTTTTCATTAAGTTTATAAAGGCTCCAGTAGAAAGGGACCAAATGTATGCTAATGCTCTTCTTCTTTCTTCTTGTCCTCCAGAAAATAAGAGGACTGAGAGAATCATTTATAGAAAGAGAAGAAAGTTCAATTGTTCTTTGTAGGGAAGTTAGTTATGGATATCTTGCTTCTGTGAGAAAGCTGGTAATCTAGAAAGAATGTTGTCAGATAAATATGTTTGCAGGTAAGAAATTTCTCTCTCTCTTTTTTTATGTGGCCATGTTGGAAACACACACACATACACACACCATAAACAAATGAAAACAAAGCAGAAATCAGGATGAACAAAGAGAAGGCAAACTCAAAGAGGTAATAAGACTAAAGTTAAAATTTAGTGTATTACACCCCAGGGTTCATCTCGCCCTGTGCTCAGAGGCATTCATTGTGACCATTGGCAAGGACAGAAATCAGAATAATGACTATGAAAGAAATTAAAAGAAAAATATCAGAAGTTTTGAAATGAGAGGAAAACTACCTTTTTTTCTTTTCCTTTAATATTAAACTCACACAGTGACACACACATCACTTTTATTGTATAACTTAAAATTTTTTTTAATTAAAGTGTCCCTTGCTCTCACCTTTACATGCTGTTATTTGGAGTGCAGAAAATAATATATTTAATTACTGTGGTGACACAAAAAAGTAGATTTATCATACAATGAGACATGCTACTTGACATTTTAAGCTAGAAATAGATTTCCCAACTATATCAAGTTATACAATAAGTGCAAACTGAGAATGTATCAATTTTTATGGCCTTTATTAAAAAAAATCTCACCTCTGCCCAAGTAATTGTCAGGGGAGACAAGATGAAACAGAAGCATCTGCTCCCCATTTATTCATTTATTAATTATTTAACAAATATTTGTTAGCACCTACTAAAGTACTGAGTACTATGAGGGACTGTATCAGTTAGGGTTCCAAGGGTAAACAGATGGCATGTTTGAATTAGGATAATCCTATGGGAGTTTATTTACAAAAGGGATTAATTTCAAAGGTGTGGGTAAGGAGGGATTGTGCAGGAACCCAAGGCAACATCAGCACAACTATTGCCACCCTCAGGTTCTGAAGGGAGTAGGTGAGGGAGGGGACAAAGAAACACAGCGGGGGGTGGGGGGGGGTTGGGGAGAGAAAGAGAGAAAGAGAGAGAGAGAGAGAGAGAGAGAGTTGGGAGGAGCAGAGGACCTCACAGGACAGGACTTAGGAGAACCAGTATGTGGATCTCACATCCAGGGCTCCCCACCAACTGAACTCAGTTTATTAGAATTTGGGGATTCTCACATCTAACAAGACAAGTCTTAAGTGCAATTAGGCAAGCACAAATCATGGCTAATTTCCAGTTGGGGTGGTATATAAAATGCAATGAAGTGGCAATATTGAGTCAATGTGCTCTAAATGGCTGCAATTTTTCTTCAAAATTTGCTTCCCCCCCAAAGTAACTTCATTTGGTTTCTGTCATAGAATTAGTAGATACTAACACATTTTGAGGGTTTAAAAAATATCTTCTCATGTTATCTGTAATCCAGTCTTCTCTTCCTGCTTCTTTTTTCTTTAAGTATTGTTGATTAAATGCAGCATCTTATTTGAACCCTAAGCACAATTATAGAATAATGTATACCTTTGTCATTTTTAGAGACCTTTCTCCTTGTTCTAATGGGGTGATAATATATGCAGTTAGAAAGGAGAGAACAAAACATTGCTTGAAATACATCCTTCTTTTCAATTCTTCCCCTCACCATAGAAGCATACGTTCTTGTCTCTTTAGCATGTGTCTATAGAGAGACCACAACCATTGGTAACTCACATAATTTTTTAAAAAGATTTTTACTTATTTATTTTTAGAGAGTGGGAAAGGCAGGAAGAAAGAGAGGGAAACATTGATGTGCGAGAGAAACACTGACTGGTTGCCTCTTGTACACTTCCCAACTGGGGACCTGGCCCACAGCCCAGGCATGTGCCTGACCAGGAATCGAACCCATGACCCCTCGCTTTGTGGGACAACACTCACCCAACTGAGCCACACTGGTCAGGGCCCACATCTTTTTAAAAATAAAATTTATTTTGATTTCAGTGCTACCTACCCTTTAAGGCTGAAACTTGTCTTAGTTCTGCAGCACTACTTTCTTCTAAGCCACCATCACACTTTATTAGTTATTTATGTGTGTGTGTCTTCTGTCCTTGCATCTTCACCTTAAGTTTCTTATAGGCTCATGAAATTATTTTATATTCCTTTAGATTCCATTCCACACTACCTAGCACTATAGACAGGATAGGGAGGGTACTTAGTTTGATTAACTACATTCAATTATTTGTGTAGATTTATTGCCTCATTAAAATTAACATAACATTTATTCTTCAACTTGCTCGATTAAGATCCTCTATAGGTGAGTTGACCATGTGTCTTGTTTTGCCTGCAACAGTCTCAATTTATGCCTGCATTACTTGAATAAGTATTAATATCTCCCTTTCCTCACTTTTAAATGTATCCCGGGGGTACTTCCGGTCAAGATGGCAGTGTAGACAGACACTGCCTCACATCTTCGCACAGCAACAAAATTACAACTAAAATATAGAACAACCATTATTCAGAACCAACAGAAATCAAGTTGAATAGAAATCTGACAACTACAGAATTAAAGAAACCATAGCCATCGAGACTGCCAGGAGGGGTGCAGATGCAGAATGGACTGGTCCCATATCAACATGAGGTGTATAAAAATTCGGGAGGGATATCTTGGGAGCAAGGAGTCCCAGCCCCACACCAGGACCCAGGGTTCCAGTGCCAGGAAGATAAGTCCCCACAACTTCTAGCTGCAAAAACCAGTGAGAATTGAGTCAGTGGAAGAAACTTCTGGAGCCCCTAGCAGTTCCCCTTCAAGAATCCACCCATGGACTCACCTACTCAGACTCACTCCTTGTGGGCTCTGGTGCTGGGGAGATAGCTTGAGGAACACCAGTGGCATGCAGGGGAAGGCTGAGGTCTCTGGGATCAAGGTGAGCACAGGCCATTGTCACTTTTCTGGGCCCTCCCCCCACAGAGCCAGCAGACTGGCAGTGAATCTAAGATTCCATTAACCTGCCTAACATTGTTTGACCTCCTTGGAGATCCCCAGAGATTCTGCCCCACCCAAATCACTGGCTCATCCAAGTTGCTTTTCCATATGAGCAAATATGCAGCAGCTGGCCTCAGTGAGCCCCAGAGCCGGAACTAGCAGCCTGGGTTCACAGTTTGGATTCACCTGGAAATCTCCAAGCTCAGCACGAGTAGCAGCCATCTCAGACAGCCTTATAACTCAAGCAGGGTGGCCCTGGGCAAAACACAGTTCAGGGCTGATCTTGGCCTGCACCACCCAGGAAACTCCAGGGTCAGTGCACCCAGTGGACAGCTACAAACCACACAGAGCACCACCACCTTGCTCCTGCACAGCTGATCCTTCAAGGAGGGTGGAGGTTTGTGGTAAACAGTTACAGCCAATCCTTGCAGCTGACTGGCCTGGGTAAATCCCTCCCATTGATCTGCCAACAGCAACCAAGGCTCAACTACAAGAGGAGGGTGTACTTAGCCCACACAAAGGGTGCACCTCGAGTACCCAGCTTGGGTGATAGGGGAAGCTGTGTCACTTGACCCTACAGGACACCTACTACATTATGCCACACTACCAAGACCCAGAGTCAAAGCAGCTCTACCTAATACATGGAAATAAACACAAGCTGCCAAAATGAGGAGACAAAGAAACATGGCCCACATGAAAGAACAGACTGAAACTCCAGAAACAGCCCAGGATGGTGTGGCTCAGTGGATTGAGCACTGGGCTGCAAACCACAGGGTTGCCAGTTTGACTCCCAGTCAGGGCACATGACTGGGTTGCAGTCCAGGTCCCCAGTAGGGGTGTGCGAGAGGCAACCACACACTGATGTTTCTCTCCCTCTTTCCTTTCCTCTCTCTAAAAATAAATAAATGGAATTTTTTTTTAAAAAAAAAACTCCAGGCACTAAGCTAAATGAAATGGAGGTAAGCAATCTTTCAGAGGCAGAGTTTAAAACACTGGTTGCAAAGATGCTCGAGGAACTTAGTGAGGACTTTAACAGCATAAAAAAGATCCAGTCAGAAATGAAGGATTCCCTAATTGAAATAAAGAACAATTTACAGGGAAACAACAGTAGAGTGGATGAAGCAGAGAATTGAATCAATGATTTGGAACATAAGGAAGAAGAAAACAACCAATCAGAACAAGAAGAAGAAAATAGAATAAAAAAATGAGGATAGTGTAAAGCAGCCTCTGGGACAACTTTAATCAATCCAACATTCACATCACAGGGATACCAGAAGGAGAAGAGAAAGAGCAAGAAATTGGAAATCTATTTGAAAAAATAATGAAAGAAAACTTCCCTAATTTGGTGAAGGAAATAGACATGCAAGTCCAGGAAGCACAGAAAATCCCATACAAGATGGATGCAAAGAGGCCTACACCAAGATGCATCATAATTAAAATGTCAAAGGCAAAAGATAAAGAAATGAGAGAGGGTGTGTGTGAGAATGGGTGAGGGGTGAAGGTATTAAGAAGTACAAATAGATAGTTACAGAAGGGCCATGGGGATGTAAAATACAGTATAGGAAAGGGAGTAGCCAAACAACTTACATGCATGACCCATGGACATGAACAAGGGTAGGGGGGTTGCCTGAGGGAGTGGGGGGTGCTGGCTGGAGGGGGGCAAAAGGGAAAAAATCAGGACAACTGTAATAGCATAATCAATAAAATATTTTAAAAAGTATATCCTGAAGAAAATATTTGCAATTTATATGCTAGGTAAGGGTTTAGTATACATAGCATATAAGAACCTCTTATGACTCAACAATAGAAAGACAAATAACTCAATTTAAAAATGGACAAAGAACTTGCAGAGAGTTTTCTACAAAGACACATACAAATAGCCAATAAATAGCACATTAAAAGGTGCTCAACACCTCTAATTGTGAGGGAAATGCTAATCAAAACCACAATAAGATACACTGTCAGACCCACAAGAATGAATATAAGCACTTAAAAAAGAAAAATAAGTATTGGTGAGAAAATCTGGTACCCTTGAGGGTTACCAGTGGGAAAGTGAAATGGTGGCACTACTGTGGAAAATGGTGTGATGGGACCTCAAAAAGTTAAACACTAATTCCTGTGTGACCCAGAAATTCCACTCCTAGGTGTATACTCAAGAGAAATGAAAACAGATAGCTGCACAAAAACTTGTACATGTATGTTCAAGTTGCATTATTAATAATAACTGAAAGGTAAAAATAACCCAAATGTCCATCAACCATGGTGTGGCCATACAATGTGGGATGTCCCTCCAATGTGGTATAGCCATACAATAGAATATTATTCAGCCATGAAAAGGAGTGAAGTACTGATTCATAGTATTGTACAATAGGGATGGACCTTGATAACATTATAATAAATGAAAGAAGCCAGCTACAAAGGACTAAAACCCTGTGTGATTCCATTTATATGAAATGCCCAGAACTGGCAGATCCATAGAGACCAAATATGGATGAGTGGTCACTAAGGCCTGAGGAAAGAGAAATGAAGAGTGACTGCTTGGAGCATTTGGAATCTCATCTAGGGGAGACAAGAATGTTTTGGAACTAGATTGAGGTGAGGGTTTCCCAACACTGAATATACTAAAAACCACTGAATCTTACACTTTAAAATTGTGGATTTTATGTTATGTGAAATGGATCTCGACTTTTAGAATAACAAAACATTGGGTAAAACTACACCATACCCCAATGTGTCCTGGTTTGGACAATTGTCACTCTACCCATGAGGTAATTTCTAGGGAGTAAATGGAAGAAGTAAAGAGTACAAAGATTGCAAGGAGCTGGGAGCTAAAGACGAAAAAAGTCTCTTTTTCAGGCTCAGTTCTCTAAGAGTTATACAATTAACACTACAGGAGCAAAGGTTTGGTTTTGTATTTTCAACTGGATATTATTCAGAACAAAGGTCAGTGTGAAATTCAAAGATTCACTAGAAGAGTGAGGGTTAATATGCCTTAGTATATGAGTCCCCCTATATAACAAATTTTTAACTTAGACCTTCCAAATGGCTTACTAGCCAAATTTTAATTCTGTAGAGGGTGAGGAGCTTGAGAACTTAAATGCTAAGCATGGCCAATGATGAAACTTTTATGTCAAGAACTATCCCCAAGCCCCCCCTAAAAAAAGAAAGACAAAAATAGAGGTTATATGATCTGTTCAATGTCACTCAGCTGTTGGAGAAAGTTAGGATTCAAACTTGGCTTCTGGTCCCACGTGCAGTGCCCTATCAGTTATGATCCATCAGTTCATTCATTCAACACTTTATTCATTCTGCACTTACTCTATGACAGGAGCAACAGGAGCCAGAACCTAAGTCCTAGTGGGTTTTTGCCACACTGAAATAGGCCCAGTGCCAGGGTCTGCAGCGGGGAGACAGCAGGGAAGATGCTCCAGTTCCTAAGGGGCTCCCTAGGCCCTCCGGAAATCATCAAGGAAAGGAGCTGCCTCCTTCTTCACATGTGCATTGGAGATGAAAATAATCCATTCCACACAAAAATAGAATGTGTATTAACCTCATTCTAATGCTTAAAAGATGAACTCAACACTCTTGCTTTGGGGAAATGAATTTGAGAGTTAGCAGATTAAAAGCCTAGTCTGTTCATAAGTAAAAAGCTATACTGAGTCTCTTCCTTTCCTTATTTTAAATCAGATGCTGAGTGTGAGGTTTCCTTATTAAATGAAATCTCCTGAAATCTCAGTGAAATCTCTCAGTGTGTCTGTTCTGCCTCCATTTGCTGAACGACCTCCACACTCCTTTTTCCTGTTCCTTTCACCCTCCCTTTCACTAAGGACCTTCTCTAGACCAGCAGTCTCAAGTACACACAGAAGTAAACCCTGAATATTTGCCCTCAAAGGCATTGCAATCAAACTGAGGAGTCAAACAGAGACACATAAAAAAAATACAGAGAAAATGCTATGTAATGTCATGCTTTAAACAACCCATGAGGATGTCGCGAAACAATATATGATTAAATCCTAAACGAGTGGTATAGGAACAAGTACATCGGTTCAGGAGGACGAGATCACTGTGGGATGAAAAAGACTGAGAACAGTCATGTTGCATTTAAGGTAACTATTATTTTGAAGAACTCTTAGGGATTTTCCACTGGCAATTGAAATATGTAGCCCATTGACTGGGGCTTGAAAATAGTTTTGTTTTCTATCATTGTGATCAGATTTGATGCATACTGTGAAAATTTGAATACAATCTCCTTCCTCACCCCAAACTGGTTAGCCTCTTAGCATGTGTGGTAACAGCATTTGACCTATAATACATTGTGTTTATATAATACCCTATATTTAGCATCAAATAGAAAAGTTTCCCAATAATGAGGCTCTGGAACACAGTCAATTCATAGGAATCACGTCATGCTCATGACAGCTCAGCAGCTCTCTGCTGCTCTGGAGGAGGGAGTGAGTGGCAGGATGCAAAACTAGCAATTGTGCAAAGAACTAAACTGCTCCCTTCATCAAAATCTGACTGTAAACTTTCCTTAAATGGATGGCTGGGTCGTTGGACCTTTCTCTGGGAAGAGCCCCTGATCCTCCCACCCCCTCACTCCTGAAAACCGTTCTATCTCAAAGGCAGTACTAGACCATCAGCTAAATTATCTCAGAATGTTGGAGTTTGACAATTACTTAACCCTACCTTTTGTTTTCCTTTCTTTTTTTAATTTTTAAAAATTATTTATAGAGAGAGGGGAAGGGAGGAAGAAAGAGAGGGAGAGATCAGTGTATGGTTGCCTCTCACACACCACTCACTGGGGCCCTGGCCCACAACCCAGGCATGTGCCCTGACTGGGAATCAAACCAGTGACCTTTTGGTTCACAGCCCAGTGCTCAATCCACTGAGCCACACCAGCCAGGGCTTGTTTTCCTTTCTGAAAACCAAACCAATCCACAACAAAACAACACAAACAAAATCTACCAAAAAAAAAAAAAGAAAAAGAAAAAGACCCAAACCACTACCATCACTGCCTACTGGCAAAGAGAAATTCCCCAAACAACAATAACAACAGAAATCATTCCATGAGATAAATAAAATTCCCCTGCTGACCTCACTTTGCAAAGATTTTAGGGACTACTCTGTGAGACTGCCATACTGAGAATGTTCTGGCACAGACAAAGAAATGGGAAATTTTCCTGTTTCAGGTATGCCTTTTAGGAACAGAATTTTCCATACTGGATTAGATCATTTTTCCATCAAGGCCAATATCCTGCTTAGCTGACATGAAGTTAATGATGGTGAAATGCTTTGAAAACATAAATACCACATATATACGAGCAATAATGAGCCTGCATACTAGTCACTTTATGGCCCCAAGCCCTGGTTCATGAAAAGATTTTTTTTGGAAAGAACCTTAAATGTGTAGAAAAGACAAAGTATTTACAGGTTAACTTCTTGTTCTTTTCACATTTTACATGTCTTGAGCAAATAAACATATCCTTTTTAAACCTGGAAGTCTTAAGAGTTAAGGGTGTTTCCAGAACCAGCGAAGCATGTGTTTTGTGATATTCTTTACAATGTGGAGGTGCTTCAAGGGTTTGGCTGTGGAGAGCTGAGTCGGGTAGATTGCATGTGCCTGTGGGGCTCAATGCCTAGAAATGATTCTTTTCGTTCTTTCTTCTCTCTTATTGCACAGGGAATAGGAGGGACAGAAGTTCTACCAACTCCATTTATCATTATTATGATATTTTTTAATCCTCACCCGAAGATATGTTTATTGATTTGAGAGAGGGAGAGAAACACTGATTGGTTGCCTCTCATATGCACCCCAATCTGGGAGGAAACCCTCAAAGTTCTGGTGCGTGAGAGGATGCGCTGAACAACTGACCCACCCGGCCAGGGTGCCAACTCATATTTTTTAAGTTATATAGCTTTAAATATGTTCAGAAAGAGGAAGACATTTTCCTTCAGATCTGTTTACCTGGTGTTCTTGAACTATGGAAAGAACTTCAAAATAAACAGAAGAGTATATAGTGTTTGCTTTTTTACTTTGTGTTGTTTATTAAACAGTTTTTCAAGATCAACAACAACTAAAGAGTATGTATGAGTCATCACTGAATCATGGATGCTTTGGTCTCTATAAGGCTAAAAAAAATAAAAAATCACACAACAGTCCTTCAGTCTTTTCGTTACTTTTAAAAAGAGATCTCAAATTTCCCATTTCAAAAGTTTCCAGAAAACTTTACCATTCGCTCTTTATTTAATTTGGAACTGTTTAGTTCATCTCGGGAGCATATGCTTTTAAACATTTCAAAACAATTAAGATTCTGATGCTTTTGGAGCTGATATTTTTATTAGGATTTTATCTGAGTGTCTATCTGGATTATATCTACTTTTTTTCTAAGCATTTATAAAATAGCAGCGTTTATAAAATACAGAAAAAAGGTTGCCAAAATATACTTGATATTTATATTTAATTTCTATCTCAGATATCCCAAAGCACCTTGCACACAAATATTTACTCTATGTTGTAGATAGAGAAACTTAGGGAGCAGAAGAAGATGGCAGCAGTTGAGTTATGTAGTAAAAAATGCTGGAGGCAAAATCGAACGTGCCTCAATAGGCCTGGCGTTTAACCTCCCTGGACCTATAAAATGAGGGATTTGGACTAGTATCTTGAAGACACTAACATTCCCCACGTCTAACCTTGGAGGAACTTATCAAGAGGAAGAAAAGGAATCACAGTTAAATTTAATTTGTCAGCCCTAGAGAGGACAGAGGGCTGGGAGTCAGAGGCTTAAAGGCAGTGGGCAGTGGTGGCCTTTAGAGGAATGTTGTCGGGATCAGGCTTCTCAATGCACCAGCCAAGCACGGGGCACCACTGAGAGTAGCATCTGATGTTCTGAGATTGCGTAGATTGAGTAGATTGGGATGTATGAAAAATGAAAGTCCCAATCCATTCAGCAAGAAAAAAACAGTTAGGCCCATTGTTTCCAGCCACATATGCATAGCAGGAATTAGATGCCTAGTTTTCATGGCTTTGCTAACTTTTAATTTGCCTTTCCACAACCAGAGCACCTTACTAGTAGGTTCATAGCTCCAGTTGTATGTACACATGCCAAGCAATAACCTAAACTCTTCTATTTTCCAAATTAACTGACACTACCTAATCACACAATAAAAATGCTTTTCTGTATATAAAAACAATACATGTTTTACTGAAGAGCATTAGAAAAAGTTTTAAAAACTACAAGTAAAATAAAGATCAGCACTGACCCTGCCACTCAGAGAATCAGTTATCACTGTAAACATTTCAGTACGTTTCCCTCTGAGTTCTTTCCTCTGGGCATATACACAATTTCTGTTTTCAAAACTGGGGCCACGTTGTATGTACAGCTTTAACCCTCCTTATTTAGTATTAAAGGTATATCATGAGTACTTTCCCATCACAAATGCACTTAAATAGTAAGATGGTATTTAATTCTGATGCCAAACATCTGGATGAAAAGTAAAAAGCCAGTCAATTATCTAGATATTTTCAAATACCCAGATGTTTGGCACCATGTCGATGAAACATTAAAATCCTCGACCAAAATTTGCAGCTTTTGCACAGATGTCTGGCATTATGTAGGCAAACTCTCTCTGAACTGACTGGGCCTTTTGGCCACAGAGAGACAGAGCATTTATTATATGCTTTAGGTGAAATGTGTGGCAAACTTTAGCTAGTGCACACAGGTAACTTTTTCACTGTTCCATAATAAATCAGCAGCATGGACAATAGATGTACTTTAGGAAGCCTTAATCTGCTTTGATAAAGTCTGCTATCTATATTTTTAGTCACTTGTCGGCCAGATTTGACTGTTTGTTGATCTCCAGAGCTTAGTATAAAGTTATCCTTTCAGCCAGTCTTGATCTTGAGGATTTGTACACTGTGAGGGTTTTGTTTTGTCTTTTTGCAATTATTAAGAAAGTTCTTTCTGGCTGATAATTTTATTAACAGATTGCTCTGAATATTTAAAAGTCATGTTAATATGCCAACATCCCTGACAACAGTCCTGCTTAAAATACATTAAGATTTTTTTCAAAGGATATTTTTATAATTTTCTAATTATCTTGCTCCTGGGGAATAGATCTTCTAGGTCTGTATAGTGTATATAATTTGCCCTTTTTTGACTCCTGAATGCATCATTTATAAAAGTTCAATGAAGTTCAATATTAGTCACAATTATATTATACCAAATTTCATGTACTTGATTACATATTAATAATTATCTTTGAAATTACCATTCTTTTTATTTATTTATTTTTAGAGAGGGGAAGAGAGGAGAAGAGAGGAAGAGAAACATTAATGTGTGGTTGCCTCTCACACGCCCCTCACTGGGGGCCTGACCTGCAACCCATACATGTGCCCTGACTGGGTATTGAACCTCGACCCTTTGGTCTGCAGGCCAGCACTCAATCCACTGAGCCACACTAGCCAGGGCCTGAAATTACCATTCTTAACATTCTTTTTCTTAACACTAAAATGGAGTTATCTTTCCTTTGTCATCCTATCTGGTTTTCTTCTTGTTAGTGTTACTTTGATTATGTCCACTATATATCTTATTAGGATAAAAGTATTTGTACTTCTGTACTTCTGTTGCTAAAATAGCAAAAAAAAAAAAAAAAAAAGAGAGAGAGAGAAAGGAAGGAAGGAAGGAAGGAAGGAAGGAAGGAAGGAAGGAAGGAAGGAAGGAAGGATGGAAGGAAGAAAATCTAGCCAAGTTATGCCAAAGGGAGCAATGTAGCTGAATAATTCAATGCGCGAGTCCATTAGTAATGTGAACTAAGTTCTCATTTTGCCTCTCACCCACACAGCACTGTTCAGCCCATCCGCGTTCTCCTGACTTTGTCGCACTTGCTCCATTGCCATAGGCAGGACGCTAGCTGGAGTTCTGCCTCAGGGTCTTCATCCTTCACCCACAAAAAAAAAATAGTAGACATTCCCACAGTAGTGTTTCATAGAGTAATTTGTCAAGGTTCTTTGGCATCATCAATACACAATGTTGTTACTGCTAGGTAACTTGATTTATTTGAAGGAATGGCATTGAAAAACCAGGTGGATACAATTTTTTGATTTTTACAAAATATGTATAAAGCACTGCGCATTTGGGGACTGACTACTTTGTTTCTTCCAGAGCTCTGGAATCTCCTCGCTTTCGGTTTTAGCACCTGGGCTGATGTGTGCTATTTGCTATTATGAATATTTTCTGCAGATTTATTGAGTGTTATGTTATGCTTGGTGCTCTTGCCCAACTGCAATTTACTTATGACTTTATATTCTGGGTGCTTTTCTGTGGTCTGTACAGGCCTGAGTAAAGCAGTCATTAATGAGGTGATATGCCGCCGCTATTCTGGAGTGATGGTATCTTCATCCAATTGCTATGTTTTATAATGACAGCAAATTTGGGGTAAAAATGAAAAGTTATAGCTACTTAGCTAGATACTTGGGAGTCTCTAGAGAGTTGTATGGTTTTTTCATCCAAAGTACCATAGCACTGGACTGTAAAAACCAGTACCCTTAGACTCCTGACCTAGTGTTCCCCAGACGTAATTTCGTACGTGGCAATACATG
The DNA here is from genome assembly GCA_028533065.1 of Trachops cirrhosus. NCBI lineage: Eukaryota > Metazoa > Chordata > Mammalia > Chiroptera > Phyllostomidae > Trachops > Trachops cirrhosus. The sequence continues at coordinate 91,671,879 of CM052544.1, forward strand.
TTGTAAAAATGCATAAGCAAAAAGACAGACCTGTGGACACACGTGCAAAAATTACTGAAGGAGATGGTAGAATCAGTTCAAGCATTTATTTGGCAACAGATGGTTAAATTCAGTCACTAAGTGGTTGCTTTAAGGTTAAGCAGTTGTTTGACAGACTTCAACTATTTCACCTTATTGTTGGTGCAGCATGTCCTGGTGAGCATATCCTAATACAGCTAAATTTTAGTAGCTATTTTCTGATATCTGTCAATGATGGGAATGGTCAGATTCCTCTGTTTCTCCTACACCCCTCATCCAATCCATTAGCACGCCTGTAGCACTATCTTCAAATATATTCTGAATCCCACCACCTCTCACCACTTTTATAACTCCCGCCTTGGCCCAGGTGAGCGTTGTCACTCGCCTGGACTATGGCATTCATCCCAGACTGGTCTCCATCTTTCTAATTTTGTTGCCAATGGGATGTCTTCCCCCAACAGATGTCAGAGTGATCTTTTAAAAATGTAGCCCGAATCATGTCACTTTTCTGTTCCACAGCCCCCGACAACTTTCCAGAATTCAGAATACGAGCTGAACTACAAGACCCTAAAAGATCTGGGTCCCACGTACTGCCCTGCCTCTCTTTCTCCCCACTCTAGACACACAGGCCTCCTTACTGTTCCTCGCACATCTGGAGCCAGCTTGTGTCTCAGCCGCTGTACTCATAGCAGCCTCTCCAGCCAAGCCTCTTGACTTGTAGAATCATACGCCTCAGGTGTCCATTCAGTGTTGCCTACTCAGAGAGACCTTCCAGGACTGTGTTCTGCAAATTAGTTCGTCTGCCTCTTGTTGTGCTCAATACCCTTGACCCCTGTTATTTTTCTTCATGGCACTCTTCAATTTATATCAGAAATACTTCTGTTTATAGTTTTTTGTCTCTCTCAGCTACCAGCATATAAGCTTCATGAGACAGGGAATTTGTTCATCTTGGGCATTGATGTACCCCCACTCTTAAACTGGACTGGCACATAGTATAGGCTCTGTGAATGTCTTTTTACTGAAAAAAAAAAGGCCCTGGGTTAACGAATACAGGACCTTGGTTCTCAGTGAGTATAGATTACATTAGAAGACAGCTGGATTAGATCATTACGAGTTGATTACTACGTAATTTGCCTTTTCACTGTGGTGATCATTTCTGCCAGGTGACCCAGATATGGGTCCCATTGGCTTACAGCATGACTGGGATTAAATGTGCCATCCTCACATGCCATCTGTGGAAGGGGACCTGTGGATTATTAGGGTCGGTTTTCTTTGCCATCTTGGTTCACCTGACAAATCACTGACTGTTCTGATTCCATGGTAATTTTCTGGGTTCTTAAAAGTGTTCTCTTCCAACATTATTGAAAAATGAAAAGGACAGAAGTTGCTCTGAAAAGCCTAGCCACCTGAGCAGAAACCTCCCTTCCATGCGTACTTGCGGTGAGTCCAGTTACAAGTATCGGTGAATCCTGCGCGTGCGTCAGGTTTTGTGGCAAGCATTAAGAAAAAGCAAAAACCATAACTGCCTTTACATTTGTATGACACTTTTTTAGAGTTTTCACAGGTATTTATCTTATTTGTAGTCCCTGCTCTCAAGAAATGTATAAAGTATTTATGTTTTAAAAACACCACAGAATAAGTGGAGACTGACATGGAAGTGTATAGAGATGCCCCACATATCGACGAGTCAGTCAACAACGGGCCGCATATGGGACTGCGGTCCCACAAATTACGATGCAGCTGAAAACTTCCTGTCACCTGGTGATGCCGTAGCTGCAGTGCCTTCATAGCTGCCGTGAGGTTGTAACACAATGCCTTACTCACGTGTTCGTGGTGATGTTGGTATAAACAAACCTGCTACTCTGCTAGTCATATGAAAGTATAACAGATCCAGTTATGTACAGTACCAAATAGTTGATCATGATAATAAACGACTATGCTATTGGTTTGTGTATTTACCATACTGTACTTTTTATCATTATATTAGAGTGTATGCTTCCAACTTAAAAAAAACCCGCTATAAAACAGCATTCCCTATCATGCTGGCAGCGGCCTCATACATCTCGCGTTTACCGCTTCACATTCCTTGTGGTTGATTTAATCTCCTGTTGTTTTGTACAGTACCATGCTGCACAGGCTTGCAGCCTAGGAGCAGTGGGCTACACCACACAGCCTGGGTGCGTAGCAGGCAACTCCATGTAGGTTTGTGTAAGTACTCTCTATGGAGTTCGCACAAGGACAAAATCACCTAACAATGCATTTCTTGGAAGTATCCCCATCATTTAGTGATGCATGATTATTTAAAGGCTAAATTGCTTAGTTGGAATAAATATTATAAATTAAGGAGCAGGCTTGGCCTGGAGTGGACCTATCAGAGAAGGTTCCAGAGAGAAAATTAGAGATGATCCAGAGTTTTGACTGATTCCTCCACTGAATCATTGCTTACATTAATATAAGACATATATTTCACACTCCCAAAGATCTTAATAATCTAGTAGGAGAGTTTAAAAAGTAACATTAAAATAAAGATGAATTAGTACATAATTTAAGAACAATATAAGCAAAACAGAATGGGACACCAGAGAAAAAAAGAGAGCTTCCTGTCTGGGTCTCTAGGAAAGCTTCCCAGAGAAAGGGATACCGGCCCTCATCCTCAAAGAGGGACAGTTCCGCAGGCACAGAAAATAGTCACTCAATTGTCAATGACTACGTGTCAACTAGGTCAACATTATCAAAGCATTTTGAATGTGTAGCTACAACCTAAAGAACTTCCCAGAGAACAATATATCTTTTAGGTTTACAAGGAGCAGTACAACTAAAGTAGTCTGTTTCAAAAAACTACTCCAGAAGGGATTCAAACCCTCAAACAATCAAGCAAGAAGGGGAAATCATGCTCAAAATGAAAGAAATCACTATGCAAAATTTAGCTACTGGTGGTCAGTCACAGAGCTTTTCTGTGCTCCCCAAATCCAATAAATAATACTATTTGCTCTGATAGGTACAAAATTTGATGCCAAAGAAAATAATCAGAATATTCTGTTGCAATGTAAATTAATGCATAAAATGTGTATCAGATAATGTACTCTTTAAGAATCAGTAATTCTCTTTATCAAAAAGGTGATTAATCCATTGTAAAATGGGAAAACTGAATTTGGGTTAAGTCAGATACCCAGACTTGCACAGCTCCCAGGCAACATCACTGCTGGGGTTGGAAGTCTGGTCCTCCGGGCTCCATTTCAACACTGTGAGCTGCCATAAAGAAAACAGGTGAGAAGTCAGGCAAGGCAGAGACTGGAAGGCGGCCTGTTGTCATCCACCTCCACGAGATGAACAGTTATGCTCCCACTGAATAACCTGCTAGGGGCACAGATAGATGCCCCCAGCTGTCAATCCAGGGTGATACCACTTGCAACAAAACTCCCTTTGAATCTTCACAGCACTTCCATTGTTCTTAATAGTTACTTACTTTGACTTTTTGGTTTTCTATCATTACACTGATTTTTACATGAAATTTATACATTAGCAAAGGAAGCACTTTGAATCAACCCCAAACGAAGCACAAAACAAAGGCCTCTGAGTCGAGAAAGGTTGGGAAGGCAGGAGTTTGTGCCTCTGGGAAGCCTACACTTCTCAGGAACAGTAGCAGGCTTTGCTGGGTGACTCAGGGAGCAGACTGCGGCAGGAGGCCAGGCTACTCCCCAGCTCTGCTGAGTTATGCTTCCATTTAGTTGTTTTTTAACTTTGGGATCAAATCTACCCATATGTAAATATGTCTTAACAAAAGCCCATTTCAAAGCCAAATCTAAGTAATGTTCACATCAGCTACCATTTTGCATTACTCAGGCAGTGTTCTCTTACATTAATGTAATTAACTGAACGTTGGTTAATGCTTAGAATGCAAACAAAAATATAACATTTCATGGTTATTATCCTTGACACATTTCAAAAGGAAAGTTATACTGGATGTGACAATTCAAAGAAATTCTAATACAGAACACTACCTTTGCCCTCAGTTTCTCCTGTATCTTCAAAGGAGGTGCCAAGCTTTATTTCTCATTGACTCACTTGTTGGTTCCTACTCACAGGACCGGGGTGCGATTGCCCTGGTGTTACTCGGGAAGCAGGAGAAACAAGACCTGCCAAGTTTGTTCAGGAGGGAAAATCAGAGAGACAAAATTGGCAGGCAGAAGGGTGGGACGAGGCCCTGAGAATGGGCTGGGGCAATGGGTTCAGAACTAATGGCACCCCTTTTATGTGGCACTTTGTTGACAGAGACTAGGCTCTAGTTCTTTTTTAAAAAATATGTTTATTGATTTGAGAGAGATAGGAAGAGAGAGAGAGAGAGAGAGAAATAGATGTGAAAGAGAAACATTGATCTGTTGCCTCCTATACATGCCCCAACCTGGGATCTAACCCACAACCTAGGTATATGCCCTGATCAGGATTTGAACCCCCAGCCTTTTTTGGTGTGTGGGGAGGAAGCTCCAACAGACTGAGCCACACTGGCCAGGACCAGGCTTTAGCTCCTAACATTGCCACCCATCTATTCTACCTATGCAGCAGTGGTAATTGCACTGACACTTTCTATTATTTTTATTACTTTTCACATATACATAGTACAGATATACTTAAGATAGTTTTCAAGGTCTTAGAATTATTATAATAGTCTCTTTATCTTGTCTTAGGCTTCTCCTGACGGTTCTAATGATTAGTGGAATAAAAGCCTTAGGTCCTAAGATTTACTTTATTTTTTACTATTTCCTCTCATTTATCATTTCTACTCAAAGTCACAAAGAACACAAAAATCTCATTCAAACACAGTAGGGATATGACAGTGAGTAACACTTGGGAAATTCATGTACCCTTCATATGTGGATTATATTCCTAGGAAACTTGCTACAAGGAGAAATAAAATGTATCAAATATTATTTTCTCCTAGAAGCAGTGCTATAACAGGAGGGGAAAGTTCCTGACCTAGGGCCTTATGCCAACCCTTACCAAATGCAGGAGTTAATAAACTATAAATGATATATTTTGTTTCATAGCATAAAGCTCTCTGAAGCATACATAAATCAATTAAGTAGTGCTACCAGTAGTCAATAAACATAAATTTCATTTAATAGGATGCAGTCTCTTTGACCACATTTTCCTGCCAAATATTAAACCAGAGCAAAACAACCCTGTGGAGCAGGTTTATTGGCTTCATGGATTTCAAGATGATTTCCTTGAGGACATCTTGACAAGCCCGTTGAAGGGAGGTTTGGTGCAGTGATCTGATGCCGTTGAGGAAAAGAGAAAAGGAACTCATTTTTCTTACAGTTTCCTGATTTTCTTATAGTCAATCTTCCTGCCATAAAACCTAGGGATTAGAACTAATCACAGCCTGCCAGTGTGCTTGAGGTTGGGATTAATTTCCTCAAAAGGGGAGAACAACATATGTTCATGTGAGAAACTGCCTGTTTAAGTGTCAGAAGTTACAACGCGGGTGTAATTGGCAGAGGGCTGAATGTGTGAATTGCTCTGAGTACAAATCACCATAAGGATTGCTTGCACGATTTTTTTCCCTTCCTCCAATTCATCATTGAGTGGAAGAGACATTAACTGGGAGCCTTGGGTTTCTAGAGTACCTGTTAATGAATTCAGGGTAAGAGTGGGCAGGCCCTGCAACCTTGCCTAAGAATCCTGGACTAGGCCTTAAAGGCATCCTAAAAGTTACCACTTTAGACTATTGTTCTACTGAGAGAAATTGCCGGTTATATTTAAGAATCCAACAAGGATTCTCACGGAAGAATCAGACAGGAAAAATTAGATGGATCTCTAATAATTAGTCTCCAAATCTTGTAATAAAATCCAGAGTTTTATGTCAAGTCAGTCTGTGTGACAAGACACAGTGAACGGCATGATTCATTCTGTTTCCTGTAGAGAGAGAGAGAAAGGAAAACTATTCATTCAATCTTGTATTATATCAAAATTGATTGAAAAAAGTCACAAATTAGTTCTGTCATTTCTGAAAACATGATTTTTATCAAAGGACTAAAAGCTTTGCTAAATGGTGGGAGATAGGGGAAGAGTTTATTTCAAATCTCAGGGAAAAGACCATGGCATCAAAATGATTCAGCAATCACGTACAGATATCAGTATTCAGAATAACTCCCTTATAGCTGTGTATATTTTTTGCAGAATGCTCTTTGTCAGTTTCATTTATCTTAAAAAGTCCAGTTATTCCTTTCCCTTCTACAACCAACACCACTAAAGCTGTGCTTATCTCTGCTTATTTTCTAATCTAGTAGAACCAAGGAGGCAAGATGGTCAAGTAAGATTTTCCTTTGAAATGGAAACTGTTTACCTAGCATGTTGCAAGTCAGAATTCTTCCCTCTAGAATCATCTAAAACACACTAGAAAGCCAGAAGTTTCTCTTGTACAATAAATGCTGGTAAACTCAATGCCACAAACCGATCTGTCCTGGATAAAGACACTGATGTCATCTAGTTCAGGAGGTAGAAAAAGTGACATTCTCAGACTCTGGAAGTGGAGGACAGCCACAATTAAAAAAAAAAAGGAAGTGAAGCAAAAAGTAGTGATTAGCTTTCCTTCTTTAGCAAATCCAGCTTTCTCTGGACCGTTTCTTTTCTGCCTTCCTAGCAATGAGTAAATTCCTTTAAAACAAGAAGATGGTTCGTTCAAGAATACCCTTTCCCTCCCTCAGCTCAAGTTTTCTGACCCCAAACCCACCCATTGTTTGACTTGACAAGTAAGCAATTGAACACAGGAAAATTGTGTAGAAGCTGCAGGTTGAGAAAAAAAGAGTGCTGAAAGAAAGAAAACCAGTGTGAATGTTTCTTGAAATCCTGGAATGGCCGCTAAGAGCGAAGACATGAGGTAAAACCAGCCTTTTAACGGAATGGGCCTCACCCAGATGCAAAACCTGTTTAAATGTCAACACACCTTGAACAAGGAGATAAGTTCTTTTAGCAAAACAGTGAAACTCCTTAAGAGGTACTTAAAAGACTTAAACTGAGAGAACTTCTTTCAGGTGACTTCTTAGGGCCGAGTGGCCCATCATCTCCCTGACAGAAAGAGCCTGAACACCAAGCCGTATTAAGGATTGCAGAATAATACCCACCATTTGTTGGGCTCTCATTTTGCACCTGTCAGATCTCGTCTGACTCGCCTCCATTTCACAGACCAGCATGTGGCCACCTCCAGGTGCGGCATGGGTGACAAAGCTGGAATTTGAATGTAGAACTTCATGCTTTTTCTGCAATACTAAGTGGTTTCCCTCTGAAGAATTCATCTATGAAACTGCTTTGTAAGCAGTACAGTCCCGTAGTACTTTATAGTCAGAGCTTTCCTATTCTGCAAAGTTGGACCACAATGCAAACCAGAACTGTTTTCTGGAAAGTGCCAGGAGCCAGGGCTTAGCTAACTCACTGCCTGAGTTAGACCCGAGCCATGTTGTGTATCCCTGTTGAAACCTTATTGTTTTCCTTTGTATCAATAAAAGGACAATGACAATAGCTCCTTAAGAACTGTTTTGAGGAACAAATGAGATGATATATGTTAAGTACTGCTGGCACGTAGTATACTCAGTACATGTCTCTTTACCCCCTTTCTTCATAACCATTCAAACATGGTAACATTGTGTTCTCTATCTTGGCTAATCCCATTCTTCAACTCTTTCCCACACAAATAATAATCAAAGTCCTGTCCATTGTACATTAATATGTTAGAAAATGAGACTTCATCCTACTAGAACACCTTCGATATGTCCCATCCTTGTCTTTCCTGCTGCCACCACCCAAATGGGGCAATGCATCCTCCTAGACTTTGTTTCAAACTTTAGCAGGCATCGGAATCTTTTGGAAGACTTGATAACACCCAGACTGTCGGGATCCGCCCTCAGAGTTTCCGGGTTATGTTAGTGTTGCTGGTCCAGGGACCAAACTATGAAAACCACTGACCTAGACTGTTACCTCATTTACTTACTGCTCTCTCCACCAATAACTGCCCCATCTTCTCACCCAGGAGGTCAACAAACTCTGGTCCCTCAGGCCAAATCCAGCCCATAGCTTGTTTTTATAAATAAAGATTTATTGGAACACAACCATGTCCATAGCTTGTTTTTACAAATAAAAATTTATTGGAACACAACTTTGTTCTCACATTGTCCATGGCTACTTTTGGGCTACAACGCAGACACGTAAGTACTTGTGACAGAGACCATATGGCCCGTAAAGCCTAAAATATCTATGATCTGGCCTTTCACAGAAAAAAAGATGTGCTGACCTCATCCTTACAATGCTTCAAAAATGGGCTTTCCAAAAATAAGGCCCCTCCTGTCAACTCCTAATTTAAAAATATCATCTGGCTCCTCATGGTTTACACAGTTGAATCCCAAGTCTTCTATGATGCAACCAACTATTCAACCCTAGTTTACCAATCTCTTTGTACCCCACTCCAGGGATTTTCAACAGGTGCGCCACAGGAATTTTTAAACCTGTAATACCTGACTATTTAGTCAGGGGCATTGACCTCTTTTCTCTTAGATTTTCAAATCAAAAAATGACAACAGCCCTGGTTGATGTGGCTCAGTGGATTGAGCACCAGCCTGCGAATCAAAAGGTCACTGGTTTGATTCCCAGTCAGGACACATGTCTGGGGTTTGGGCCAGATCCCCGGTTGGGGATGTGCAAAAAGCAACTGAGTAATGTATCACACTGATGTTTCTCTTCCTCTTTCTCCCTCCCTTCCCCTCTCTCTAAAACTAAATAAATGAAATCTTTTTAAAAAAAATGACAATAGCCAACACAACAGCCATCTGATGTGAATGCCTTGTCTTGAACTATAAATATATAGGTTATATAAGAGAGTTGCATCTCATTGGTCATGTCCTATAATAGGGTTGTGTCTGATTAGTTAATTCTTAGTACCAGAGATCATTATATATAGGCACCTGATTTTTTAAAAAGTCACATTGGAGCTCAAAGGGTAGGTGATTACTCTTAATTTTTTTTGTAAATTAATAAAAATTGTACCTATTTTTTCTGGTCAGGTGCAACATATACATATTTTTTGGTGTGCCACAGAATTTTAATAATTAGTTCATGTGTACCATGAGATGAAAAAGGTTGAAAATCACTGCCCATCCAACAATCTAGCCATCCTGAACTTCTTGGTTTTCTCTGAACATACCAAGATCCTCTTCCATTTCCGTGTCTTCCTGAAACCAGAAGAGCTGGCATTTGGCTGCCTGTCACTACCAGACCCAATAAGCAGAGACAGGGATTGAATCTTTATGGGTGCCTTATTCAGATGGCTGGCAATCTAAGAAGACGGCAGGTTTGTACCTTAACACACCATCTTAAATTCCATTTTAAACCAACCCTTTTTGAAAGTGTAGGTAAGGGGTTTGGAATTCAGGGGAAAAGTTAATCAGATAAAAGCTACAACATTCTTTCACCTGTGTCCTGGGTGGTGGTTTTTATCTGAATTCTGGGCGGTGGGCACCTCACCCTGGAGGACAATGGCTGAGATATCATCCTGATTGCTTGCAGTCCTGAGGCACAAAGGTGGAACTGCTTATGGTCTCCAGGAGTCAAGGCGGGTCGTATCTTCAGTTCCTGAAACAATAGCTTTTACATACTTTGATTACTAAGATTATTGGTTATTACCTGAAACTAAAAGTTTGCCAACATTTGAGTCCCCCGTCATTCCCACATCTTGTCCCTTTATCTACAATATCCTTCTCCCTTTCCTTCACAGGATGAGCAACCACATCATATGTGAGTTTAATTTTTTAAGAATTCAAGTATACACTCTACAAAGAAGGAGGTAGAGGACACTACTGCCTATGTCTTCTAGTTAACGAGTTTATGTTACAGAATGAACAAGAGCTAGGAGGCTTGAAACTACTGCTTCCTCAGTCTGCTCAGATCCCCTGTGCCTCCCTTATGCTGGTGTGAGTGTCACCACAAAGGGTGTAATCCTAGTGTTTAAAGACGTGTTTTTTATACAACAGAAGCAGCCAGCTCTTCATCTGGTGCTCAGAGAAGAGGTAGCAATCTGTTCCAAAACTGGAGGAAAATCTGGCTGTGTTGGGCTTCCTAGACCCTGGATATCTGGATACTATATATGTAGATACTGTGCCTTAGGGATGATTTAAGGGTTCACTTTATACAACAACATTTAGACCCAGAGCCCTAAATAAGACCTGCCTCAATCTTTAAGTTATTTCTTCTCATTTCCTCTGCTGCAGAGTTGGTCTTTCTCTCCGGTAAATACCTTCTATTCCCTTAGTAATTTGTGCATATCTATGGCATAACATTGAATTACAATTATGTATTTATTTAATGTTCAGGCTCTCTCACCATTAGGCAACAAGCCATCAAAAGACAAAGTCATATTTTACTTATGCTTAGTCTTTCCCAGTACCTAGCTTAAGTAGAAACGTTTAACAAGTGTTTACTGATGAAGCAGATAAAAGTCCCACCTCCCACTTTAGACCACTTCCTCTTCTCTGAACTGCTCTATGAATTCCCATTGAACTTTCAGTTAATGCCCCTGGTTTAATCTTTAAATGCATTTTAATTCCTCCAGGGTTCATTTTCTTTTTTTTTTCAAGTGATTTAAGCTTATTCAGGGCAGAATCCCTACACGCTTACCCAGTCATCACAACAAAATATTTGTGAACTGATTGCTGATTTGAGTATGATATGTTAAAAACAGAGATAAACTAAGAAAAGTAGTTTTTAGTTTGTCAGAGGTTTGTTTATGGCAGCTTGTCTGGATTTATAAAGACCCTGCTGCAGGGTAAATGTTTGTGAGCCCCTAGAATTCATGTGTTGAAACCAAATCCCCAGTGTATTTGGAGGTTGGGCCCTTGGGAGGTGATTAGGCCATGAGGGCAGAGCCCTCATCAATGGGATTACTGATAACGCCCTTATAAAAGAGGCCCAGAGGGCTCCCTCCGATCAGGCTCCTGCCGATCAATCACGTGAAGACTCAATGAGAAGAAGGCCTTCTGAGTCCATATTCAAATGCAAATAAGCCACACCCAGTTTGATATTATTGTTTGTATTGCTGTTGGCCAAAAAGTTTGTTTGTTTTTTGTGTACTCTGTCTCTAGTAGTGCTTAGTTGCCTTTAATCAATCAAAACAATTTTTTAGATTGTATTGTGACAGCTGTCATATCAGCGTGCATAAAAAAATTAATCAAAGTTGGTGAATTTTTGTGTAGTCATTTTAATATTGAATATGGAAGAAAATAAGCACCATTTTTGGCATATTATGCTGTATTATTTCAAGAAAGGTAAAAATGCAACTGAAACACAAAAAAAGATTTGTGCAGTGTATAGAGAAGGTGCTGTGACTGACCAAATGCGTCAAAGTGGTTTGTGAAGTTTCATGCTGGAGATTTCTCTCTGGACAGTGCTCCATGGTTGGGTAGACCAGTTGAAGTCGATAGCAATCAAAGTGAGACATTGAGGACAACCAATTATACCACATGGGAGATAGCCCGACATACTCAAAATATCCAAATCAAAAAAGTTATTGGTGAAAATTAAAAATGTGTCTTTTATTTTATGGAAAAAACTAAATGGACTTTTTGGCCAACCCAATAGTAGCCTGGCCTGAGTTGTTGGGCTGGAAAATTGTTCCTTGCTGGATGGCTTCTCTCTCACCAGCTGTGCCCAATGCTGCTCCCTGCCCTTTCATCAGAAGTCGATCTCTCTTCCAGGATCCAGTTTGTTTTTCCCTCATAGCATTTGTTCATAAGGTAAGTTAAAAGTTCTAAATACATATTTGTCTAGTGAATGTCAAGATGCCACAGATAACATACTAAAGGGGCAAGCAGCTAAGCTGATTTTACCATGTATTCAATTTTCCTATCTGTGGCAAAGATCAGCAGGGAGGAAGTAATAGAGAATTGATTACTTAAAAGTTAACCAAACTTAAGAAAAGCTAGCATGCAAGTTATCAGTTATTCTGGAGCCTTCAAAAGGCTTTTGGGTTTTATTTACCATGGATTTCTGCAGACTTCAGTCTCTTAGAATGCTAAGCAATATTTCTTTTTAAAATAACTGTAATTTATCACACATTTTTTAAACTTCACTCTTCATAACTCTAAGAAACTTTAGAAAATATTTTTATTTTCTTATATTTTATTTTTTATATTTTTGGGTAAGTGAAATAAAAAGTTTACTCAATAAAATTGTGCTACAAAGTGTGAAAGTAAACAAGGAAAGTCCTTGCCTGGTGAGTGTCTCTGTGTGATGACTGGGGATGTCCCTGGGGGAGAGTGTGTGTGTCTGTGTGTGTGTGTGTGTGTGTGTGTGTGTGTGTGTGTGTGTGTGTTTGGGGCCTGAAAACTCACAGTTGAGTCCACTTAGGGAGAAGAGGGAACCCAGACTTTTGCCTAAAAGCTCAGGGGAAACGGAGGGAAGAGGATTGAGGGCCAAAGTTGGTGGCACGTGTTTCTCCCTCTGTGGACCCCTTTCTTTTTCCCTTATTCCATTCGTAGAGATCTTTGTTCTCTGTCCCCGATTCTCTTCCATGCTTCCTTTCTCTCTTTCACTCTTAAACCACCAAGATTTGGAACTAAAATGGGTATTTAAAAGTTAGTGTAAATTATTTTTTAATACTTTGTTTTCTGATGTAGCTTTTTATTTATTCCTCTAATATAATATTCTGTTGATCAGGCTGATTTTAAAAGAAAAATTATCCCAGCTTTCTTTGTTCACCATTTTTAAATGGTCTAAATCAGTGAGTACCCTGAAAATGTGCACTTATTTGACCCAGAAACCTTTCTTCTGGGAATTTGTATTAAGGAAATAATTGAACTGGTATGTAAGGAGATTTGTATAGGCTGTTTATCCTAGAACTGTCCATCATAATGTCAGCATTGTATCCAATCCTTATGTTTAAATAATGTTGATTAAATAAATTCAGGTATATTCATGCAATAAAATGTTTTGCAGCCACTAAAATTGATTATGAAGATAAATATTTATTCCCATAGAAGATATTTATGCTGTATAGCTAGTAATAAAAGTGGTTACCAGATGATATATATCATGATCTCTGTTTCACATAAATATATGTATATACATGCATGTAAAGAAAAAAACACTCAAAATAAATATAATAGAAATTCAATAAATTGTGCAGTGGTTATCTCTGGTGATGTGAATAATTTTTACTTTTTGTTCCCATGTAATTTCTAATTTTTCTATAATTAGAAAAACTGTTACTTCCATAATAAAAATAGTTTCATATGACCTGGCTGGAGTGGCATAGTGGACTGAGTGATAGCCTGCAAACCAAAAGGTCACAGGTTTGACTCTCAGTCAGGGCACATTCCTGGGTTGCAGGCCGAGTTCCCCAGTGAGGGTTGTGTCAGAGGCAACCACACATTGACGTTTCTCTCCCTCTCTTTCTCTCTCCCATCCCCTCTTTCTAAGAAGTAAATAAATAAAATATTTTTAAAAATAGTTTAATATAACCAACAAAATTTGGTGCTGATTATATGTGATAGTTGACTAATTTGTGTAGAAAACTGCCCCCATTCTTGGTCTAACCAATTTTATAATCCTTTTCTCTCTCTCTTTCCACCTTTTTTCCTTCTTTCCCCTTCTCAGTAACAGGTGTTCTCAGGGACTGGGAAGCCACCGGCAAGTAATTTGTCGAGGCTGCTACAGCCCAAAAGTGCCTGCAAGTAAAAAACAGCATGAAAAATTCACTACTCAAGAGATGTGCTCTCTGAAGGAAATGTCCCTTAGATGACTAGGGTTTATTTCTATCTGTTTGATTTTAATGGATTTTAGCTTCAAAATGTCTGAGGTTCTAAGAACTTTTGTTCAGTGTAACCTCCTTGCCTAGACATGTAGTGGCAGGCAGTGACTCTGCAAAAGCAGACGTTTTTAAGGCGGTATACATATCAGCAAAGTAAACTGGAAAGTGGGGCCATTTTCCACGGCCACAAACTACTTTCCTCTGACCTGTTTGTTTTTCCATGTGTATATCACCTTGCCCTGAATTATCCTGATAATTCTGCATTTGGCATTTGACTTATTTCCAAAGGAGTGGTCCAGAATTCCTCTCCTGATTTTTGTCCATGGCAAAGCCTGGGTGCCAGTTTGGAGAGTGGTATCAATTGGCTCCATAGCAGAAGAGAAACTGTCATTCTAGAAGGTGCATGGACCTCTACTGTCTTCTTATATTGCCACCCCAGACGTGAGGTTAAAGGAACAAAGAGAAGGATGGCACGTGCTGTTTTTATCTCCTGCGTTTGGCCCAGGAGGTCTGTCTGGGAGACCACTTGTCCTCTCTACACTGGTTTCCAATGGACCGAATGAGCCCTGTAATACTGAAGGAGGGGAGCCGCTCAGTTAAAAGCAAAGGGAAGAATGCCACAAATGCAATGTTCACACCGGAGCTCCCGGTGATGGGGGAAGCCAGAATTCTTTCCTAGATTTTATCTCTGCCTTGCTGTGTGTCCCTGAGCACTGAGGCTATTTCTGTGGCCTCCGCTTTCTCATGCACAGACAGGTAGTAATACTCTGTTCTCTGTGCTGTCATTATGTGGGCACTGTGAGAACAAACTGGCAAGTTAATGAGTTTTAAAATAGGAAGAAAATATTTTTTGAAACCTTTAAAGTACTCTGAGATTTTCAGGGCCTGATTAATTAGAAGGTATTATTTTGAGAAAAAAAATCTGTACAATTAACATTGTGTACATATTGTTTCTTTGAGTGCTGTATTTATCTGACAATTTTTTTTTCCTTTTGGCACAAATATTGAGGAGAAAACAGAAGCAAAGTCAAATGATAAGAACAAGTAAGCCTGAAAATGAAAGTGTAGCCAGTCAGGTTAAGCCTCGGACCCGTATCCTGACTGGAACCAGCCTTAAGACTTCCCTCCAGCAGCTCCGGACAGAGCGCTTCACGAGGTGACTGAAATGTGCACCCCGGCACATGCTACATATCTCACATGGAGAAACAGTGTGATTTTATCTTAGGAAAGTGCTGAGAGCACACTTACTGAGCAATACCCAGGACTTCTCCCGGAAAATCCCTGGCCGTTGCCTGGGACAGTTGTATCGCACAGAGACGTTTGTGGTTCAGATCTACAAGCAACGTAGGATCTGAAGCCAACGCACAGCTTCGGCTCAGCACAACCGAGAACCAGATTTAAAACGTGAGGCATTTTTCTTATTTGCACTTCAGAAAAGCTTTTTCCAAGTTTTGGAGGGTTCCTCTTCTACATCCCCAATAAGCCAAAAAAACCAAAGCAATTAACTACCTTCTGAAGAAAACAAATTTGTTTAGTTAGTTCAGACTTTTAATGAGTCTCACTCCCTTGTGTGCCTTTCCTTTCTTCTGTTCTAAAAATACATCTAGAAAGAGGGGAAATGGCCAAACAAATGTTAACATATTTTCTACTGAACTTTATGTCACAGATAGTTATGGAATCTGAGGGGAAAATGTTCTTTTCTAAATATCCTAAAACTCTGTTCATTCTGGAAGGGCAAACAAAACTAATGACAATGATTATCTGCTGTGGAGTGATGGGACACAGGAGGAAAAACTCACCTTTTCAAGTTTTTGAAGTTTGCACCAACATTAATTACCCACCCCCAAATTAAAATACTAATTTAAAAAGTTGACCTATAGGGAAATAAATTGGAAAAAAGAATGAGGAGCTGTTTTTTTTTTTAATGGGACCATCCTGATGTATTTGCATTTTTGCAATATGTATGAATAAATAAATGTGTACTCATAATTAAAAGGAAAAAAAGGGAAAAGCATATACACCTCTATATTCACTACTTCCCAAGTAAGGATGAGCCTCTTACTACTCCCTTACACACACGCACAAATGGTTATCTTTTCCATGTGCCCAAGAGCAACTGCATGGCCATGGCATGAAGGGAAAGCTCAAAGTTCATTCTAAATTCTAGGCCAAATGGTAATTACGTAGCTTGTTCTGTACTGACATAGCAGGCTCACACACTCCCTGTGAAAAAGCTGCAGGTAGATGACACCACTCTACAGATCACCCTGTGCAGAAACCCATTTTAACACTTACTTCAGATATTACTGCATGTGACAAAGTATTTGAAAGACCAACCAAATAAACTGTTCCTAGGAAATGTGTCCAATAAGGTACTACTTGAATAATGTTGCTTTTCTTGGGTCACTGGGAAGTGAAAGACATTTAAATACAAAGTCAAGATGAAAACCTACATTTTTCGCCCTGGCTGATGTGGCTCAGTGGATTGAGTGCCAGCCTATAAACCAAAGAGTCGCCAGTTTGATTCCGAGTCAGGGCACATGCCTGGGTTGTGGGCCCAGTCCCCAGTGGGGGACGAGAGGCAACCACATATTGATATTTCCCTCCCTCTCTTTCCCCCTCCCTTCCCCTCTCTCTAAAAATAAATAAATAAAATCTAAAAAACACCCTACACTTTTAGATGGATACTTTTATAGACCCTCTAGATACTGTAATATTTTTCAATCCTTTTCTTACAAATAGAAAAACTGAAATTGGCCCTGGCTGGTGTGGCTCAGTGGATTGAGTGCCGGCCTGTGAACCAAAGGGTTGCTAGTTCGATTCACAGTCAGGGCATGTGCCGGGGTTGTGGGCCAGGTCCCTGGTGGGGGATGTGCGAGAGGCAACCACACATTGATGTTTCTCTCCCTCTTCCTCCCTCCCTTCTCCTCTGCCTAAAAATAAATAACATCTTTTAAAAAAAAAGGAAAACTGAAATTGATGGTCTACTTTGCATGGCAGAGAATATATATGTGGGTCTTATAAATGTGACGGGACTCCACAAGGGCCAGTCTACATCTATAGAACCATTTATCCATTCATTCATCCATCAGTCATTTCTCTTACTAGGTGTGAGGCTCTGAAGATATAGACATACATAAGACCCAGTTGGTGGAGGGGAAGCTGATGTGAGAATCAGAGACCATCAACTGGTGTGAGAGAGCAGGAATTGTGATGTGTAAAGCACAGGTGTACCCTAGAGTCAGAAAGGAGGGAAAATGGCACCTCTCCAGGAGGGTGGCCAAGGAGTTTAAAAAGAGCAGGGCATGTAAAACACTTAGCACAAACTGACATGCAATAAAGGATTGCGAAGTATTAAGTGTTTTAAAGAATGTAGCAGAGTTGTAGAGTATTTGGGGAGTGTCTCAGAAGAATATGCAATTCAGTCTGAAAGTAGGAGAGAGGGAGGAAGGAAATGTATTTTAGGGGCCACGTGATAGTTTCTAGAACTGCATTAAGTTCATAAATAACCAATTGATAATTTTAACTCAGAGGAAGGCTGCATTTTCTCATGAACTTGGGTTGAAGCAGGGACACTTCACTTACCACACTAGGATCAAAGGAGACCCAGGTCTCCCACTCTGGGCACTTTTAGACTGGACACTTCTTCGCGTGGGGTATGTGCTCTGTACTGTAACATGCTTGGCCGCATCCCTTGTCTCTCCCACTGGATGCTAGAAGCAGCCCGCTCACTGTGACAACCAAAAATGTGTCCAGCCATTGGCAAATGCCCCTGAGGGGTCAACATCACCCCTGTTAAGAACCACTGCCCTAGACTAAGATCATTCCATTAAATATTTAAAGTTTCATAAGCTATTATACTGCATATGGAAAATTAAGGTGGATAGGGAACCAACTTAAATATTTTCCTCTTGTTTCTATTGCTGCTCAATGTATTGTGATGAAAACTCTCTAATTAACATGTCTAGAGACTGGTTAATTCTCATTTTCATATGCCATTTATAACAGGATCTGAGACACAATCCAGGAAAATGCCCTAGTTTCTAAATACCTTTATTAAGTTAAGTTTCCTTTGCAGAAACTGAAGAATAGGGTTTTTTAGTCATCAAAGCCACTGAGACTTTAGACTCAATGTTGCTCACTGCAGTTCCCTGATGGGTCCCACTGGCCTGTCGGCACAAGGTCCTGCACTGGTGACCCCTGTCTTTCATCATCTTCCTCTGCACTTGATGGAAATTGCAAAAAGTGCAGGTGACCCAGAGGCTGCTGGAAGATTTCTGTTTACCGGCTGGGATAATTCCAGCCTGCCTCTCACTGTCCTTCTAACTGCTTGAGCCACTTCTGTAGTAAACTGTGATTTACTGGGGCTTACTTTGTAACAAACATGAAAAATATTAATTTTATCATTTTTAAAAGAAAATCAGAAGAGGTATGTTTATATTTACAATGTATTACTTTCTTAAATAAACCTTCAGGATAAGGACTGGGCATGGGATGATGAGTCAAGGGTATCCTCAACCACAGTTCGTGATCAGGTTGATTGTGCTGCCGCTGAGTGAAGGATCCAGGGGTTTTCTCTCTTTAGATGGTTTCTACCATTTTTACTTTCAAAATGATATCAAAAGATTTCCTTAAAAACCATGTATGCATATGTTAGTACATATATGTAGGACTGGCGCTTTTTCTTCTTTGTAAGTCCAAATCTGAGTATACTCTACACATTTTTCTACAGACTGGATATTTTAACTTATCAATGTATTGTACAGTCAGTTATATATCAGTTCGTAGTGCTGTAATTCAGTCTTTTAAACAGTTGTATAGTATTCCACATACCATAATTTATTTAATTAGCTCTTCATTGACAGACATATGGGCTGTTTTCCATATTTCATTACTAGAAATATTATAATGAATATCCTCATTCATATTGTTTGTGATTGTTAACATAAATTCCTAGAAACAGAGTTGCTGGGTCAAAGGATGTTGGCATTTAATTTTTTTAAATCATTAACAGATTATTTCCCATAGAGCCTGTACCAATTTATTTTCTCACTGTGTCAGAGTGATTGCTTCCCCCATATACCTGCTAGCATAATATGTTACAAAACTTTCTGATGGGTTAAACATACCTTATTGTTTTTTTTAATTTGCATTTCTTTAATTAAAAGTAAACACAAACATATTTGCCTATGTTCAAACATGTATGTCTTCTTCTGTGAACAACTTTTTCATATTTATTCCTTCCTCCTCCCTCTACTTCCTTCCTTCTGCAGTTATTTCTCTGTCTCTGTCTCTCTCCTTTCTAAGGACCCTTAGAAACTAGCCTTTTTTTCCATCATATTTGCTGCAAATATTTTTTTCCTGAGCTTGTCTTTGCTTTTCACTTGTGGTAACTTTTCACTCAGAAATATTTAGTTTATATAGTCAAAATTATTCTTATTTTTCTCTATGGCTTTTGTCTTATGCTTAGAAAGTCTTTCTTTATTTTGAGATTATAAAGGAAAAAAAAACCCTTCCATGTTTTTTTCTAGTACTGTTATAGTTTTACCTTTCGTCTTTAAATCTTTGAACTATCTGGATCTTCTTTTTGAATGAGTGAGGTAGGAATCCAAGCTTTTTTGTTTTCCATATGGCTAGTCAAGTGTCCCAACACAATTTATTGTCCCTCCAAACAGAACCTTTCTCTTGTACTAAGGTATCTCAGAAGTCTTAATTCTTTTCCATTTATTTTTATCTTTTCACATACCAATAACAAACTGCTCATAATATATGCTTTTTGTTCATTAACATTTTATTTTTATCTATTTGTCAATACCTCCTTCTAACTATATATTATTTTTATTACTAATCCTGCAGGTATAGTGATAAATGCATAGGGTGTTAGGATACAACCTTTTCTGTAGTGGGGACATTTTGACAAGTTTATGCCCTCTGCAAGCATGCTTTTGACATTCGTAAGATTTTGAGAAACCCCAAACTTAAACCATTAAATGCTCAGCTGTTTTTTATTATCTTTCAAACTCAGAACATTAACTTAACTCTTAACACCCAGTTTATCTTTGTTTATCATCTCATTTCTCAACTCACAGCCTGAAACAAAAGTCAGGTCACTGACTGCAGTGGGGATAAGGAAAGTTGTGACAGGAGGGTCCAGGTTGTGACTCTGAGAGGACGGAAGCCAGTTAAGTGTCATCCAGGGAGCCACAGCTGCAAAGCACAGGTAGCAAGTGCCATGGCAGAGGCCCAATACCCCATGCTTATCAATTATGGGGACCACAGGAACAAAGTAGTCAGGTAAAGCAAAGGATTGTTTGATTGTATCAGAAGAATACAGCCCCGGCCAGGTAGCTCAGTTGGTTAGAGCGTCATCCCCATACACCAAGGTTATAGGTTTGATTTCCAGTCAGAGAACATACAAGAATCAAGCAATGGATGCATAAATAAGTGGAGCAGCAAATTGACGTTTCTCTCTCTCTCTCCTCACTCCTTCTTCTTCCTCTCTCTCAAATCAGTAAAAAAAAATTTTTTTAATCCAGACTTGACAAACAGGATCCTGTACCCAATTCAAACTCAACAGAGCAAGGTGCACCGGGCCCTCAGGCAAGTCCTAAACTTGAATTAATTAAAAAACCCAAGGCATGTTTAAGGAAGGGAAAAGCTGGTTACCTTTAAGGAGGACTGCTATTAAACCACAAATGTATATCATGAATCTTCCTCCACTCGTCCAAAAAGGACCCAAAAGAACTCCTGTCCTCTTCCCTTTTCCAATGCCTTTCCAAAGGTCCCTGCCTTCCTTGCCTCATTAACCTAAGAGGAAAAACCTGTCCTTAACCGCCTCCTCAGCAAATCCTGAAGAAGCTGGTTAGCACCTCACTTTGGAATGTGGGGATTCTTGATGATATTGTTTTGTTCTCAGCTGAAACTCAGGCAGAAAGTGTTCCTTTTAAACATCCTGTTATATTATGTGTGTCATCATGCTAGGGTTGTTATGGGATTTAAATGAAAGAAATGCACGAAAAATCTTATACTTAGCATGGTGTCAGGTATATAACGTGCCCAATTAATATTTAACGAGTGTTTACATGGCATTAATTCGGTAATCTAAGTGCTTTATAAATGATAACTCATTTAATCCTCAAAACAACTCTATCATCCTCATTTTACAAATTGAAAAAACTGAGGCACAGAGAGGTTACATATCTGGGCAAATATTAAATAGCTGGTAAGTGATGAAGCTGGGATTCAGTTTCAGACAGTCTGGCTCCAGGAGTCGTGCTGTTAACCACTCTGCTATTTCCCATTCCTAATAATAGTTATTGTTATTATCATCATGATGATTATTTGATATGTATGGGATCAGCCTCAAAGCCAAGTAAGTTTCATGAGCAAGCTGCTAGAATGCAGAGTTTGACTTCATCAAATTGAAGTGCTATCACTCCCTAGACCAGAGCCAATGTTAGTGTGGCTTTCCCCAAAGTATTGACAGAGAACAAATACACATGGATCTGGTTAATAGACAGTTGTGTTCAGATGGCAGCACTGTATCCCAGATATTGATTTCAGTTTTATGGGCCCTGAACGATAGTGGGTATCGCTAAACAACAGTGAGGATGAGGATTTCTCCTTCACATTTCCCTCACCCTAGGAGGAGAGTCGGCATCCATTGGGATTGGCAGACACTTACTTCATTTTGGCCTGATGTGCAGAAACAGAAAGAGCAAGTCTCTTTACAAAGAAGAGACATATGAATTCTGTCAATGCATTAATTATAGGAGAAACAGATCAGTCGTCTTCATGGTGGAGCACAGGACACCTGCCATCAATCATCAGATGTATTTCTTTGACCTGAACAACATCCCACTCACTGTGGCTGACTCCTCTCCTCTTGACTTCCTGTGTATCTTTGTAATTAATTGATATAACTAATGCAAGTTGAACATGCTTCTGTGTCTTTCTAAAATTTTTTTAGAAAGATTTTATTTATCTTTAGACAGAGGGGGAGGGAAGGAGAGAAACATGGATGTACCAGAGAAACATTGATTGGTTGCCTCTTGCATGCCTCCTACAGGGGGCCTGGCCCACAACCCAGACATGTGCCCTGACTGGGAACTGAACCAGCGTCCTTCAGTTCACACAGGCTGGTGCTCAATCCACTGAGTCACACCAGGGCTAGAAATATTTTTTTAATAAAAAGAATTGAAGGAAAATTACTCATTAGTTAAACCTCAGTTGGGAAGAAAATACTATCAAAGCTTCTTTTTTTTCTAAGCATTCTGATAAAGATTAAAGAATCAAAAGTGAAGAAAATTATAGAGCTGAAAGGAAGAGCTGATCAAACCCACTCATTTTACAGATTAGGAAGGCAGTTGCTCAGAGAGGTTAAGTAACTTGTGCAAGATAACCCTGCTTAATAGTGACAGGCATTGGTGATATAAGCAAGTTATTTATCAAGTTGTTGAGGCTAAAAGAGAAAATCAGGAAAGACATCTCGTTTCTAGTGGGATATAACTTTAATTCTATAAGAGAGTAGAAAGAGTCACTACATTTGTTTCTGAAATGGGAAGTTTCACACAGAAATGCTGTGAGCATTTTAATAAAGACATTATTCTCATCTTAAAGGGATTAAAAACATTATTTGGCTTGATTTTCCCATATCTTTTAGTTCCAAATGTCTCACTTTCTCTGCATGTGTAGAGACATACATACAGTTCTCAGTACACACCAGGGAAGCCTTCCTGCCAAGAATGGGCTACAAGCCTTACCAGTAGGAATGGAAGAAACGCAGAACAAAGCAAAGAGGCTTTGAGGACATATATTTCAGAAAGTCGTCAACTTTTAAAACTGTCTGGAACTATACCAACACATATGGAGGACCCAGACAGAGTAGGGGCTTCACTAGCTTGCTGTTTGTGCAAGTTCAAGCTGCTTGTCTATTAAGGCCTCATACAGGTCTTATGAATTGTGATGAGCTTTGTGCTGAATCCATCCAACTGTCTCCTCCTTTAAACCTCATTCGCCCAGAGTCTCTGGAGCCTTTACAGCTAGACAGCACGATGCCAGATGCCCAGCCCCGTACCTGACTTCATGTGTGGCAGAGGGCTGACCTTCAAGGGCTGCGGCAATAGAAAAGAGTGAAACATCTGTGGTGTTTGGATACAACAGTGAGAAACTCAGCCAAACTGGGTTTTTGGTGTCACATAGCAAAACAATCAGATGACTGATATTTTTTGTCCCAACTGCTGTGTTGACACTGCCTCATATTCTAATCTGATGGCAGATTTTATTGAAGCCTTGCTACAAAAAGCATCCTTAAAAAAATTAACCATTTAAGAGGCTGTTACATTTACTATTTTTATTTTACATTTACATTTAAGGGGCTGTTACATTTACATTTATTTTAATCTCCAAACACTCTGTGCAGCAGATTGAGCAGCTAATATTATTTTAATTGAACAAAAGATGAAACTGAAGCCCAGAGGACTTGATTGGTTAGCTCCAGGTCTCATAGTTTGTTAGTGGTGGAGGCAGAAATGAACCCTCAGCTTTACCTGCCTGTCTCTCCCACAATACAACAGTGCCCCTGCCTCATTAGCATTTCTTTTCCACAAATGTATACTTTCTAGAGAGAAAGTTTGTATATTAGGGTTTTAAATTTTTAAACACTTCCAAGTATTTGTGGAATACAGGAGTATTCAGTAAATAAATATTATGGAAGTTTTTGATAAGAAATTTTTTTTAAAGATTTTATTTGTTGATTTTTAGAGAGAGGAGAAAGGAGGGAGGAAGAGAGGGAGAGAAACATCAATGTGTGGTTGTCTCTCATGTGCCCTCTATGTGGGACCTGGCCTGCAACTCAGGCATGTGCCCCGACTGGGAATCGAACCAGTCCCTGATTGAGATTCCTTGGTTTGCAGGTTGGCACTCAATCCACTGAGCCACTTCAGCCAGGGCTGATAAGAAATTTTTACACGTAGATTTGTAAGACGTCTTACAAGAATTGAAATCTATTTTTTTAAAGATTTTATTTACTTATTTTTAGAGAGAGGGGAAGGGAGGGAGAAAGACAGGGATAGAAACATCAATGTGTGGTTGCTTCTTGTGCACCTCCTATTGGGGACCTGGCCCGAAACCCAGGCATGTGCCCTGACTGGGAATTAAACCAGCAACCCTTTGGTTCGTAGGCCAGCACTCAATCCACTGAGCCACACCAGCCAGAGCGAAATCTATTTCTTAAATAATTTAATGGATGTATGAGTGTCTTCATGGAAATGTTAATATATTAAAACAAAATCTGATCACTTAGAATTTAGGACATTATTTTTTAAATTTCATTGTGGAAATTTTCAAGCATGTACAGAAGTAGACAGAAGGAGATAATGAATCCATCACCTCACTTCAGCAATTATTAACATATGGCCGGTCTTCTCCTCCTCCCACCCCCCCAATCTTCTTCTCTCTACCCTGTACTCCCCCACCCCTTCCTTGGATTATTTTAAACCCCAGACATTATAATATTTCATCCATAATATTTCACTATGTATCTCTAAAAGATAAGCAAACTTTTTAAAAATCATAATACCATATTACATTTTTTAAAACTTAACAGTAATTTCTTAATATCATATAACATCCAGTTAGTGTTCCAATTTTTCTGATTGTCCCCCAAAATGTCCTTTACATTATTTGTTCAAATCAGGATTTAAATAAAATTCATAAGCAGAATTTGGCTAGTATATCTTTAAATCTCTTTTAACCTATAACATTTCTGTCAAGAGACATAGTTAAATAATTGATTCCAGAAGAATTATCTGGTATTCAAGGGAATAGTTTCATTTATAAATACCATTCCTGATTGATTCCAAAGCAGGATTCATTGTAGGATGCATTATTATTTTATGTACTACTGAGAAATTTAAAATGCTGACAATTATAACTGCAAGATGCCACCACCTGTAAGATATATTCTAATTTCAGAGATGTAAAAATGGGAAAAATATGTCTTAAGATCAATGAACTTTGGTATACTTGCATCACAGCTCACCATAGCTATAATTTTTTTCTCCTTGAAAAAAGTGGCGAGAGCTTTCAAGGTCCACTTTCTTACCTATTTTCAAACATGGAATACAGTATTATTAACTACAGTCACCATGCTGTACATTGCATCTTTTTACTCGTTAATTTTAAACTGGAAATTCATACCTTTTGCCCCCTCCTTTCACTCATTTTGTCCTTTGCCCACCCCTATCTCCTGCCTCAGGCTGCCACCAGTCTGTTCTCTATATCCGTGAGCTCGGTTTTCCCTTTTTGTTGTTGTTATTTTGTTTGTTTCGTTTTGGGCTTTTTTCAGATTCCATGTATAAGTGAGATCATATGGTATTTATCTTTTTCTGTCTGACTTACTTCACTTAGTAGAATGCTTCAAAGTGTATCCATGTTGTTGTAAATGAAGAATTTCATTTTTTGTGGCTGAATTATATATATGATATATATTCATCAATTATAATATAATTTATATAAATAAACATATATTATTAATTATGTATACATTACATTTTCTTTATTCATTCACTGATAGACATTTATATTGTTTCTGTGTCTTGGTTATCATAAATAAGGCTGCAATGAACATAGGGGTAACTTTATCTTTTTTGAATTAGTGTTTTTTTTCCTTTTAGATAAATACTCAGAAGTGGGATTACTGGAACACATGGTAGTTCTATTTTTAATTTCATCTATCTCTCTATCTATCTATCTATTTTATCCTCACCCAAGAACATTTTTTCATTGCTTTCAGGAGAAAAGCAGGGGGCTGAGAGAGAGAGAGAGACACTGATGTGAGAGAGAAATATTGATCGGTTGCCTCCCATACACACCCTGAATGGGGACCAAAGCTGCATCCTTGGTATGTGCCCTGACTGGGAATCAAACGGCAACTTTTTGGTATATGGGATGATGCTTCAGCCAACTGAACCACACTGATCATGGCCTATTTTTAATTTTTTGAGAAACCTTCATACTATCTTCCATAGAAGATGCACCAATTTACGTTCCCACCAACAGTGCGCAAGGATTTTCTTTTCTCTACATTCTCACCAACAGTTATTTTTAAGTGATATTATTTTTACTTTGTTTTAACCAAAAATTTATTTTTAATGATGGTTTATATTCAGTATTATTTGCAAGTGATGTTATTTTTAAATTTTTATTTTCTAATTGTTATATAGAAATAATATTGATTTTTTAAATTTATTTTTTAAAGATTCTATGTATTCATTTTTAGAGAGGGGAAGGGAGGGAGAAAGAGAAGGAGATAAACATCAGTTGGTGGCTTTTCCCACACTCCCAGCTGGGGACCTGGCCCACAACCCAGGGATGTGCCCTGACTGGGAATTGAACCAGTGACTTTTTGGTTCTCAAGCCAGAGCTATATTCCCTGAGCCACATCAGCCAGGGCAACATTTATTTATTTTTTTAGTTGACCTTGTGTCCAGTGACCTTGCTACATTTACTGCAGATTCTTTTATATATTCTGTATATACAATCATGTAATCAGTGAATAATGACAGTTTTTTTATTTCTTCCTTTGACATTTTTATAACTTTTTTTCTTGCCGTGTTGTGTTGGCTAAGAGCTGTCATTCAATGGTAATAGACATAATGATAATAAGCATCCATGTCTCATTCTTGATTTCAGGAAGAAAAACTTTTCAATATTTCACCATTAAAATAATATTTGTTATGTGTTTTTTATTGATTTTTTAATCAAATTAAGAACATACCCTTCTGTTTCTAGTTTGCTAAGCTTTTTCATCATGAATGTGTACAGAAGGAAAATTCCATCTATCTCCTCCATTCTTAGTCTAGAATACACCCAAACTACTCTGCAGTTGAAATGGTTTATCAAGACAAAAAAATTGAGGAGAACCAAGTGCTTTTGGCAGAGTGGGGAACCCCCACCCACAGCCTTGAGAAGAATCACCATGCAGCTTTAGCAAAGAATCACCATGTGGCTTTAGCAGAGAACCACCATGAGGCTTTAGCTGGAGATCCCGTCAACACAGTTTATGGTGCCTGGAACCGAGGGAGGCCTACCAGGCGAGCACAGATTACTGGAAAGAACCAGGGGCTGCCTGAGCCATGGACTTCTATTTCTTTTCCTGAGATATGGTACCCCAGACTGGGCAAAACAGGGAAGGAAGGACTGTGTGTGTTTGAGGGTGTTTTAAGGGACTTTGGGATTTTGATGAAGACATTAAGTCATTACTCTTAAGTCTGTATAACTTGAATAAATAATTCCTTTCCTTTTTTTAAAAAAAGACAAAAAATTAACTGCTTACACTTTAACAATATCTTATACATAGAGAGAGGAAGGCACAGAGAGAGAGAAACATCAGTTTGTTTTTCCACTTACTTATGCATTTATTGGTTGGTTCTTACATGAGCCCTGACCAGGGATAAAACCTTCAACCTTGGCATATTGGGACACCACTCTAACCAGCCAGGGCAGTAGTCAATGTATTTCGTGTGCATGTTGCCTTAAGTATGTCTCAGAAAAATAGAATTATTTGAGAAGGATTTTTTTGGCCAAGATTTTCTTAGATAGGCCCTTCATACAAGTTAAGACAACCACTTCACTCATGATTGCCATGCAAAGAATCTTGTCTTCAATCAGCTCATTAAGGTAACTTTGTAAAGACAGTGTTTTTATAAAAGGCACTTTGCCAGCTCCCTCAAACATAACTTTGCAAATGGAGAGCAAGAAAAACATGGCAAATCACTTCCATATGGCTCAAGGCAATGAGAAATTATTTTGATTAACAACACATTCAGTACAATAAAATAACTTCCAAATCTGCTAGAGAGACACTAACTTATCTGCTACATCTATTTTCTGTTTGATTTTTTATTGTTTTGACTCCAAAAATCCTCCTAAACTCCCAATTGGTTCATTTTTAAATAATGGCCCCTTCCAAGACAATCACCTGTTCATATTTGTCAGCCCCATCTAGCAAATAGCAGCTCTTAAACTTAATTTGGAACCAGCTGCTTTAAACATATGCTTCAAAATTTCAAGGGATGGTTTTTACCGACTCATCAGTTGATAAAATCATTAACATTTCATCTGCATATGCAAGTACTAGTTTAAACATCTAAACTATTCTATTTCCTTCCACACCTGTCTAAAGAGTAAACCAAGCAAGTTAGTTCACATCATAAATTCTCATCAAAGGGCTTTTAATTAATACATAAAAGACAAAATGGGCACCGTGGCCTTAATGTTTTCATTATCTGGATCCCTTCACTCCTCCCAGACAGAAACTAATCACACCGTTTCACACTCTTCACAAATTGAAAGGTACGACATAAGCCTAGACAACTTTAAGTAACATGTCCTCACTCATCAAGAGCTATTTTTTCCTTTTCAAATAAAAATCCAACTGTCTTTTACTCTGTGTGTTTTACAGTTTCTCTTGGTATGACTAAACCATCTGCCACCTCTGTCCCTAACGCCTGGAATGAATCAAATCATCTTCCTTGCACACATTGTTAATCTCACAGTAATCCCTACTAATCACTTCGTAATCAGCACTCAAAGGGGCTAAAGCTCCTTGATTCTTAATCACGATATTTTAATCATCATTCTTATGAGATGGCAGTTAATAAACCCTGAATCTTGGCTTATTTCTTATCAACTTCCTAATTATTCCCTAGGACAAAGAACAGAAGCTCTCTAAATATAAGAAGCTAGATCTCTCTGGCTAGAACCGGTTGGGGGAACAGGATAGTGCTCGAAGAGTGTTTCTGATGACTAACCATTATTTTCAACTTGGGGGATACTGAAGACAGCTCCTTAGTTTTGTTTTACTTCCTTATTTTCCTTTGTTTTCTTTTACTCCTTTATTCTTTTCCTTAATCTCTTTTTACCCTGTCTTTCTACCTCAGCAAATTTTTGCATGAGTAATAACATATTTTTCTCTCTGCAACCTTAAAAAGCTTTGGTCTCTGGTTGGTATAGCTTTCTTTCCTTTTTTTTATTCTTTCACAGTTGAGGAAATTCAGCTGTATTCATAGTTTACTGAGGACTTATATCATGCATGGGTATTGAATTTGGTCTAATGATTTTTCTGCATCTATCAATATGATCATATGATTTTTCTTCTTTGGAGTGTTGATATGGTCAGTTACATTGACTGATTTTTGTCTTTTTGTGCATTCTTAAAGTGTGATATTCTTATAACTTTACAACTTATTTCTTTGTTTTCTAATTTTTTCCCTGAAAGAGATGGAAGGAACTCATGACACATTTCAGAGGCTTGCTCTCTTTTTAAATAATTGACTATTCCTTTCTCTCCATTCCTTTTTTTAAAAATCCTCACCCAAGGTATGTTTATTGATTTTAAAGAGAAGGGAATAGAGAGAGAGGAACATAAATTTGAGAGAGAGACGTTGTGAGAGAGAAACTTGGATCGGTTGTCTCCCTATCCACCCTAGCCATGAATGGAACCTGCAGCCCAGGGAAGTGCCCTGACCAAGAATCCAACCCGCAACCTTTTGGTGTACAGGACGGCACTCTAACCAGCTGAGCCACCGAGCCAGGCCATCTCTTCATTCTTAATTTTTTCACCATCACCAGTTTACAATTATGTGTTATTTTTCATCTTACAGTGTCTTCCCTAGCCACTTATAAAGTCAAATTTTTTAAGATTTTATTTATTTATTTATTTGTAGAGACAGGGGAAGGGAGGGAGAAAGAGAGGGAAAGAAACATCAATGTGTGAAACATCAATCAATTGCCTCTCACATGCCCTCAACTGGGGACCTGGTAGGCAACACAGGCATATGCCCTGACTAGGAATTGAACCAGTGACCTTTTGGTTCTCAGGCCAGCACTCAATCCACTGAGACACACCAGCCAGGTCTATAAAATCTATCTTTATTCTTAAAATTCATTCACTTAATTTTTAAAAATATGGTTGAGGACTACTTACTACATGTCAGACAAAAAACAGAAACTCATTTACTGTTTAGTCTGGAGCTCTACATCAGCTAAATATCTCTTGCCCAGAATCAAAGTTTAAATTCTTGACCTTTAGGTAAACAATTAAGAAATGGGCATTTTCCCTTGGTTACTTAAATAATAAAAATGATCACTAGAGAGTTGGGAGCTTCTTTTATGATTTATTCCCAAGTCCCACCCTGTTGCATATTTATCAGTTTATCAAGTACAGATTTGATAACTAAGTATGTTCCAATTATATTTGATGGGAATAGGAATGGGCATGTGGAGAGGAGTGGAAAAGCTTTGAGGATGGGATGTTTTCTCTCTAAGGGTCTAAATTATAAGAGTAATAACCTCCTAATTGGTCTCTGTGCTTTCTGTTTCTCTCTATTCCCATTAATCTTCCTCTAACATAATACCATAAGTTTTAAAAAACTTAATAGTTTTTAGTATGTCCCAAGAGTTGTGCAATTATCACCACAGTCAATTTTAGAACATTTTTTCCATTCCCCCCAAAACACCATACCCCTTAAGTATCACCTTCCAGTCCTCCCATCTCTCCATCCAGCATTGGGCAGCCGCTAATCTCCTTTGTGTCTCTATGAATCTGCCTGCGCTGGACATTTCATAAAAAGAGAATCATATACCATGTAATCTTTTGTGTTGGGTCTCTTTCCCTTAGCACGGTGTTCTCCCCGGTCCTTCCTGTTGGAGCATACAGATACACCACACGTTGCTTATCCTCTCGTCAGTTGATGGACATTTGGATTATTTCTACCTTATGACTAGTATGCACATTCATTTAAAGGTTTTTGTGTGGATATAGCTTTTCATTTCTCTTAGGTGTGTACTTAGGAGTGGAATTTCTGGGTCACATGGTAATTCTGTGTTTAACTTTTTGAGGAATTTCCACACTGTGATGCTGCACTGTGTTCCATTCCCACTTGCAGTCTGTGGAGATTCCAATTTATGCAGATTCTTACCAACACTTGTTATTCACTGTTTTTTTCCCCTATTATAGCCAAACTAATTTGCGTAAAGAGGTATCCCTCGTGGTTCTGATTTGTATTTTTCTTATGACTAGGCTGAGCATCTTTTCATGTGCTTACAGGCCATCTGTATGTCTTCTTTAGATATATGTCTATTCAGATGCTTTGCCCATTTTTAAATTGGATTTTTTAGGTTGTTTTAAGGATTCTATTTATTTTTATTGTTAGAGAGAGGAGAAGGGAGGAAGAGAGGGAGAGAAACATCAATGTGTGAGAGAAACATTGATTGGTTGCCTCATACACCCCCCTAACAGGGGACCTAGATGCAACCAAGGCCTGTGCCCTGACCAGAAATTGAACCGGTTGACCTTTCAGTTTGCAGGCCAGTGCTCAATCCACTGAGCCACGCCAACCAGGGCTAAATTGGATTTTTAAAATATTGTCTAGATATAAGTCCCTTATCACATATATAATCTGCAAATATTTTCTTCCATTCTGTGATCTGTCTATTCACTTTTTTGATGGTGTCCTTTAAAAAACAAGTTTTTAATTATGAGGGAGTTTAATTTATCAATTTTGTCTTTGATTAAGGTGTTTTTTGTGTTATATCTAAGAAACCATTGCCAAATCCAGAATAAGAAGATTCACCACTATATACTCTTCTAAGAGTTGATAGTTTTTGTTCCTATCTTTAAGTCTTTGATCCATTTGAGTTAATTTTTGTATATGGTGTAAGGTAGAGGTCCAACTTAATTCTTTTGCATGTAGATATTCAGTTTGTCCCCATTTGTTGAAAAAATTATTCTTTCTATTGAATTGTTTTGACAACCTTGTAAAAAAGCAATTGACTGCAACTGCGAGGGTTTATGTTAAATTCTG
The DNA here is from genome assembly GCA_028533065.1 of Trachops cirrhosus. Classification (NCBI taxonomy): domain Eukaryota; kingdom Metazoa; phylum Chordata; class Mammalia; order Chiroptera; family Phyllostomidae; genus Trachops; species Trachops cirrhosus. The sequence goes on from CM052544.1 coordinate 91,703,556, forward strand.
CATTCTAATTTTTTATTCTATTGATATGGTGACATTACTTGATTTTGTAATGTTCAACCAACCTTGCATTCCTGGCATAAATCCCACCTGTCTTGGAGGATAATCCTTTTGTATAATGCTGGATTTTGTTCCCTGATTCTCTGCTGAGATTTTTGCTTCTATAATCATAAGGGATATTGGTCTATACTTTTTTTTCATTTTTTTTATTGATTTGAGAGAGGGAAACACTGATTTGTTGTTTCACTTATTTATGCATTCATTGGTTGCTTCTTTTATGTGCCCTGACCAGAGATTGAATCTGCAACCTTGGCAAATTGGGACAATGTTCTAACCAATTGACCTACCTGGCCAGGGTAGTCTATTTTTTGTGATGGGTAGTCTAATTTTCTTGTGATGCCTTTGGCAGGGTAGTCTCATTTTCTTGTGATGTCTTTGCCAGGTTCTATTATCAGGGTGATACTGGCCTCATCGAATTAATTGGGAAGCTGGGAATTTTGGGAAGAATTCATGAATAATTAGTATTAACTCTCCTGTAACTATTTGGTAGAATTCACCCAGTGAAGTTAGTATTGTTTTTTAAAAATCTTTCTATTAAAAACCCTTTAGTGATTACTAATTACTAATGACTTAGACACAACATCCTGCCTTCCACCATGTGACAGCCAGCATTCCCAGTGCTGTGTTCTACTGTGCTCAACTAATATCCCACGGGCCCCTACGAATAGGCAACCTGTCCACAGGTTATCCCGCTTCTTGCCTTGACTGATGCTTCTCACGTACTTGTGTATCTCACTAGTCAGACTACCACCCCTGCCCAAGACATCTCAAGTCTACTCATACCTGGAAACCTTTCCTTGATTCTCCTGTTCAATTAGTTTAGGTTCTCTTGCAATTTTCCAACCAGCTTCCCCTAATAGCCATTTATTTTATTTCTATTGATCTCCACAGTAGAGGACTTATTAAAAAGTCTTCATAATAGGCTTCTGTAATTAATTAATTTTAAAAGACATCTTAATGGGAAAAGCGTCATTCCACTTAAATTGGAACCTGTTAGTTTCTTTGGTAATGACACATAACTATCAACTGCCATATGGAATCCACTGTGAACAGTATTTCTCTGCGAGTTCTTTTTTAATGTCACAATCATTTAAAAGAATTTTTGCTTGAGGAATGCATTATGAATGAGTTCTCTGTGTTTCACCATATTTCTGAGGAAAATTTGTCTTAAAAAATTGATTCAGTGCTGGGGGAGGTTCTGCATGCCTTTTTGCTGACTTTCCACATCTCAAAATAATGATCTTCACAGTCGGGAATAGCAAAGAGTCTCATGGCAGAGTTATAATGGTAATAGTTTTCTAAAAAGCATTTCTCCTAATATTTAAAATGAACTTTTTCAATATTGTCAAGCTGAGGTATAATTTTTTAAGAAATCACATTGCTTAGTAAATATAGTATTTTATATGTAATATTGCTTTCCAAGTACATACAAAGATCGCATTTTCTTAATATAGTTTTGAAATGTTTACAAGGGAAAAGGAGCTCTATAGAACAAGCTCACAGCCTTCTCCGGTGTGCTGTGTGTTGACGGCGCCGCCAGAGTGAGCTCCAGTTTGTGACAGCGCGCGTGCCATGCTGCCCGTGCTCACGTACATCTGTCCTCAATTTCATTTAGACAAAACTTCTGTTTTAGCGCGTGATGAGTTAAGAAGAAAACTCTTTAAGATGAAATGATCAACAAACACATAGATCTATATATATCATGTAAATGTAAATTTTGGGACTACAGCCGTAACTTTAGCTGACTTCAACAAAATTGGCAGCATGGGCAATTTTATCCCAAGATTAGCTAGGGAGGTGTGTTGGTATTGCCTGTACCTTTGTTATCAATAAAAAATAATAAGAACTACATTCATTTTTTTTTGACACTGACTGTGTCCTAGACATGACTCCAGGCACTTGTACTATCACTAACTCACAACAAACCAGCAAGGAAGCTATTTATATTGGGATTAGTTTCAATTGTGAATAACAGAAACCTAAAATGACAATGGTTTAAACAAGAGAGAATTCTATTTCTCTTGTATAAAAGTCCAGAGATAGGCCATTTGTGGCGGGTTTCACAGTTGTGCTTCACAAAGTGCTTAGGGACCTGAGCACCTTCTCCCTCATAATTGGCCACTGGCTGCAGTGCCAACAGAGAGAAAAGGGATGAAAAAAAAGGGAGCAGAGGAAGTGTACCAGCTCCCTTAGGAAGATGTCTACTAAGAGATATTTGACTTAGAGCTCACTGCCCAGAATTTAGTCATGTAATCACACCTGGGTGTATGACCCTGTGCCCAGCTAAAAATCTGGGGTTCTAAAATATGAAGAAAGGAATATCAGATGTTCAGGGATAATTAGATACCTTCTCTGCCACAATATTATTAACTCTATTTTATAGGTGAGGAGCCTTGGAACTATTAATTAAAGTCATCTGGTTAATGTTTTAGAGAAGATTGAAATCCAGAACAGCCCATCTGAAAGTTCTATGCTTTAGGGGGCAAGAGCAGAAGGGGTTGGGGTGGTGGTGGTGGTATTTCTTAGAAACCTAGTAACATTACCTTAAACACTGTCTCAGTTAGTTCTTGCCATGTAGCAACATGCCGAACTTAATAAGCATTTATTGGATATTCAGCTCAGGAATCTTTAGTTTGAGCAATTCTGTGGATCTGGGCAATCTTGGCTTAGAGGTTGGCAAGGGGCTGATCTAGAATGGACTTACTGTGACACTTGATGTTGCTCCACGTAACCTCTCATCCTCCAAGAGGCCAGCCTGGGCTCGTTCTTGTGACGTGGCAGAAGTTTAAGAACAGAAGCATGCAAGGCTTTTTAAGTGTAGGTTCAAAATTGGCTCAGTCAGGAGGCTGTATCCAGGTAGAACATAATAGCACAGACTAGGAGGATGATGGAGTAGATAAGAAGTAGACATATTCGGGAGATTTGGGTGATAACATCAATAAGCCAGGGTCCTGTGTCAGCTATGGGAAGTAAAGAAGAGGAAGATGTGGTGTAGTGACTATTTCACCCCTTCCTGCACTCATGCTGTTGCCAGGGCCTCACTGTGGGTAGACTTTGGACTTGGCTAGGCGGCTTACCTCAGCCAATAGCATAAACAGAAACATCAGTGCGCTATGCCAAGTCTAGGATTTGAAGGGCCTGGTGTGCTTCTGCTTTGCTTCTGAACCTCAGCCACCATCATGAAAGGAACATGCCTGGACTGGCCTGCTAGGAGAGAGACATGCAGAGCAGAGACAGCCCACAAGCCTCTAGCAAGAAGCAGAGCACCTGCTGCTGCTTCGGGGTAGACCTGAGCCCCGGCCGGGTCAGCCAAAATCCTGCTGACTTCTAGATACGTAAGTGATAGTAAATTAATGTTTAAATTAATGAAAATTTGGTGTTGTTTGTTACCTAGCAATAGCTAACTAATACCAGAAGGGTCAAAAATTACTCTTGGGCTTTAAGCTTGCAAAACTAAATAAAGGGTGGCATTATTTCCTTCAGTTAACCCGTTTCTTATCTCTAAATGCCCTTTTTTTTTTTTTTGCTGGGCCCAATTTTCCCAGTTCCTTATTTGACACATTTATTTCTGTGACGGCCACTTAGTGCCTAGACATAAAGTGAAGCAGGAAGCTAGCTGGGAGGAGGGAAGCAAGGGGGCTATGGGCTGAACTATGTCCTGCCCAGATTTATACGTTCAAACCTCAAGCCCCAGTGTGATTGTATCTGGAGATAAAGGCAATAAAGGTTAAATGAAGTAATAAGAGTGGGACTCTGATCCAATAGGATTAGTGTTCTTATAAAAGGAGGAGGAGAGGCCAGAGAGTTCTCTCCCTCTCGATTTCTCTTCCCTTCATCCCACCCACCCAATGCACACACAAAGAAGAGGTTCTATGAGTACACAGGGAGAAGATGACCATCAAGTAGCCGAAAGGAGAGGCTTCAGAATAAAACCTACTTTACAGTCCTTTGATTGAGGACTCCACAGCCTCCAGGACCGTGAGAAATACGTTTCTGTTGTTTCTACGTCGTTCACTCTATGGTATTGTGTTATGACAGCCTGAGCAGATTAATACGGTGGGTGTGAGGCCATGTGAGAGAGAGAAGGTGGGAGTGCGAGCGGGTGGGAGGCGACCACGGGTGGCTCTGTGAGGAAGAAGCTGTGGGCTGGGAGCACGGTGGCACCTGCTCAGCAGGACATCCTTAAGACCGCTCAGCTGCTGCTCTGCTGTTGGCTTAGTTGAAGTTCACTAAGTGACCCTTTTCCAAAGAGACTATATTTTAGCCTAATAAGGAATCTTGAAAAAAAGATTACAAGTTCATAGTAAAATAAGGGAATAATAACAAGAACATCAACTGCTGTCGAAGCCACGTAACCTGCTCTTCCTCTTACAGGATGGAGCTGGGGCTGGCGCGCTACCCGAGGACAGGCCCCACCCCCAGCCGAAGTCCCGCTGGTCTCTAAGGAAGGAGAATGCGGCAGGTTGCGGTCAGAGGAGCGTTTTCCTCCTGCTGACCCCATCGAGTCCATTTCTCTTCCCCTTACAGAGGCAGCAGGCTGAAGCTGATTAGCCAAAGAATGTCCACAACGTTGTTATTTGGACTTTGTCTTTAATAATTGCTGTGGATACAGACCATGGTGGGTATAGAGCAAAGGATGGAGGCGAGGTTTACCTCTTAATGTCTTTCTATACCCAAAAGGAGAGATTGCCTAAAACCATCACATGACACATGTTAAAACCTTACCTGCTGCCTTTTAAGGTGAAGCGTATATCTATTACTTGACAGAGGATATTCTTAACGCTGCTTGTTGTTCTCCACTGTCTAATGATGTCATACCAGTAACCACTGGAAAGCTTAACTGTCAGGCCAGAAGAGGGTCTTTGTCCAAACACAGTTCTAATGGAAGGAATTCCATTTGTGGAGGGAGGGGAAGAGAGAGAGAGAGAGAGAAGCAGGGAGCTGGCTCTGGAGGCTCATTCTTATAGCCGAGCCATTGGTTGGGCTGGTTTTCATTAAACTTTGACATTTGACTCTGTTGACTCTTCAGAATAAGGTCTTTTATATTTCCCCCCTTTCCCCCGAGTGGTTTCTGCCCATCATTGGGTAAAGCAGTATTATTCCAATGGGTATTTGATTTTTCTTTGGAGACCCCATTTTTAGTAAGCACACAAAAAAACTATTCATCCACATAGCTACCTTGCAGTAAATGTTCTTTGTTAAGTTAAATTCTACAGGTTGGGCAGCATAAATATTCAAGTAAAAAAAATTCATTGTACCACCAATTCTCAGAATCTGGCACCAAATAGTTCCCTAAGGTTTGTTTAAATAAGAAATGTATTAAAAGAGAGACATTTTTCAAGTGATGATGGCCTTGACCACGGAAGTCACATAGCTGAGTTCTGGTCATTGTAGGTACAATCAGGAGCCTGTCAGTGAAGCTCTCCTCCAGGGAGCAGCCAATGGGACGATTTCCTCAGTTCAGAAGTGCTGCATCTTTTTGCTTTTCCATGGATAGCTTTGGCCTTTTCAGGCTGATCATGTGTCACTACTTGAGGAGAGAGTCAGAAAAAAGCAGCTGGAAATGAAAATAATTTCCTTTAAGGACTCAAACAGTTCTGTGACATCATGCTATTCAGTGACTTTCAATCAAGTTAATCTTAATTTTCTAGCCACTTGGCTTCTAATGAAATCTCATAACAGAACTTCAGCATGAAGGATTGCACCAGGCAGAGTTGGGGCCAGGATGTTATTTTTCTGCATTGTGCACCCATGATCTTGTCAGTCTTCCTTTCCCCCATCTTAGCTGCTATCCTGAGCAAGGGAGCATCCCCAAAAGGAGCCACTCACACATGTTCATGTCTTCCCACAATACGCTTTTTACTAGGGGAGACCTCCCCAATAAGCCAATAGAGTCACATACAGGTTACACACAGGTTACACACAGAGAGGGAGAGCTTTCACGATAGAAACAAGCAGCGTGATCATCTGGCAAGAAGCAGCCAATCACTGGCAGCGTCCCCAGATGAAGGGATGGGTATTGGTACCGAGCCAGGCAGCTGCAGTGGTGGCACACATCTATTGAACTGTAAATCCAGCAGAACCCGGGGTACAGTCAAACTCCAGCATTGGGTGCTTGGAGCTGTGAGTTCTTATAGCCCACAAGGGTTAGAGGTCCCACTTGTATCAGCGTTCAGATGGAATCATCCGTGTCCAGACTTGTGGTTTGGGGCACTCCAGGCCCTTCCTGAGAGCATTCTTATTACACCCCATTACCTCAGTCTTCACATAGCATTTGACATAGCTGTCATGGCTGGCAGTGACTCCATATTGGATTATTAAAAGCATTCAAAAAGCACACTCTGCTCTTGCTCTATACAGCTGCCCACTCTGTGCTGCTTCTTCTCCTGCTCAAACCTCTGTTCATCCCCGTCTCTCTGCAAGTCACTGCTCAGTGATTTTAATTTAATCATAGTATTTATTATTGTACTTCACATTTTGTTCTGAAGTGTTCATAGATTATAGGATGATTAGTGCTGACAAGGTCATTCATTCATTCATTCATTCAGATATTCATCACATATTTGTGCTTTGTGTCAGGCATTGCCCCAGGCCCTCAGTACTTTCCATTCAAGATTTTTTAAGGAGATTGATATGCAGAGAAGCCATTATAACCCAGTTGAATAAATTCTGTAATGGAAGTGTTAGCAGAGTTCAAGGGAAGTGCAGAAGTAGATTGTCACTTGCTGGGGAGAAGACTTTGAAGTCTTCCCCAAGCTGGAAGTGGGCAGATCATAATTCAGAAAACAGGTGTAGGAATGATGCTTCCATTGGAGAACAGCATGTGCAAAGACATGGAGAAGCTGATGGACCACCAGTAGCTGAGTATTGCTGCAGAGATATTGTGAGCAGAGACGCCACAGCCAATGGCTTTGAAATGGTGGGAAAACATCTCGAAAGACATGGCATGCCTTGCAAGGCAGTTTAGATTTTAAACTTAGTGGCAACAAAAAAAATCATTGAAGACTGTTTAGTGGGTATTTCATGTTGGAATAATCACTCCGGAATTTAGGGGTACAAATGGGATAGGAGGAGGAATGAGTGAGATTCAAGTGAAAGATTTCTAGAAAGAGGCATATCTAAGAGTCCAGGCAACAGATAGTGAAGTTCTGAGCCGGGTCAGTGACTCTGGGCATAAAGAGGAGAGATGTTTAGAACTGAAAGATTAACTGGGTGGGGAGACAGAGAAACTAAAATAAAACCAGGCTTTTCTGGCTTTTTTTGATTAGATGGATGGTAGTAACCTTCACAGTAGGAAATCTGCATACACACACACACAGACACACACACACACACACACAAAGAGCATTTTAGGGCTGAATGAAATGATGAGCTCAGTTGTGTTTAGGTTTGAAATGGAGATAAGGGATGGCAACTGAAGTGGAAGAAGTCTGAGAAGTGAAGGTCAAGGACAGAGTTGTGGGGTTAGTCCACACATTTAGGAATAGTATTAGAGCCCTGGCTGGTGTGCCTCAGTGGATTGAGCACCAGCTTGCAAACTAAAAGGTCGCTGGTTCTACTTCTTGTCAGAGCACGTGCCTGGGTTGCACACCCCCAACTGACTGATTGATGTTTCTCTCACACATGGATTTTTCCCTCCCTCCTTTCCCTTCTCTCTGAAAATAAATAATAAAAATAGTAAAAAATAAAAAAATATATATATATCATTAGAGATTATCTCCTCAACCATAAATAGATTTTAGGTCCCACTCTAGCTTGTTTAGGAAGCCTGTTTTTAAAAACCTCCTTAGGGGATTCAGATAAGCCAATAGAGCTGAGAATCACACAGCAAGACCTTCCCTATTCCAAGGCATTACTGAGCCAAGGGTGGGGCTAGGGTGGGGTAGAATGACTTTCCCAAGGTCACAGAGCTCCCTGGAAGCTGAGTGAGGCTCAGATTCCCACTCCACTGTCCTTTTCCCTCTGCTGCACTCAACTTCACCAGATTCCTTTGTCTTATTGAGATTTTAAAACCATTGGGAATGATCTGCACTTCTTTCCTCTGTTTATAACATGCAATCACTTATAATAGTGTAGCTGGCCTGCCTGCTCTCTATGAGTCTGCCTCTATTTGCTTGTTAGTTCAGTTTGTTAACTTGGTGGGGGAGGGGGTTGGGAGGTGGAAGAATTGAGAAAAAAAAAAAGAACTTTTGGACACAGACAACAGTGTGGTAATCGCCAGGAGTGGGGGATGGAAGTGGAAGAGGGTATAAGGGGAATACATGGTAATGGAAAAAAATACAATAGAAGATAAATTATTTTTTGACCCTGGCTGCTGTGGCTCAGTGGATGGAGCACCAGTCTTCAAACCAAAGTGTTACTGGTTCGATTCCCAGTCAGGGCACATGCCTGTGTTGCCAGCCATGTCCCCAGTAGGGGGCGCTCCAGAGGCAACCACACATTGAAGTTTCTGTCCCTCTATCTCTGCCTTCCCCTCTCTAAATATAAATAAATAAACCCTTTAAAAAAACTATTTAAAAAATAATAATAGCATATTGGATGAGCAGTGGTTCTGACAGATTGAGGAAGAGATGTCTTTCACAAGTTCATGCCACTGGTTTTCTAACAATTCTTTCTTGTATAGCACCCTCATCAGTAGAGAGAAAACATATTACTCGTAGATCAATCTTATTATTCCACTAGCAGCTTTTTGTAGAACCTGGTCTTTGACCTAATTTTTTTTTATATGGACCATAGAATAAAAAACTTCCTCTAGTGCTTACTTTGGCAGCATATAGACTAAAATTAGAACGATACAGAGAAGATTAGCATAGCCCTGGGGCAAAGATGACACACAAATTCGAGAAGCAATTTCATATTTTTTTATGTTTTATTTTTTAAAATATTGATTTATTTTTAGAGAGAAGGGAATGGAAGGACAAAGAGAGGGAGAGAAATATCAATTTGTGGTTGCCTCTCATGAGTCCCCTACTGGGGACCTGGCCTGCAACCCAGGCATGTTCCCAGACTGGTAATCATACTGGTAATCCTTTGGTTTGAAGGCCCAAGCTCAGTCCACTGAGCTACACCAGCCAGGGTGCGATTTCATATTTTTAATGAAAAGGGAACTGACCATGTGGGAAAATGTATTTGCCAATGATATCTTGCATGAGCATTTGATCTCCAAAATAGGTAAAGAACTCATGCAACTCAACATCAGCAAGACAAATAATCCAATTAAAAATGGGCAAGGGATCTGAACAGACACTTCTCCAAGGACATACAGAGGACCTATGACATAGGAAAGGATGCTCAACATCACTAGCCATCAGAGACATGCAAATTAAAACCACAATGAGATATCACCTCACACCTACCAGAGTGGCTACCATCAATAAATCAACAAACAGCAAGTGCTGGTGAGGATGTGGAGAAAGGGGAACCCTAGTACACTGTTGGTGGGAATGCAGACTGGTGCAGCCACTGTAGAAAACAGTACGGAATTTTTTCCTCAAAAAACTAAAAATGGAACTGCCTTTTGACCCAGTGATTCAACTGCTTGGATTACACCCTAAGAATCCCAAATCACCAATTCAAAAGAACTTATGGACCCCAATGTTCATAGCAGCACTATTCACAATAGCCAGATCTGGAAACATCCTAAGTGCCCATCAGTAAATGAGTGGCTGAAAAAACTGTGGTACATCTACACAATGGAATACTACGCAGCAGAAAGAAAGAAGGAACTACTACCTTTTGTGACAGCATGGATGGAACTGGAGAGTATTATGCTAAGTGAAATAAGCCAGGCAGTGAAAGACAAATATCATATGATCTCACCTATAAGAGGGACTTAATCAACAAAACTAACAAGTGAGCAAAATAGAACCAAAGGCATGGAAACAAGGAACAGACTGACAGAGACCAGAGGGCAGAGATGAAGGGGAAGAGGATGGAGAGAAGCAGAAGGGACTAGTCAAGGAACATGGGTGAATGACCCATGGACATGGACAACAGAGTGGGGAATGACTGTGGAGGGGGAGCTGGGCAGAGGAGAGCGAAGGGGGGAAAGTGGGGACAGCTGTAATCGAATAACAATAAAATATTTTTTTAAAAGAATAAAACTTCCTCTATTTTTGTGGGAGATGTTCAGAGGGAGAAAAATAGGACCAGAATCTACAGGTTTTCTTACAAGAATTTATGGTTGACGTAAAATAAAAGATTGCTGTGTTTAGGAAAATTGAGACCTTCGGGAAAATTGACTGTGGGAGGCCGTACTAATGAACACTTCTCTGCTTCAGAGCACGTCCCCCTTGGAAGTAGTCATAATCCTGTGATTTGCTTTAACCAAAGAAACGTTAGCCTGAGTGACGTGTGTCCCTGGTAGATGGAGTTAACATGCAAAACTTCTCCATTGTTCATGCTTTGTGCCCCTGACCCCACAAACCCTGAAGCTTTGTGTCAAGATGGTGGTGTCACAAGATGGGAGGACTTCTGCCAACCTGGACGTGGAGTGACTCTTATGCCCAGAGCCCCTCTGCTGATCAGTGTAGAAAATGTCATGCAAATAGGAAAAGAAAACCCAAAACCACTGTCTTTCCCCCTCAAAATAGTCTGCTTTTAATCCTAATCAGAAGAAAACTTGTTTGTCCATCTTGTAAGGACATTTGAAGTATATTTAGTAATAAAGATAACCAACATTCTGCTTTTACTTTCATTAACATTTATTTAAGCTGAATTTACTCCCAGGTCATAATTTTTGTTTCTTCAGTTCTCTCAGGGATATCTTTTTCTTCTGTGTGACTTCCTCTTCAGGTCTGGGAAGGATCTGCTCTTTCCCAGTAAGATCATCTCACCGTGGCAGGGAGAGCTCCTGGATGCGTTAATCTGCTCATTTTGGGAGCTTTGTTCCCCTGGAGGTGTGCAACGACCAGAGAATCTCTGTCTAAACCCTTATGTGCAGTGTTACTCTCTGCATTTGTAAGCATGTGCAGTAAAAATTCAGCACTCTTTTTGGGCCGCCGACTCTGTGCCTAGTCCCACTGTTAAACTGGGGCACACCTACCAACTCCACCATCGTAATGACAGAATGGCACACATCGCTTCTGTAAAGTGACACCCTTCAGATACTTGGTGGCTTCTCGAATGGGCATGCTCTTGATGGCCTGGGCAGTTTCTGTGTGTTCTCAAAGTGAACATGAACATTTGAACCTCTTGATTTGCATGATTTTGTGGGGTTTTCTGGTTCAAAGGCACAGCAAACCATTTTCAGAAGTCACCTCAGGCCACTTACGGGAAGAGCAGAAAACCCAAAACCATTGTTTTAAACCACTCAGATTGAAGGTGATTTATTTACAGCAGCATAATTTAGCTTCATCTGACTAATGGACTGATCAATAGGAAATATGCACAGAAAGCAGGCATCTAATTACACAGAGCCCGAGGTGTCACTGAAGGGAAAGATCTCAGCAGGCTAGAGGAGTCATAGAAGGCAATTCTGGTCAACTGGAATAATAGGACCTAGACTAGATGGCGTTCAACAGAGGAAATGTCAGGGTTATGCACTTGGAGTGGAAAAGTGTACATATTCAAAGGCAAGGTGCCAACCACTCAAAGGCAGTTGGCTGGAAAATTGAAAGTATAGCTTTAGTGGATAGCCAGTTAACCGGGAGGAGTTGCCACAACCCTGCAGTTCTGTTGATTAAAAAAAAATGCAAGCAGAGAACTGTGGCAAATGAAAAGCATGTCTGTATCATGAGGTAATTGCTACGCTGCTCTGCACTGATCAGAGCTGAAACAGAGAGCTGGGGCTAGCTCTGGTCTCCTTAGTTCAATGGGATTCAGAGAATGTGGAGAGTTCGGAGCAGAAGCCTAATAGCCATTCATTGACCAGCGAAGAAGGGCTAAGGGGCTTGGAATGATTTATCCAAGAAGGGAAAGGCTTCAGGATGATTTAAGAAGCATCAGCTTTGGACATAAACTTCAGAGGAGGCACTTCATGGAGGATGATGGCTGCTTTTTCTCTGTTGCTACGAGCACCAAAAGAATGGACTTATTAGAGTTAAACAAAAGAAAGAATCTCCCTACCCTGAAGGTTTATTGACACCGGCTAGGGTTGGAGATTTCTCTCTGGAAGACTTCACCAAGATCAGTGTTCCTTTAAAAGTAATGGATTCACTGGGTCCTTCCTGAAGCTAAGGAAAGGAAGGATCTCAGTCTCCTTTCTGCCCTGACCTAGGTGGTGGATGGTGTCCACTCTGGGGCACACTCCGTGCACATGCTAACATTTTGCACAACTCCCAGCATCCTTCTGGTGGCTGTATGCCTTTTCTTCCTCTCAAGCAAACAACATATCAGAAAACGAGGGACCAGCAAAGAAGGGCTAAGGTCAAACCAGCATATCCTCAAATCTTCTTTTAAAAACAAGATAAATGTTTTGTAGATGTCAGTGTTTTGGCTGTTGCTTGTAAAAATAGCTTGAGATATGATCATTCAACTTCAATTGACATACAATTATTGAGTGAGGGGTGTGTGTGTGTACTGGGGAGAGTCAAAAACTAAATCAGCACGCAGTTACAAGTCAGTATGATAAATGCTATTATGTGGGCCTGTGATAGGCTGTGATACCAGGGAGAGAGCGGATGAGCCCAACTTGGAGGCTCAGGGAAGGCACCTGCAAGCTGATATCCACAAGGTGAATAGAAGAAAGTTGGCTGATGGCAGAGGAAGGCCAGAGAGCAGGAGGCGCTGCATGTGTGTGGACATGGAGGCTGGAAATGCCCACGGAGGAACAGAGGAAGGGGGAGACATTCGAACACAGCTCTGGGGCCGAGATGAACAGATGAGGGCAGGAGGCAAGGCTGGGACGCAGGGGAAAGGACCCTCAGGTCCCATCAGGCAGGTAAAGAAGCTTGATTAGATTTTGGGATCACAACGGGGCCGCGGAACTGGTTTTTTTTCGGGGAAAGGGCATATCAGGTTTATATTCCAGGGAGATCACTCTGCTGTATTGTAGGCAATAAGTTACAGGGGCTTTGAAATTAACCTGGCCTAGATTTGAATCTTTGTTTTGTATTATTAGCTATAAGATTTTTTGACAAATTAATTTCTCTAAATCTGTTTCTTCATCTGTAGAACAGACATACTGATGTCCATCTGGCAGGGTGGCTCTGAGGACAAATCTAAGTATTGTGTGTAAAAGCCCACAAAGTGTCTGGTCCCCGGACCTGTGCACAACGGACCATGGGTCCCTTCTCCGAGAATTCATAGTCCATTAGCAAGTGATAAATGCACTTGACACAGCACAGAATCAAACCCTTTTTTATTTGAGAGTAATTATCACATGGGTAGTTTCTATAGCCTCTGAAAACTATAGGAACCAGACTAGATTTTCCTTCTGTCCTTTAATCATCGTTGTGGTTCTTTGTAGAACCCTCTCCAATTTTTCAAAATTCCTCTTCAATTGTGGAGACCACAGCTAGATTAGTCACTGTAGAGAATTCATTGTAATTAGATCAACACTGTGCAGTCATTTGGGCGGCTGACTGAGCCATGTAAACTCAGTCAGCTGGTCCCCGTCGACAAATGGGTTGTATTCCAGGCGTTCATTATTAAGTTGGTTGTTTGGAACACAGAAAGCCTTTCCCCATAGAAACAGAATTATAGATGGTGGCTTGTTTCCCAGGCCAGTGCACAAAAATCTATTTAATGCACATGCAGCTGAACCAGGGCCTGGCAATAACAGCCCTCAAGCCTGTGACTTGCCTGAGCCAGTCCCAAGGAGCCCCAAGAACCTCTGAACCCCAGGCATCTGCCCTCCACCAGCTGCAGGAAGTGAGAAGTGGGCTGAGCTTTTCGAGTGAGGATTATTTGCAGCCTGACTGTGAAGAACACTTACTTCTTGGAACTAGCTCTTTACCTGTAATTGTGCTTCTTATTACATAAGCCAGTAATCAAAAGCTACCTTATGATAAATACACCCACAATATGCTGGTTACTTTACCTAAATCTACCTAAATTATCTTTAATCCTCACAAAAATCCTGTAGGAAAATGCTTCTCGTTCTTCCTATTTTGCTGGTGTCCCTGGGGGCCTGCAGGTAGAAGGTGGCTGAAATGATATGGAAGCCCTGGCTTTCTGTCTCACAAAGCTGAGAGCTTTTCACTGCACAACACTGCCTCCCAGTGGACTGTGCTCAGCACAGAGCTGGCGTGGCTAAACCAGCTATGTATAGCAAAGTAACAAGTTCTTCATTCATATATCCAACAAAGAATCTTTGAGGGCTTCCAATGAGCTAGGCCTTGGGAATGCAAAAATCAAACTAGAGTTGATGTTCTCACACAGTATTGGGAAAAGGAACAAGTCAATCAAGAAGACAAGAATATGATCAAAATTTTAAAAAATATTGCGCGGAACTCAGAAGAGAGACATTAATCAGATTAGGGTGGTTGTGATGGTAAACAAGGAAGGCTTCCTGGTGGAGGTGAGATGATTAGTAAGTCCTCAGGATGTAATGTACAGCATGGTGACCATAGTTAAGTAATACTATACTGTATATTTGAAAGTTGCTAAGAGAGTAAGTCTTACAAGTTTTCATCACAAAAAGCAAAATAACCTTTTTACTATGTGTAGTGATGGATGTTAACTAGACTTATTGTGATGATTATTTTACAGTAAATACAATTACCAAATCATTATGCTATACACCTGAAACTAGTATAATGTTATACATCAATTATACCTCAATTTAAAAAAATGACTTGTACCCTGACCAGTGTGACTCAGTTGGTTGGGCATCATCCCACAAACTAGATCCCTGATTCACTTCCTGGTCTGGGAACATGCCGAGGTTGTGGGTTCGGTCCCCAGTCAGACAACTGATCGATATCTGTCTCTCACATCGATGTTTCTCTCCCTCTCTCCCTCCCTTCCCCTCTCTCTAAAGAATAAATAAAATCTTTTTTAAATGGTTTGTAAGAGTTCTTAATTCATTATGTGAAAATTTATCTCAAAACATATTTCTTCTGAAGACCTTCCTCAATGCTGACCATTCCTTAAACATTAGGTTCAATTTTTTACCTTTAGATCTCTGATTTAGTTAAAATTCATCCCAGTCAGTACAAGGAGTATGTTGGTGCTGGGTGAACCTGGGCCAGAGGTGGGCTTCCCCATGTGTGACAGGGGTCTCAAACAGCTGAGGCCACCGCAGCAGGCTCCAGCTGGTCTGAAGGTGATGTCCGTGCTGGGGGGTTGCAGCAGAGAACAGCATCAGGACCACCTCAGAGCGGCCTGGTGCCCTTCATGCCCGCCTTACCTCTGTTCAATTCGAAAGCACCTAGTCCTGCACTCGAGTGTTCTGGGAGCCACGATGCAGGCCACAAAACCGCACTAGGGGAGTGAGCTCAGAAAGAAATAACAAGGCAAACCACACACACCACAACAAAACAAACAAAACAAAGGCTCCAAACAAAATTCAAAAGCACATGAAGAAAACTGAGATTAAGGAAACCAACAAACTAAACAGGAGTTAATTGAACTGCTAATAAGAAACCACTGACAGCCTCCCCATCAATCTCTGTTGAGTCAGTTAGTACTAATCTCATTATGCCTTCACCCCTGTCCACTCAGTCACTCCCTGGAGCACCCCCTGGCCCCAGGTCACTCCTCCTGTCCAGCTTCCTAATCTCACTTCTCTATTCTGTCTGCTTCTCCCATTCTCTCCAACCCCTGAACCCCTCCCGTCCAAGTCTCAGCATCAGCAAAAACCCCACACCCTCTACCTCATTCCTGAATGTTCTCAGCTTCCTGCTCAAAACAAATGTGGATCTCCCTTGGGGGTCACTGCTTCCTCTGTTGTCCTCTTCCCAACCCCCTGCCTCTGGGACCACTGGACCTGGGGGTGCCCTCCTTCCCCCCTCTTCAATGATCCCAGCGCATTCCCAACTATCCTCCCCAAATTCACCCAGCCTTAATCTCCACATCATCAAATTACATCATCCACTCTCTACAAAACCTTACCAGAGCATCATCATCTGACCCCAGGAATGCTCCCTGCACATCCCAATGATTACAATCTCTAGCTCACTATAAGTCTCTCCAACACCACCCTGTCTCAGTTCTTCATTTTAACAAACACATTGATCATAGCTTTGATACCAAGCCTCTCAGTGCCTTGACCTCCCCGCTTGTGGCCCGCCCCCCGCCCCCACCCCCGACCTTGCTCACTAACCTCAGTGGTCACTCTCTGGACCTTGTCACTATCACTGCAAACCCTCCATAATCTCCAGTCCCGGCACCACACCCCCTCTGCCTCTCAGTTCCCTTTTTGCTGGTGACCCTGCCCCTCACTGCCCTCTGCTCCTCTCTTCGTACCCAAACAAAATTCCACTGTCGGGTATCGTCATCAGTCCCTTACCCAGACCCTCACTTGCCTTGCCCTTTCTCGCTTTATACCCTCAATTAATCACACATTGTATATTCTTTTGCGTTCAGCCTCTTTGCTCAACATTGTGTTTCTGAGGCTTCTCTTTGTTGTTGAGTGTGGCAGGAGTTTATTTATAATTGTTACACAGCACCCTGTAGTATAAGTATTGCACCATTTATTTCTCCATTGTCCTGTTGGTGGATGTTCGGTTTCCAGCTTTTTGCTATTGCTCTGTGCCCATCCTTGCACCTCTCCTCTGCACACGCACTTCTGTTTGGGTGGGACTGCTGAGTCACAGGACATGCATGCATTTCTTCAGCTTTAATAGGTAATGCTAAACGGTTCCACAGCGCTTGTGCTAATTTATCACCCCGCCTGCCGTGTTCGAGAGTTCCAGTTGCTAACACCATTTCTTACATTTGTATTGTTAGTCTTTACATTTTAGCCATTTTGGCGAGATTGCAGTTGTGTAACACTGGGATTTTAATGTGCATTTCTCTAGTGATTAAGGAGGTAAAGCATCTATATTGTATATATACGTATTAGCCATTTGGTAACATTTTTGCGAAGTCTTGTCCATTTTGCTGTTGAGTTGTCTGTATTTTCACACTAATTGCTAGGAGTTCTTTTGTTTGCTGATGTATATTCCTAGTGCCTAGAATAGTTCATGATGCAAAGAAGACACGTGGGAACTGTTCGTTGAGTCAATGAACAAACTACAAGTATGCACCCAAGGCCTACTTCCTTGAGCAATAAAGACAAAACACAGGAAGCATCAGTGGCTTCCAGGTGGTAACTTCCCTCCCCATTGAATCTCACTGCGCCAGGAGTCCCGTTTCGCTGGCGTGGAGGATTCGTCCCAAGCGCACAGCCAGCTTTTCCTCTCCTCCACGCTCAGAGCTGCCCTTCTCTGTGGTCGCTGCGGGGCCTCTGGCTCAGCGGTGAGACTCGAACTGCTCTCAGCCCATTTGCCCAGAAGATTGCTTTGTGAAAAGGACTTTCAGCCCCAAAGGTCACTTTAGTTTACAAGCACTCTGAGAATGAAACTCCCTTATACTGAAATCATTGGCTCTTGGCCTGAGTTCCATGTGAAAGGCAGGGCAGAGGCGCGAGGGACTTGGAAAGAAACGGAGCAAGAGCGTGCCCACGAGTCCCATCAAATACTTGGATTTGTTTGTGGCAATCAGTAAAAGAAAGAATGCATGGTAACACACTTCTATCATCTGAATTGAAAGAATCGGGCTCTGCGGGTCAAAGCTAGATTCTAACCAACCCCTGGACACTGAGGTAGCTGGAGAGATTTCTGGCTTCCTCAGCCCTGCCCTGGAGTTTGATGGGGGGTGTGGCCTTGAAGGGCACTGGCACTTCAGTTCAAGGTCAGATTAGGGGTAGTTTGCCGGATGCAGGATGGGGGAGTGGGGGGCATCAGGATGAGTTTGGTTGGGGCCAAGGAGTGGCACACAGCAGACTTTGAATTGGATTCCCTGTTTATCGTTACCCCATCCCCACGCACCTAGCGAATGAAGCCCAACATGGTCTTTAATGAAGAGCAAAACCTCCAAATGCAGTTAGCCTCCATCTCCCCAAAAGATTGCATCCGCACTGACCATTGGCATTTAGAAATAAGTACAAAAATATATTTTAGAATCTTGTTACAACCCTTCCACTTTGGGTCTGCTTCTGAATCCCCAAGTGTGAATGAGGTGGGTGCACCGTGTCTAAGATGTCAGGGAGCCGCAGCCTTTTGCAAGAAAAGAGACATCTGCCCTGGACAGAGGGCAAGGTTAACACCAGGGGCCATCCAGGCCTACCGTTGTCTCTGAGGTTGGAGTGCCCTCATTTTCCAAATGGTTGGAGACCGCTAGGAGTATGGAGTTGTGGGTGCGAATGGGGGAAGTTTACAACAGGCTCGGGTTAGCTTCCTGTCGTCTCCTCCGCACCCCTACAAACCCCTGCAGACAGAAACATGTACTGTGCAAGTGGCTGGGCCTCACTTCAGCAGGAATCAAACAGTTGGTTCACTTTCAGAGTTGGCTCTTAATTTTTTTCTCACGCACTCTCGCTCTCTCTCTCTCTCTTCCTCAACCCTTTTCCTGATATCCTAGAAAGTATCCCAATATAGCCTACATGATTCTACAGGCAATGGTGTTCTGACTGCAGGATAAATTATTGAATAAAATCATGAACACTAATAAGGAATTATTTTACAAGCTTCTGCGAAAAGTAAATATACCAAAGTTATACTACAAAAAAAGTATTTGTCAGAAAACCAAACAGAAGAAATAGGAAAGAATAAGCAGAGTCTTTTCCTCCCTGTTCCCTAATTCTCAGCTTTCACAAGGTCATTTGAAAAAGGGCAAGATTTTGGAGACTTGGGCCTCAGCTTAGTGGATTATACATTTTGTGGCTCCCTCTTCCCTCTTTACCTTCTTTATTATAGCTTGTGCTCACTTATTATATGAACAATAAAGTGACCAAGTGGCATTACAGTGGCATACCAAGTATGTTTTTTCTGGAACAGCTTGTGACAAGATTCTAAAACACAACTTGTAATTCTCCCAGGCTTTTGTCCATGCAGCATTGCTTGGGGGGGTTGAGCCTTACTCTATTTAAAGAGTTTGGAGTTTTCTTCAAAGAAACGGTTGGCTCCATTGCCAGGGTTTAAGGCAGTCACAGAGATAATGGGATAATGAGCAAAACCGGAATCCTCATTCAAAACGTGGTGCGGGGTCACAGCCCACCCCCAGCCACACACGTTTCCCCCTTTTCTTTATGAGAAGGGAAGTGAGTTTGGCTAAGCAAAGATGGGGGTGGGGTGCGTGGGTGTAGGAGAGGAGACCAAAGGATAACGTGGGAGGAATGGATGAAACTTCTATGTCCTAGGTGCTGCCAGTTCACCAAACGGAGCTTGTGTCTACCGCGGTGGCGTGAGGTTGGCCCCCACAGACTGGGCTGTACCCCCATGGGCTCTCTCTTCCTTGATCTTGCCCCTCCCCACTCCCTCCTGGCTCCTGGGTAGCTGGTGCCTTGTTCACTGGTTGTTGAGGCTGCGTTGCACTGCTGTAAGAAAGAGCACTCCAGCTTCCATTTGATCCTTTCTGGGCAATTTTCAAGGAATTCAAGAAGAGAAGAGGGAATGGAAAACAAATGTAATGGGTCTTGTTTCTTAATTCCACTTCAAGAAATCTTATCAGTTGAGAGTTTGTCAAAGGGTGAGCAGACAGATTTGGCCCAAGCGAATTAGATATTGACATGTCTTTGCCAGGTTCTTTGGGCATGATCCCTGGCACGTGGGATCCAAATTACCTAAGTTTTGTATTATTTTTTCTATGTTCTTTAATTTTGCAAAGTTTTGAATCAAATTCATGGAGCTTTGAGTAAAACATTGCACCAGGAAGGAAAACAAAAGCACTTCAAAAGTGAAAAAAAAAAGGAGCCTGCTGGTTGATTTACATCACTTTATTAATGAGTTAGTCAACATTTACTCAGAACCCACTGGGTACAGAATGTAATAGATGTGAGAAGATTGTAAAAGATATGGGAAGATTTTTTTCTGCTAGCAAAAATTCAACTTATTTAGTCTAATGGAAGACACCAACTAAAGACATAGGAGCAAAGCTAAGAATACAAATAATGGGACCCTGGCGATGTCCACGAGGGCACAGGAGTTTCAATTGCCCATGAGTGCTGAAGGTCCAGCTCAGTGAGAGCGCCCCCTGAAACAGCCGCGTGGGGAGGTCATGGCCTCTCCCTGTCAAATTCAGCCCAGCAGCCGACCTCACTCCCCTAGTCACTGCAAGAGTAACCACAGATAACTGTGGTGACTTTGAAGGGCTGGTTTCCTGCCCCAAATACCTGATTTTATCTAACAATGCCATCGTGGCCACGTGGTGATTTATGCCCTGGGCTTTGTGGCTGTATCAGCTTGGGACTCTTCTCTTGACTTAGAAGCAGATGTGACACTTGGCTCTGCAGGCACCGCTGGTAACTCCCAGGCTCTCTGTGCCCCCATCTGATGAGCTCGTGTGAATTTCATGTGAAATGAAGCGTCCATTCCAGACAAACCTGTGGACTCCACTTTCCTGAAGCCTCCTTATCTGTATTTCCTGCAGGCAGAAATCTGGAAAGCTGGCCAAGAATCTGGCCAAGAACCTGTTTTGAATCTGCAAGTCTGCAGGGTGGTTCCAAGTTCCCTTCTGACTTGTCGCCAGTGTTTCTGAGTCTTTTGGGGACTGTCGGGTTTCACTGTCTGTGCTTTGAGCAGAGCGCCTTGGAGGCCCCCTTCATGGCTCAGAACAATGTTTCTCAAAACCCTGCAGGGGGGACCAATTTTTATTTTAAATCCATCATGTACTAATATTTTTGAAGATTTTATTTATTTATTTTACAGAATGGGGAAGGGAGGGAGAGAAACATCAACGTGACAAAGAAACATCAATTAGTTGCCTCTCTGCTTGCCCCGACTGGGGACTGAACCTGCAATCCAGGCATGTGCCCTGACTAGGCATG
The DNA here is from genome assembly GCA_028533065.1 of Trachops cirrhosus. Taxonomy (NCBI): domain Eukaryota; kingdom Metazoa; phylum Chordata; class Mammalia; order Chiroptera; family Phyllostomidae; genus Trachops; species Trachops cirrhosus. Next base: position 91,724,524 of record CM052544.1, read on the forward strand.
GAACCAGGCACTTTCAGTTTGCGGGCAATGCCCAATCGACTGAGCCACACAGGTCAGGGACACTGTGTACCAATATTTTAAAAAATAAGATAAACTACTAGAAGAAATAATTTCTTTGTAAATTCTTTTTAATTTTTATTGTATTTTTTTCTGTTAACATTTAGTTCCCTTATACACCCCTCCCCTTAACCCCTGCCATCCCCACACTGTTGTCCATGTCCATGAGTCCTTTTTCCTTTTTGCTCAGTCCCTCCACCCCCTCACCTCCTCCCACACCCACCTTAGCTGTCATCTTGCTCTCTATCTATGAGTCTGTCTCTATTTTGTTAGTTCAGTTTGTTCTTTAGAATCCACGTATAAGTGAGATCATATGGTATTTGTCTTTTTCTCTGACTGGCTTATTTCACTTAGCATAGTGTTCTCCAGGCCCATTCACGCTGTCACAAAGGGTAAAATTTTCTTCTTTTTTTATGGCTGAGTGGTGGTGGTATTCCACTGTGTAAATGTCCCATAGTTGTTTGATCCACTCATCTGCTGATGGACACTTAGGCTGCTTCCATATCTTGGGTATTGTAAATAATGCTGCAATGAACATAGTGTTTTGGGTTTCTTCAGATGTATTCCCAGAAGTAGGATCGCTGAGTCAAAAGGCAGATCCATTTTTTATTTCTTTTAAAGATTTATTTATTTATTTTTATACAGAAGGGAAGGGAGGGAGAAGGAGAGGGAGAGAAACATCAACGTGTGGCTGCTTCTCGCACGCCTCCTATGGGGGACCTGACCCGAAACCAAGGCATGTACCCTGACTGGGTATCCAACCTGCAACCCTTTGTTTTGCAGGCCGGCACTCAATTCACTGAGCCACACCAGCCAGGGCCATTTTTAATTTTTTGAGGTATCTTCATACTGCTTTCTACAGTGGCTGAGCCAGTCTGCATTCCCAGCGCAGTGCAAACTGCTTGCCCTTTCTCTATATCCTTGCCAACTCTTGTTTGTTGCTTTATGGATGGATAATGGCTGTTTTGACAAGTGTGAGGTGATATCTCATTGTGGTTTTAATTTGCATTTCTCTGACGATTAGTGACATTGAGCATCTTTTTCTGCGTGTATTGGCCATCTGTATGCCCTATTTGGAGAAGACCTTTGCCCATTCAGGTCCTTTGCCCATTTTTAAAATTGGGTTGTGTGGGGTTTTTTTGGTGTTGAATTTTATAATTTCTTTATAAATTTTGGATATTAATCTCTTATCAGAGGTATTGGCGAATATAATCTCCAATTCTGTGGGTTGTCTTAAAAACCCTCCAATGACAAACAAAACACAAGTTCAATTTTTTTTTTTAGATTCAATGGACATAAAACTATTGTGTCAAGTTGCCATAAAAGTTCTGAATGCTTGCTCTGTTTCTGTACTTATCTCATTGCAGATTGGATTACAAACAATTTGCAGAAATGAACAGAAACTGGCCCCTGATCCCAGTTTGAGCAGCACTGACTTAAAAGGTGATGGGGCTGTGAATTGTTTCTTCCCAAGCAGGAGGCTTTCAACTAACTGTTAGACAACCAAGAGAAAAGACCCCCTCGATTGATTCCATGTAGCTCTTTGTTCTGAATTAAATCAGAGCTTGAAAACTTGAAAGCAACAATGTTTCTCTCTCAAAGCCACTTGCTGTCTCTCTCTGCCTCTCAGCTGAGATGCAAGCTTTTGTGCCCACTCACAGAAAACTATTCAGTGGGCTGTCTTACCTCTTACTAACCCACAGGTCTCGTTCAACAGTGCTCAATAAATGCAGGGAAGGAGAATAAAATAATACTAAATACATGCACTAGAAAGTTAGCAGGCACTTTACCCATCAGACTTATAAATATTGCCGAGAGTGTTCCAGGAAATTGGACTTTAGCCAGAGTCTTCACAGCAGAAAGACTTGCTGGAAAAACCAGAGGGGAAAAAATGGTGGACATATACGCCTTCAGTACACCTGGCCCCATATGCACCTGCAAGCCACAATTCTCCATGGAAACCTCCGGGTACGAAAGATAGGAGATATTCTGGTGCCAAGGAAAGCAAGCTGGACTTGGAATCCTCAGGCCTGGCCCAAATGTCCTGGAGACCCTGCCCTGCCTGCCAACCCTCCACACCCCTCCATGGCACTTTTTCCTGGGTGGGCTGTTCTAACAACCCTCCCTCACCCTTTGGCCTAGAGCTACTCATCCTGAGCTTCTCAGTTTACAGGTAAATGTCTCATGGAGCACTTGGCTCCTCTCCTTCCATCCTTCTCTCTCATAAACACTTCCCCACTTGATTACACTTGTAACAGTCAGATTTTTGTATATGTTACCTGTCTTCACACTTTAAGTCCAGTGCGGGCGGGATCCTGCCTGTGTCGTCCCTCCCTGTGTATTCTGTGCCTGGGCATCCTGCTTGGAACCAGGGCATTAGTGGCAACCTGGCCACAAACACACCGCTTGTAACCATTTTTTTTCTCCGTCGATTTTTGCTTATAACCTTTTTATGTAGTGAATTGGGTTTGACAGGATGGAATCATAAAGCAACTTACTTTTATTTGTTTCATTGTCCCTTCCATGCACTCTGGGGGCTCCTTTTTTCCCTGCCCATGGACACAGGTCATAAATAGTCACCTGTGGTATAAGAACTAATATTAGCAGTTAACGCTGTAGCCCGAGGCGTGACGAAAGTGGCAAATGTTTGCCCAGGCTCAGCAACTCAGGCTGTCAGCACCCGGGGCTGCTGTCCTCTGTGCAGGGCCGCCCACTGGAGGCTCCCAGGGAGGGGAGGGCTGGCCGCAGTGTCCCGGCACCTCGCCACCTCACGTGTACTTTCCCAGGCTGGGTTTGGGGGTGTTCAGTGCCCACAAAACTATGCTCAGTCTCTTCCTCATGCGGGGAGGGGTCCAGTACCTGCTGGCCGTGTGGGAGGTGGGAGTCAAGGCCCTGCGAGGATCCCACCAGTCCTTCCAGGTCTCAGGTTTCTAAGCAAAAGTGAGGCATAGGGACCCCCTTGGTGACACCCATTGCTCTTTTTTTTCTTAATAATTTTTAGAAATTATTTATTTTTAGAGAGAGGGGAAGAGAGGGAGAAAGAGAGGGAGAGAAACATCCATGTGAAAGAGACATATCCATCAGTTGCCTCTCGCACACCTCCGAGTGGGGGCCCACAACCCAGACATGTGCCCTGACTGGGAAATGAGCCACGGCCTTTTGGTTCGCAGGACGGCACTCAGTCCACTGAGTCACACCAGCCGGGGCCCATTGCTCCTTTTTATTTATTTTTTATTTTTTTAAACTGCTCGTCTTATTGAGGGTTCCAAAGCCTTTCTAAGAGACAAATGTGATGAACCCTTTGTCTTTGTATTTGTTTCTTTGCACCATCTGACACTGCTGACCACTTCCTTCTTGGGGGACTTTTGCTTGGTTTCCATGATCTGTACTGTCTCTTCTCTTCCCATTCCTTTCTAAGGCTCCCTCAAAGTTTTGTCATTCCTTGACTGCTCCTTACACACAGTTGTCCCTGAGTTATAGGCTCAGTCTCTTTGAAGTCATAGACCGTTCCTTCTTTCACTGATTGACTGACGAGTCACTCACGCAGTCAACATTTGGAATTGTGCATGAAACCCCAAAGCAAATTCTCACGATTCAACACTCAGAGTCAAAGTCATGTTTTTGGGGAAACCTTCTCTCAGCTCCCAGAGTTCAGCTCAAATTCAGACTGTTACCAGAGATAGCCTATATTTAAGGTACCTGGTACTTCTCCTGCTCTGGAACTATCCTTGTTGTTAATGATTGTTTGGGGCGTCTGCCTCTCACACTTGACGGAGCCCTTCGAGAAAGGGACTGTGTTCCAGTAATTTTTGCATCCCCATAATATCAAGAGTCTGTTAGTGTTTATTAAATAAATTAAAATGCTTCATGAGCTGTTTTACTGTGTATGATTAGTATTTTACAACTAAGTGATAAACTTATCTTTGCGAAACTCCTTGGGAGAAAGAACACTGAAGATCAAATCAAATGATCCTCTTCCATGGCAGGCTGGGGTGGAGGGGAGGTGTGTGGTGGAGCAGAGTGAGGACCAGTGGCCCCATCAGCCGACCGGTGTTCAAAGCCTGGCTTTGCTACTTACTAGTCACTCCATTCCTCTGAGATTGCTGTGTGTGTGTGTGTGTGTGTGTGTGTGTGTAAAATAGGGTTAAGAACCCCTACCTAGTCATGGGGTTCTCATGGAGAAAAAAAACTGATGGGGAAAAGCCCTTAAAATAATCATTGGGACTGAGTTAGCTGTCAAGAGATACTAGCAATTTTTACTGGATTTCATACAATTGAAGAACTTACCTTAAAAAAAAATCTTTGTGTGCAGTAAGAAAAACGCTGTCATTTATGACTTCATAGATTAAAAGACCCACTCTTTTTTCAGAGATGCGAAGGTAAGGGGGAGTACATTTTAGAATCAATAAAGTACAGTATTATTGTCTTAAGGAAAAATGAGATTGTGGAGGATGAAGAATGGGCTGTGAGAAGGTGTTTGGGGCACCGAGGCAGGAGAGTTTATCCTTTGCTATATCAGGATGTAAACATGCAAATATCCTTTCCCCATTTCTTCCACTTCAGATGCAAGATGCTAGACGTTGGACCCCAGCTGTATGCAGGGAAAGACAAAGTCACAGGTAACGTAATTAATGTAAACGATCACCTCAAGAGCAGACACTGACAGAGCTAAAGGAGAGTCAGGGCAGAGTAGGACCTCACTAATACTGAGCTTCTCCGAAATGAGAATCACTAAGTATAAAATATCCTACATAACTGATAACTTCAGTTTTGTGGGCATTTTAGAAAATACCAAGAAGAAATTACTTTCTAATACCTTTAAAGCCAAACTTTCAGATCAATGAAGCTCTGGATGTATGTTCAACTTGGTCCCTCCTGTTGCCATTCCATCACATCGCAGTGTAGTAATGTGCCGTGCAAATTGTGGGTATTTGATATGGAAGTTCAGGTCCTGCATAAACAGCTGAAATATTCAATGCAAAAAAAAAAAAAAAACCCTTACAACCAAAAGTGTTTCCTTTAGTAGAGATTTTGTGACATTAGGTTAAAAAAAAAGGGAACAAATGTCAAGGGCGGCTGGGTTAATGACACGAGTATAGCTTTTCGCTATTCTGGAGACTAGAGGGCCGACATGGATGGAGCATGCGTGGAAAGTTAGGGTGGTGATTGCTGCAGCCCCTAATGGGCACTGAAACCACATCAACATACTGTAATGGGGGATGATTGGCACTGCCCGCTGAACAAGAGATGCTGGACTGCAACTGGAATGTTGGCACTCATCAAAATACACCAAAGCTCAGAGACAGAGCAGTGATTACTTGAACTTGAAGCTACATTCCGCCAGATGGCTTTGCTTTTTAAATTCTTTGTTTTATTACTCATTAAAAACAAAAAAACCCTGAACCACAAGCTATGCACAATTAAGATGCTATATAATACATGAATGAGCCTGAGCTTTCTGTATAATGACCAGCAAATAGAGATGTTTTATAATTTCAATGGACATCACTGTAGAGTATTTGTCTTCAGAAAGAGACTTGTTTTTTGCTAAATGGTTGTCTCATCTTACTTCTCTGGACCACTGTTTCTGCACTGATGCAGAGTTGACCCACCACACCCTGATATCAACAGAGAAGTGACTTGGAGGTTCGATCTGGGGCTTTCCATTCATTGAAAATATTTGAGCAGTTATGGAAGTTCTCTTTGAAGATAAAATTGAACCCAGCCTTGCATATTTTAAAAAAAAATTTCAAAGCTTTCTATGTCTATTAAGCTTTAGGTAAATTACCAAGCTTCTAACATATTCCTAGTAGTTTTCTAGGCCTTAATTCTACAGAATTGAATTCACGTTTTAGCCACCACACTTGATTTTCCATATTCTTAGTATATACGGTCTAGACATTTTCCCCTTCTGACCTAAATTACAAATAATCTTACAGTTTTGTTTTGAATAAAATCAGGAATAGAAAAGTACCATTCTAATTGGTCAGATCACTAGTAACCTACATTAGTTTGGTAAAATTGCATTTTTGAAAAATTTATCTCTAATTGTTCTCATAAGGAACTTTGTTTCTCATATTTGATGAAGGAAAAGGGGATCCATCCAGAATTCAATGAGCAAGCATACGAATGAGTGACAACCTTAGCCTTCAGATTTCAGTCTGTTTCACGCTTTATCCACACTTAGGTGTATGTTCCACACACTGTCACCTCCAGGCCTTCCAGTCTACCCGCAGAATTGTAATTTCTAGGACACTTAATGAGATCAGTTCAAATTTCTGGATAAACATTATCTTGTTATACATTCCCACTCACCTGATGGAGTTTGATCCTTCCCATTAGAAGTTAAAGCAACTCTAAGCAGCTAAAAATTCTCTAGTTGTACACACCACCTAAATGAAACTATGGTTTCATAAGCCACGAGTATTGGATTTTTAAAACTATCATTCCTTAGAAACTTTTTTCTAACATTTGCTTTTTTCAAGTGTATATGATTCAGTTCAGACGCAGATGTTTACTTTGTGAACGTCTGTGCTGGGTAAGCATGCTGATGGTCTTCCAATGACTAGATGGCAGGAATGTTGACTTGAACATCTCATGCCACTTCATCGGTCCACCTGCTCCTGCGCAGTAACCACAGAACACCGTGCTTGCACTGTAGAGCTTGAGTGCTCGAGAACCTTCTGTATGGAGTCTTAGGGAGAAAAGTACAATGACTTAATACTTAGCAATAGCTATTCCCTATGCTGTTTGCCACAACCTTATGAGCTAAGTAAGTATCAATACGGAGTTATGTACAACTTAGATGCACTGTCTCTGATCTCAGAACTCCTTTGTGGGATTAGAGCTAATACTTTTCTCAGGAAATTAAGGCACAGACACTAGATTACACAGGGCTGATGAATGGTGGAGTCAGGATTTGAACACTGGTCTGCTAGTCTTACCATGATGTACTTACTAATTGAAATCAACAAAGTTACTTATCATTTGAATTGGTTGAAATTTAGGTCTTCAAAATAGAAGTTTTCCCCCCCTCGGCTAACATCAAGTTACACCAGTCATGAACTAGACCTAAGCCTCTGAATTTTTGTTTTCTGATTTTCTTATTTTCAGGATACCTCAAATGTTTGATTTCAGCCTTAAGCAAACACATGCATAGTCTTTCCACTAACACTAGTTTAGCCAGACGAACTGGGCTGGCCTTTTCCCTTACAGCACTGGATAGAGTTGGTCGATGTGTGAGATGCCTAGTGTAGCTTTCTGTAAAGCACACTGTGCTTAGGTGAACACAGGACTGGTATGTCCTTTCATTAGGGTATGTCCTTTCACCCTGGGCCCGGCTATCTTCACTAGGTAGAGCTGAGCCATGAAGATGTGTTACCTTGTGTAAATGACTAACAGCTTTTTAAAAAGTGGTAAGATTAACAAAGTCCCATTATTATGAGTCTGACCTTGCCTCTCATTTCATCCTAGTGGACTGGGCTGTATACCCAGAACTTTTAAAGCACCTAGACTCAGTACAACCCCAGGACTCCCTTCAGGCCCAGGGCTACTAGTCTTTAATTCTCCCTCCTAACCTTGTGCCTACTTTGAAACTCACAAACCTGTCCTGTGTTGGTTTTATAGATGACCCTTAACTTAATCACCTATCACACCTAGGGTGGACTTTGGGGAAAAATAATTTAAGTATCACCTAGAATTTTCCCCAGGATGACTTTTAAAGCCACGCTTAAAAACACAAACAGGTGATCAATGTCATTGTCGTTCCTAAGAAGTTTCTGTTATTGTCCATATGTAGACAAGCAGCAGTACTAGTTTTCAGTGAAAACATTTGGCAGCACCCTGGAGGTACAGGTGTAGTTGGCTATTGCTAACAACAACTGTGCAAAATATTTCTCTCCCCTTTCCTCATCTACACAAGCTTTGCCCTAGGATTAGTTCTGAATTTAGGGATTGTGGAGGATTACTTGATTTTAGTGAACATAGTTGTTTGTTCCACTCACAATTGTATTCTAAAATGCAGGCAAGAAGGCATTCTGCTGAGGGAAGACTAAATCCTACAATGGCAAAGCAAGTAGCTCAAGGTCATTCAGCGACTCTAAGACAGCTGTCCATCACGGTCCTACTCTGATGCTTCCCATGAGGCTTTAATGTTTGACCTGAGGCTGGGCACCAGTGACAGCCTCCGCTGGCTCCCGAGGCAAGCAGACAGACTTTGCTCACAGCACTTGGGAGAAGGAAGTCTAGGGCGTATAATTTACAACTACACTTAAGTGTTTTAATGTCTTATAAAGTTTTAACTACATATCAAAGCCTTTTTCTTTTTCTTCCCCTAAACCCATAGCATATGCTGTATAGCACAAGTGCTGTAAGTAATTGTGCAGAGAGAAGTTTCCACAATTAAATGAAGTGGAAAACTGCATATTATCTTTCTATTGCCAACATTCTTGGTACATCAGGAACACATTCGTATATAAAGGATCGAACAGTCCTGTAGTAAAGAAACACCTTTTTGTTTAACCCCAAAATAGTCCCTGAATTTATTTGGTTATGAACCATTTTCTCCCACAGTAGCCTTCTAATCATGTTTTATAGAACACACTTTTTGGGAAAGGCTCATCTAAATGTTTATCAACAGTGCATTCTGTAAATGTGGTACATTTTAAAAAGTTAATATTCTAAGACAGCACAAAAACTTGCTAACAATGAAGAAAATATCCAGGATACAGCTTGTAAAAGTAAAAATTTTTATTTTGATTGATCTCTCAATGAATGGTTCAATATAACGCCAGTTTTTAATGGCAAAAATTTGGTTCCAAACTCCATGATGCTACAGAGAGCTACTACTCTCTCCAGGAAGTAGGTTCACAGCTGGAAACAGAAAGCACGACTTTAGCAGCATGGCGACTTCTTACACCACAAACCTAACAGGCCTGCACCTTTTATGCTTTTAAAACGGCACAAAAATGAGCTGGTGACAAAAGTGAGAGGTGAGGAACAAGATGGGAACACCAAGAGGAGCAATGTATATACTGTAAAGAGAACAACAACAACAAAACAAATACAGCTATAAGGATTTTAAAGGATAATTATAGAAAAGAGAACCAAATGCTTTACTCAAGTGTTTCTTAGAGCCTTTCTGTAGAGATACAAATATATATATATATATTTATCCAAAAATATGTCTTATACAGATAAATGTTTCTTAATTAAAGATGGGACCAAAGCTATAGTTATAACACAAAGCACTGTCTTTTTTTAAAGACTATTTATCCACCTGAATTTTCAATTTCTTTAAGGTTAGTGCATTAAATGTTTTCCAAATATAATTACCTGACATTCTTATTATAGATATAAATCAAGTAGGCATTATTTTTAAAAAGGGTTTGCAGGTGTTCATTAAACAATGTTTTTTCAAACACTAAACAATGTTTTTTTCTAAGATGCTGTGCATATCGAATTTATCCACAAGCCCCATTAAGGATCATTATTAATAAACATACCAAAAAGGGCTACATTAGATTTTTTCTTTAAATATTTAATTTTCTGATTTCCTGTTTACAAGTGTTGCAAATGCACAAGAAAGATTTTACTTCACAAGTACTTTTATGTTAATAGAAGATATTTTGATTCAACAAATATGGCAATAAATCTCCACATTGTAACCAATAGTATGTTTTTCCCCCTTAAAAAATTGGGATGTAACACTAACAACCACTACCTATAAACTAAAGCACACTATTATTTTGGCGAATTTACAAATCTTTTTTTCCCTGGTGTAAAGGCTACAAAAATTCCTAAAAATTAGAGAACACTGAAAACATATTAAAGTTTGACATCCAACCTTATATTATTTCCATTTTACCCTGAAAGATAACTTAAAAAATATGACCTAGCTGGAAGAGGCCATCTTGCTAATGTAAAAAAATCAGTGAGAGCAGAAATTGTATCATTGATATGCAGAATTTTTGTAAATAGTTATCTTTCCAAATCATTAGAAAAATGTTCAAAGATAAAAAAACAAAGTAAAATATGGTGGTGGTCCCTAAACTGTTTTAAAGGCAAGTAGCTTAGTCTAAGCTAAAATATTTTTTTCACTCACAGTAATTATCCTCCCCTCAACTGCCCTTTAAAAAATGCGTGAAACGGTACAATAACAAGAACCAAGGAGCACAGACTGCATTTTAAAAACAGAAAAAGAAAAACTCTAGTGCTGAAAGATATAGTGAAAAGCATATTTCTTTGGAGACATTAATCAATTAGATTATAATTCATTATGAAGATTTCTCTTTTCTATTACGGGGAGAGTCTGCTCCATTTGAAGTTAATGTTCCATTTACACCATTTTCTGAAAAGAGAAAAGAATCCGTGTTACTCTCCTTCATGAAGAAACACAAATATCTTTATACATAAAGTACCTTCAGAAATGAAAATTTTAAATCCAATATTTACTTTTATGCCTACAAGTGAAATTCATTCATCAGTGCTTTATCTTTTCTTAAATAGTTAAACATTTTTTTAAATTATTATTTTTTAATCCTCACCCTAGGACATGCTTATTGATGTTAGAGAGAGGGGAAGGGAGGAAGAGAGAGAGGGAGTGAAACATGAATGTGAGAGAAACATCGATCGCCTCTTGCATGATCCCTGACAGGGGGCCAACCCACAACCTAGGTAGGTGCTCTGACCAGGAATCAAACCCTGTGACCTTTCAGTGTATGAAAGGACACTCCAACCAACTGAGCCACACCAGCCTGGGGACCAGTGCTTAACCTTTACTAGCACTGCACCAATCAAAAACCTGATTTAAACACCGAACTAAAAGCAGCAAATTAAAAGAAAAGTAACTATAATGTCATTAGATCTCAAAAAAATAAAAAGGGAAAGCAGAAAAAAAACTCTAAGAAACAATTACAAGAACTTGAACAGTCTTCAGACTAGTTTTTTTGGGAGAAATAAAGAACCTTTCACATTTCAGAAAAGTTCTTGGGAATATGTTTCCTTATTACATACTAAAAGTTGGCATCGAGGATGCTAACTCTTATGCTTAAGAGTGTATCATGGCCTTCTTTTTCAAACTATGATGGAATAACTGATGTCACACTAACCCGCCCTCCAAAAATACCTATTAAAGTTGAATACAAAAAAGGGTCTTTAAAGGTGCTTGAAAAAAAACCAAGGCAGCTATGTGTATTTTTCCCTCAAGGTATTTTCCAACTACTAAATGTGCACACACCAAGTAAGACTCAGAGAAATGAAGCAGAAAGCAACTCCTAAGAAAGTACAAATCTCCAGAGATTTGGGGAGCCTCACAACGATAGGAAGACAAAAATCTGAATTCAGGGCCCACCAGGAACAACAACCCTTATGAACAGTTCACGTCCTAGAAATGAGAGCAAACTATAAAGAGATCAGTTTCAGTGAGATGGAATGATCTACCCATACTCAACCCAGAACCTGTATAAATTTATCCTGAGCTTCCACACATTTTACACAAAACTTATTAACAAAAATAAAAAATTGGCAAGCATGCCAGAAAACAAGACCAAATGACTAAAACTATGAGGAAAAAAAGTATCAAAAACAGCTCCTCAGGAGATTCAGACCTGCAGCTGTCTGATAAAAACAATGATTAATAAAAATAAATAAAAAGGATGGAGAATTTCACCAGAGAACTAAAATCTTTAATCCCAGAACTTATAAAATAGAGTAATAAAATATAAAGTTAATAAATGAGTTTAATAGCAGATTAGGCACAACAGAAGAGATTAGTGAACTAGATTAATACTCAGATCAAAACAGATAAAAAAGGATGAGAAATACAGAAAGTAATGAAAAGATATTAATCAAGAGACAGGGTAAAGGGGTTTACTTAACACATACACAGGAGTCCCAGAAGGACAGGAGAAACAGAATAAGGCTGAAGCAGTCTTTGAAGAAGTAATAATGGTCAAGAATTTTTCCAAGTATCAAAAAAGGAACCAAGCCAAGAGTCAGGAAGCCCAACATAACACAGAGCAGGATAAAAACAAAGGCATACCAGGTACGCCACAGGATAACTGCCAAAAACAAAGACAGTAATTATCAGACCGAGTGAAAAAAATCCAACTCTATGCTGTTTATAAGAGACACAATTTATATTTAAGGGCTAAGAAAGGTTTAAAGTAGAAACATATATGAAAAGACACACTATGATAATACTTTACCACATGACAGATGGTGTAGCTTGAGTAAATTCAGACAAACTAGAGAAAGGACGAATTCCACAGGAATTTATAACAACCCTAAATTTTGCTGAAACTGTAACACATCTTCAAAATATTTAAAGTAAAAATACGAGCTACAAGGAGAAATGGTCAATACCTCTTGCAGTAACTGGCTGAACAAGCAGAACTCCTCCCACCAAATCAGTAAAGATAAAGACTGAACAACACAATTAACAAATGTGACCTGACAGGTAGAGAACATAATATCCAACAAATGCAGATTACACACCCTTCTGAAGTACAAAACTAAGTAAATGGTGAGCCATAATGCAAGTCTCAACAGTCATTCTGAATATGTTTTTTAACCTAAGTAGAATTAAGCTAGAAATCAAAAACAAAAGGAAAACTACAAATGCTTACATATGTATAAATTTAACAATGCACTTGTATCACGCATAAGCCACGGGTCAAAGAAAGAAATCACAATTGGAATTAGAAAATATTTTAAACTGAATAATAATGAAAAAGACGTATCAAAACTTGTGAAATATACCTAAGTGGTGCTGAAAGGGAAAGTTTGTCCTTAACTGCAAGTAATTTACATAACGTGATGAAAATCAGAGACCTAAAGATCCATCTCAAGAAGGTAAATCCCAATAACAAAGTAGCAAATGAAATCCAAAAACGAAAAATAAGAACAAAAATAAATGACCGACTGAGAAAAATCTACAAAGAATGACAGATGTTGGTTCTTGTCTGATGGAAAAAGAAAGGCATAAATTACTAATGACATGAAAAAATGGAAATCACTGCTGTCCTATAGGCAGTAATAAGATAACAAGAGGGTATTATGAATGATTTTTCATCAATATATTTGTAAATTCAGACAAAATAAACAAATTCCTTGAAAGACACAACTTACCAAAAGAGATACAGTAATAGAAAATCTGAATAATCCTGTTATCTATTACAGAATGTGAATCTGCTGTTAGAAACCTTCCTATAAAGAACATTCCAGGTGACAGAAGAAGACCTGACTTGGGGTGGTGAACACAGAATACAATATACAGAAGATGTATTACAGAATTGTACACCTGAAACCTACGTCCACATCAAAAGCCCAGATAGTTTTTTTACAGAAAGTGACAAGGTGATCCTAAAATTCATATGGAAATGCAAAGAACCCAGAGTAACATGAAAAACAACATAACTGGATAACTCACATTTCCTAATTTCAAAACTTATTATAAAGCTATAGTAATTAAGACAGTGTGGTTGTACTGGCATAGGAACAGACATACCATTCAATAGATTAGTCTTTTCAACAAATGGTGCAGGGACAAAGAGATATCAATATGTGAAACAATGATTGTAAAATGATGCAGCCAGTCTGGAAAACAGTTTAGTAATTCCTCCCAAATGTTTAATATACATTTACCATATGACCCATCAATTTCACTCCTAGGTATATACCCAAGAGAGTGAAAAACAGGTCATCAAACGAACACCTGTACATGAATTTTTACTGCATTATTCATACACAATAGCCAAAAAGTGAGAACTCAAATATTCATCAACTAATATATAAAAAATACCATATCCATACAATGGAATATTATTGCGTTGGACAAAAAGTCTGTTTAGTTTTTTCTGTAAAAAAAAGACACGTTTTTCATTTTCACCAATAACTTTTTGATTTGGATAGTTTGAGTATGTCAGCTCTCTCCCACTATTGGCTTCTAGTGGGTAAAGGCCAGGGATGCTGCTAAACATCTACCAATGTGTAAGATAGTCCCACAGTGAAGAATTATTTGGCCAATTGTCAATAGTACCAAGAAAATTTGCAACCTACTTTTGACATGTTCCATTAATCACAGTACCTTCTCCATACACTGCACAAATGTTTTTTTGCATTTGAGTTGCATTTTTACCTTTCTTGAGAATAATAACGAACAATATGCTGAAAATGTGCATTTTCTTCTGTCTTTAATATTAAAATGACTACACAAAAATTTGCCCATTTTGATAAGTTTTTTAAAAAATGCATGCTGATATGACAGCTGTCACAATACAATCTAACAAAATTGTTTCCAATGAAGTCCAAGATGTACTAGAGCCATCAGATGGAAAAAAACTAAACAAACTTTTTGGCCAAACCATTATTAGGCCAAAATAAGGAATGAATTACCAGTACATGCTAAAACGTGAATGAACCTTAAAAACATGCTAACTGAAAGAAACCAGTTAGTTGTAAAAGATCATATATGATTCCATTTATATGAAATGTCCAGAAAAGGATCAAGCAATTAAGTGCTATTAAAAAACAAAAGCAAAAAAACGATTCCAGTTTGAACTCAAAGGCAGATGGAAAGAGCTATAAAGAGGTTTTCTTTTTAAAATATGAGTAAGATGCCTGCAAGCACAAACTATCACTCCCTAGGTCAGTTATTCATTAAAACTGCCCATAGACAAGGTCTGTCTGGAAAAAAAACCTAGCCTTTGTTAATATAAGGAGAACGGTTTGTGTGACACTGGTATAACCTGGCAGCCAAGGAGAGTGGACTGGAATATGCATACCTGAACAATGACTTCACTGTATGGGGGCAGCAGACGCTGTTGAATGAGCGTGTGTACCATGTGACCATCAAATTCAAAATAACTGAGCGAGTAGAATAAATCTACATCAAATTTTACAATACATTTGAACATTCCTCCATGGAAACTATTCAGATGATTCAGAAGGCCACAGCCATGGGCAACTAGTGATTGGCAGCTTCATTATGACAATGTGCCTGCTCAGGTATCATGTTGTGTGCAGAGCTTTCTGGTGAAACATCAACTCACTAGGTGACTCAGCCCCACTACAGCCCAGATTTGGTGCCCTGCAACTTCTGGCTTTTCCCACAACTAAAACCACATTTGAAAGGGAAGAGATTTCAGACCATCGATGAGATTCAGGAAAATACGATGGGGCAGCTGATGGCGATTGGGAGAACTGTGTGAGGTCCCAAGGTGCCTACTTTGAAGAGGACTGAGGTGTCATTCATTGTCCTATGTACAATGTGCCTTGTATCTTCTTCTATAAATGTCTGTTTTTCATATTACATGGCTGGATACCTTCTGGAGAGATTTCAGACTCTGGTCTATAGTGGCTCAACATAATCAAGTAGGAAAAGCTTAGGAGAGAAACTGAGTGGACAGCTTTTGAGAGAAATAACTGACACTTAGGGAATCACCAAACTGTAGAACAGGACAAGATTACTTTGCCTCTACTTTTGCTTAAAAGTAGACTAAAACTTTCTTTTTAGGATTTTATATCTTAGTAAGATTATAAATAAGACCCAAAACATCTTTAAAAAATGTTTTCTACTCCAGGTTTTTCATTGCTTACTGAATACAAACCTGTTCCTTTTCTAGAAGATCTGCCTTTTGTCACTGTTGGTTTCTTCTTCACGGTTGGTGCCTGAAAAGTAGAATGTTCCCTCCACCTCCGAAGCTGAAAGTTAATGAACTTCCACATCATGAATGCTTGGGTAATGCAAATCGATGCCAGAACAGCAATTCTGAGAATATAAAAGAACAAACAAAATTATTAGGGTGCATCAAAACAGTGCTATTGGATAGTCTATCTTGTTTTGGTAGTATTTAGTGCTAAATTCCCAAGATTATATTAACAAATAATTATCTCATTAATAATTAATCCCAGAAATTAAATAAATGCTTTGATATTTAAATTTAGACATATAAAACAGATATAAAATCAAATCAAATGAGCATTTTCCCTAACCTCCCTATTTAGGCAATTGATATAATAAACTACACACTATACAGCTGTACAAAGTGCAAAAGATCTTAAACTGACGTACCTTACAGCCAACACATTGAAGTTTCCAGTACTGAAATCCAGCTTCTGGTTCTCTGCTCTTGCAAGGCCAAAGCCAACAGTGAGTACCGAGAGAATTAAAGTCAGAAGCCTTCCCAAAACAAACAGAACTGCCCACAGAGAAAATCTAGAAGAAAAATATTGTAAGTCAAATTCATAAAATTGCAACAATAGGAAAACATTCTACTAGGAATCAGATTCTATTAAGTAAATGTACACTAAAACAGCATTTCTTATTTTTCTGCAAAAAGGATTCTGCAAGTAAAATGTGTGGAAGATGCTGTGTTTCAGCATACTCTCACAGATTTAAAGTCAGCCTATTTAAAGTTCTCGAAGTCTAGTAAAGAAATGTTTTAATTTCTGTTTAGCTTATCATTTTTTAAATGTAACTACTATTGATGACCCTCAGAACTACTGCTATATATAATAATTTTGAAAATTGATGGACAAAACACAACAAATACTGTGCTGGAAAAAGGACACCAATTATCATTTAAGAGTCTTAGTTCTACTTTTAAAGATTTTACAGTCATACTACTTCAATTCTGTTTTCAGATCAATTTTCCCACCAAAATATTTTAATATTTTTAAGGTTATATAATCTATTATTTCACTTTCTTCTCAAAGTTCACTTCCCTATTATTCCTAGTCCAAAAGAAAAATAGCATTAAGAAAGACTGGAAAAGTTAGAAAAGTAAACCCTGAAAACCTTCAGAATGTAAGTTCCAACATAATCTCTCTCTAGCCTAAGAAAGGCTCTGTTTTAGAGAATAAAATACCAACCTGAATTGCTATTAGTTTCATATTATTTAAAGCTGCTACGTGCCCTGGCTGGTGTGGCTCAGTGAACTGAGCACTGGCCTGTGAAATGAAAGGTCGCCAGTTCCTTTCCCAGTCAGGGCACATGCTTGGGTTGTGGGCCAGGTCCCCACACCCCAGTTGGGGGCATGCAAGAGGCAACCGATCGATGTATCTCTCACACACTGATGTTTCTCTCCCTCTTTTTCTCCCTCTCTAAAAAGTAAATGAATACAACCTTTAAAGCCGCTACTAACAACTTATAAGGTAAGACAAGATAATTGCCCATAGCATGGCCTTTGGCAACACTGGCGCTGGCTTTAATGAGAAGAGAATGGCTAACCAACTTACCCTTTCTGGTACTTTTCATCAGTGAAATAAAATAGGCGAGAAATGTGGAAAAGAAATTCAACAAAATAATGTGGCACCAAAAGAACAAGTCCTAGATGATTCAAGCTGTTGAAAGAACAAATTTAAAATGTAAAAGTTACTTATTAGTTAAGACAGTTTATCATACTACCTTCCCAGTTCATATATTCACCCAAGAAAAATCCCAACTTACTTCAAAAGATAAGCTCCAGCAATGTGAAAGAGGTAAAGACCTATGTAGACAAGTTGCCGAGGAATATCCTCCTGTAAACAGAAAATTGCATTACAGATGAAGCATGCTGAAACACTTCTGTTCTCTAGGAGCAGTGTGCCAGGGTGAAAAGCATACTATTACAGAAGACCTGAAGGCTATTCTGCCACTGTACCTTACCCGAGCTGCTCATCCTAACCAACAGCATGGCTTTAACAGGTCATTTTAACTTCGTTTGGCTTCAGCTACCTCGTCTGTAGCATGTGAGTAATACTTGGGTTTGCTTGGGTCAGATGAACTCAAAATCCCTTTCAGTGCTAAGATCTATGGTTCTTTTTATAATAAACATTTATTAAATGACACTATGATAATGTCCTTCTAACATCAAAATTGCTTTGTTTAGCAGTAGAGATGTTTTTACCTAAAACAGTATTTACACTTTTTAGTTTATGCTTTTATTTATAGATTTATTGCTTTTAGAGAGGGGGAAGAAAGGAAGGGGAGAGAGAAAGAGAGAGACATACAGACATCGATTTGTTGTTCTACTTATTTATGCATTCATTGGTTGATTCTCGTATGTGCCCTGGTGAGGGATTGAACTCTCTACCTTGGCTTATCAGGATGATGATCTATCCATTTGAGCTACCTGGCTGAGACTTAGCTCATGCCATTAACCCCTTTCACTATCAGTTATAGTTATTAAAATTAAAGGTTAAAATTTTATCTTCTTACTTAGGATGCCACCTAATTATATATTCTTCCTCTTCTTAATAACCCTGTAAGTCAAGTACCCACATTTTAGTTTTGCTTCTTTTATTCTTCCGTAGTCCCTAGCAACCTGGTTATCTTAGAAGCAGTGTGCGCTTTTTTTTAATGGATCATGAAATCAATTTAGGAGGTCACACTAACCTCTTTTAAAATATGAAATAGAATAGAAAATGCTACAGTGCACAGCAAGCCCACTGTACTGTTCCATGAAAATTTTACTCTAGATTTTACACACACACACACACACACACACACACACACACACAGGATTATGATGTAAAATCTAGTTTTCATCTTGGGTTGCAGTCAAAAATGTTAGCAAAATACAGTATTGAACCCAATAAACACTGGTTAATTTATGAAATGCTTGTATCTCGCATTTCTATGCTTTCTGATTTTGGCAGTTTTCCACATACAGGTATCCCCTGCTTTTCCAAAGGTCACTTTGCACCACTTCGCTTTTATGAAAGACTACATTAGTATCTGTTTTTATAACTGAAAGAAATCCAAAGAGGGTTGTTCAAGAGGCAACAAGTGAGAAGCGCGTTCAGCATGTTTGGCAGTGAGGCATTAGAGAAGAGCAGGTAGCCCCACCAAGTCCTTCCCTAGGAACTGCACCCCGGATCTCAGCATCGGGCCACCATGGCTTTGAACCGTGTCGGTGAAACGTCTGTGAGCATCTGTGCTTTATCTTGAGTTATGTTGTACATCCGTTAGCAAGGCAAATTGCTTCTTTGCTTTACAGCATTTCTTTTTATGAAAGGTTTCACAGAAATGCTCCACTTTTATATAGTGGGGGAAACCTGTATGTATATAGCTTTGTGTCATTTCAGTAGAGAGTTACTTCATTGAGTCTTGTGAGAAAACGTACGTATTTTATAAGTGTAGTTTTGAAATGGAAAACACTCCTCTAATAAGAAGGGTACAAAGATCAAGTGTTAGAAAACATAAGACAGTCGAATAGTCGTACAGACGGAACTACGTTTGGGGACTCTCAGGGAAAACTCCCAAGACGTAATACCAAGTGTATAGTGGTTCTTCCAACCGGAGAGAGAACTGTCTCTCTGAAGAGTCTATCTTAAGATCCTTTCCACGTAATTTTCAAATTTCCAATGAAATACTTCTCCTTACCAAAGGAGAGAGGGAAAGCTCTCTCTCTTCTCATAATTATTTCAGAACAGCTAGTTGTAGTGTAATAAAATTGAATATGGTATATATATGCTTGACACATGATATGCTATGTAAGATTTTGTTAGGTAAATAAACTTTTCCTACCAGGAGCCAGAAATGAGGTTTTGCTTGTTTGTTTAAAGATTAAGAACTATTTTACACTCAAAAGGAAACATATATAGTGAAAATGAGTCATTAGAAAAGTTTCGCCAACTGCTTATATATTCTTTTTTATTTTCAATCCTTGCGCAAGAACATTTTTTTCACTGCCTTTAGAGAGAAGGGGGTGGCGCGGAAGAAACATCGGAGTGGGAGAGAACACTAACTGGCTGCCTCCCACAAGGGCTTAGGCTGGGGATCAAACCCGCAACTCTTTGGCTGCAAGATGCTACTCCAACCAACTAAACCACACTGGCCAGGGCTGCTAATATCTTCTTAATGCTAATGTTCACGGAGTTTACAGAAGAATGAAATCATGGAAAAATGGTTTAAAATCCCGATATTCTCATTTTCTGAGGGAAATCTAACATAGAACACTAAATCAAACCAGATTCTAAAATTCTAAATAATTTCAAGTGACATTTTTGGTTGTTATTCCAACAACTTTTTATTAAAAAGGTCAACCATATACTTCAGTGAACTTCTGTATTTTTCTTATAGAAAGCTTTTAAGTATACTGTACTAAAAAAACTTTACTTTAAACTGAGCATCACATATATGCCCAAATATAAGGCAAAGATTTCCCCCTCAAACCACAGATGGAGCCATCTCCTATTTAAGTGTTTTCAGAGCTCGAACATTATAGTAATCTACAAAACCTC
This sequence comes from Trachops cirrhosus, assembly GCA_028533065.1. Classification (NCBI taxonomy): domain Eukaryota; kingdom Metazoa; phylum Chordata; class Mammalia; order Chiroptera; family Phyllostomidae; genus Trachops; species Trachops cirrhosus. The sequence continues at coordinate 91,744,807 of CM052544.1, forward strand.
AGTCAGCATCATTTCTAAATGCTTACAGAGGTCAAGGGAGGAGTCAGAAAGAAAATGATGTACTTTGAAAAACTAAATTAGATGATTCAAAAGTGATAAATGCTCTAGTGATAAAGCTCTAGTGATAAATGACAATAACAAGGTTGCATATGAAAAGTGTGAATATCATTTTCATGAAGTATGAGTGAGGAAAACGCTTTTATTTCTAATTTAATATCCTTTATATGATATAGTTTTTGTATGTATAATTAAATGAACTGAATAGCAGAAATAAAACATTTGGCTGCCTCATCCCCATTTCCCCAAAACTTCATATATTCAATTTGGCTAAGGAATTACATTTTGAATTTTCTCATGGGCAAAATGGGGGATTGTTTATATTGAAGCATACATATTATATGTAATTACAATATTCTTCTTAAGAAAAACTGAGTTATTCGTGACTAACCCACCTCTTGAACTGGTACCAACAGTGCCCCTTTCTTTCTTCATTTCTCTGCAGGATTGGTTCAAAACAATCACTATACTAGTTTCTTTCAGTAAAGAGTTCTTCCAAAAATAATTTTCAAAGTAAATTTTAAGAAACTGTTTAACACATATGCAGCTGTTACTTTCAAGTTATGTTAATTACTTGAAACAGTTACTTTTGACTGTAATATGTAGGTGTTAAAAATAGTTTCAGTTAAGTTCTAAGTTATGCAAATTATCCCATAAAAAAATTAGATTGCATTTCTGGAGAAATGCCATCTGGCAGAAACTGATAAGAAAAGAGCTTGGAGAACTAAAATGAACAATTACTTTGAAAGATCCCTCTCTACTTACATGGTCAATAAACAAAATATAGATGTATGAATTAATAGTGAAACCCAAAGGTATATTATGGTCCATGGGTGTAAAAGTACATGAGAAAGCTTTAAATATTTGAGCCATGGTACCAAGACATCAAGACCCTATGATATTTTCAGCAGTGCTGTCCCAAGAATTTTTGCAGGGATGGAAACATTTTCTTCTCTGCTATCCAAAATGGTAGTGTAGCCACATGCTGCTAATGAAACTTGAGATAGGCCTAGTGTGACCTAGAAAGTCAACTTTGTTTTTGTTTAATTTTAATTTATTTAAATGTGACTAGTGGCTACTGTTTTAGACAGTGCAGCTCTAGGACATCTATGGTTCACACTGGGTGCTTAGTGAATATGGAAGAGCTACTGGAAATTCTGAGATTAAGAATTTTATCTTAAGACAGTTCTACATCAGCCCTGGACAGGTGGCTTAGTTAGTTGGAGCACTGTCCCATAAACCAAAAGGTTGCAGATTCGACTTCCGGTCAGGGAACATACCTTGGTTGAGGGTTTGATCACCAGTTGGGGCGCATATGGGTGGCAACCGATGTTTCTCTCTCTTCCCAACCCCCCCTCTCTAAAATCAACAAACATATCCTCAGGTGAGGATTAAAAATAAAAAAAAAAGACAGTTCTAGATCAAAGGTCTTGCATTATCCTAATTCTTACAATCAACTTAAAGTAGAAAAAACATTCTACTTTATAAAAGAAATCAACAGAAAAAGCATTTTCAAGCCATAGTACATGAACTTGAATTTGGTGCTGTTTTTCCATTGTAGCAGACAACATCAACGATGAAAAGACACATATGATACAAACATAAAACAGTAATAAGTCAAGAAACTACACTCATGAATTAAGTATTTGCAGCACATACAGAAGTGACTGTGGCATTTGAGAAGGCAGAGAGAACTGGTCATGGGGAGGGTGGTTAACACTTCTACTTGGGAAAACTTCTTAAAATAAGGTAATTAAAAATGTTTTAAATGTGGAAGAATTTAACTATATAATAGAAAACAGGGAGTTAAATGAATCCCCATGTACCCACAACCCAGCTTCAACAGCCATTAACTCATTAGCAAACTTACTTTATCCACATCCTCACTTATGTGTAATTTCATACAGGGGAATTTTAAAATAATCTCTCCCCCTTAAAGGAAATAAAAGTGCTTCATTAATTTATCATAGGGAAAAGGTGTTCCAGGAGAAAAAATTGATGTGTTAGAATTATAAAATTAGAGAATATTAATGTGAATAAAGCACAGGAGAGAGCAGAAGAAAAAGGGACCAGAGGAGGTGGCACAGATCGGCAGCTCTAGTTTGGTTTAAAGCAACAGGAGCTAGTACAGATTTTACAGGAGAAAGAGTTCAATGAAGTTGCTTTGTGAAATCACGGAAGTCTGACTTCAGAAGTACTGAGGGTAAAGCTAGAAAAAAGAACACTGCAGTGCTCCAGGAGTTTATTTGTCCAAATAAAACAAACACCTCTCCCACATGCTAAAAAGGGAATTCTCCACCCATTTCAGGAAAAGCTTCACTGGTGAATATTTAACTATGGTTTACTTTTTTCAATACTGAATTTTTCTTTGGGAATTACACACAGAACCATTAGTTGTAGTAAATCTGATTAATACTTATACCAAGAATATGAAATTAACATTACATTTCAAAATTTAATTTTTTTAAATTACTACTAATATAACTTTAAAATGAACAACTGGCATGTCAAATGTAAAAGACCCCCCAAGTTAAAACAGTGACTAAAGGTTTTTTCTACCCAATAAATACCTAAGGATACCCAGTCTTGGTGGAAAGAGGGGAGCTTCTTGGGAGAAGAAGAGGGGAAGGGCTGAGGTTAGTAGGAGGTTAGAGACAGAAAAGGAAAAAATGGCAAGATAAATTTAAAATCACAAAATCCCAGCTTACTTTTTTAGTTTTCTGGAAGTAGAGCTCAGGAAAAGCATGAAACCAGTAAGCCAACTGTAATATGTAGAAAAACTTCACCTGAAATCTGTATAACACAAGAAAGTAAAAAATACATTTCAAAGCCTGATTATTTAAAAAAAAAAATAAAGTTAAAAACAAACACTGAAAATGAGGATATACTAAGTAGTTACCTTTGTGTTATCATTTCAGGTGCCCTTATAATAAATACTGTTTACCTTTCAACAACTCTCCCTCAGCCACTTCCCCTGTCTCCCTGGGAGAGCTCCACCATTAGTCAATTCGTCTGGATTAAACAGCAGAAGCAAAGACATCATCTGAAGAAACCTGTTAACATGCAAGCTAGCTGGGAAGAACCAGAGTCCCTTGTCTATTAGTTAATTAATACTGATTTGCGTGTCATGTTAGCTTCTGAACACATAAGGGACAGGACTGAGGAATCAAACTGCAGATCCATAAGGCTTCATCAAAAGGGAAGTGGAAAGGCACAAAACTGACATAAAAGCAAAGGCGCACAGATTAAAAGTCACCTGAAACTAGGATAATCCCAATTTCAAATATCCCGACTTTTTCCTCAGTGAAATATGGTAACTCTACCTGGTTGGAACACTGAGAGTTCAAAGAAATGGAGGCAAACCAGGATTAAAGAGAGGAATAAGGCAGAGAAGGATTCCCCAACAGACATATCCTAATCACTCTGGAATCACTAGTCCCTCCTGTGCACTGTACCCCTCCAGTCCTTCTGCCTTCTCTTTATTCTCCCTTCTCCTTCTCCTCCAGAAGTCTAAAACAAAAACCATGAAGCCGATCTAAAACACTTTCTAGGGGAGTGAGGGAGAAATACAGTCCCATATAAATATGACGTTTATAACCCATTTTGTACAAGTTCACTGAATTTATGTAACTTTAAAGAGTCAGAATAAGTCAGCAGAGTGCATATTACTGCTGGACTTGAAGATACGAAGATACACGTGGTCATGGTATTCCCTTTATGTCTTTTCTCTGATGCTCGCATCACAGTGCATTTACTGAATAATGTGTGGTGATAAGCACCTCCAGCCTGGCAATGACAAAGGACATAAAATAAAAGGAGAGAGTTTCTACTGCAGTCAAGGCACAGTATTGGTGGGCATGGGCACAAGGTTAAGACATGAATGACACAATTATGGACCAGCCAAGAGGATGTATGGATACCACAAAAAATAGATACCACAATGACAAACTCAGGCAAGCAAAAGATAATACAGGCTAAGTACAGAAAAAATGTGGAGCAGTTGTACCAGAGCTGGTCTTGGAGAATGAGCACTTTAGTTGAATGCCTTTATAACCACTAAGCTTCTTATAGCACTGTACAAAAACCTCGGGGGCTAGAAGATGAAAAGGAAATAGTCCCTACCCTCAAGCTTAGAGTACAAGAGAATGAAAAATGGAAGGAGTGAAGAGATGAAGGCAAAGAAAAAGAGGAAACCCATGGAGAAAATGGAGCAGTGAAGAGGAGAAAGGAGGGAAAAGAAAGCACACAGAGTACTAGAGATTATTGTGTTGTTATCTTCATATCTTCAAGTCCAGCAATAATATCCTCAAGCTAACAAACATGTTGAAAATATCATATTTCTGAAAAAAGCACACAGGAATTTTTTTTTAACGGCAGCAGGTCTGCCAAAGACATACAATCGTATGAATCTGCCTAAGGTGCTAAAAGAGTAAGAATAAATTCTGCTTGAAAATGACATGACCATGGTCCTTAACGAAGAAAAGCCTGCTAGAAATGACTTACGTCATCAGGTTAGGGGGATAAGCCCTCCACAAGATAGTTGGGTCCGAGATGTAGTTTTCCTAAGAAAGAAGATATAAAAATCAGTCTGTTAGTATAATGCAAACTTCTTGGAAAATAAGCCAGTATTTTCACTTCTTGCACATCAAATTCCAAAGAGCCCCCTAGGTCAAACTTTTTAGTTATTGTCAACTCAGCTGAATGGTTTACTTTAGTGAAGTAAAAATCAATGAGCGGTACAAAGTCAAATAAGACATAATTCCTGGCCTTTTAACTTCTTTCAATCCAGTGGGGTAAAAAGTACATGTATGCAAGCAAGCATGAAACAACCCAAAACAGACATGGTACAACATAACAGAGCTACACCAGCTTCGGGAGACAGATTTTATCTCGGTTTATCAGAGAGGATTTCACGAAAGAGGGCGCACCGGCCAGGAGACAGGAGAGCCAGATGCTGCCAAGTTTTATAGGATTATGTCCACATACTCAACAAATCTTTTTCTTAGATAACCAGATCTAGTCAGTGAGAATTATTGTGTAAGGAAAAAAAAATCTCAAGTGATCTATCTTTAATAAGAATATTTTCCCAATAAAATGTAACACTTTCGTTTTTTAAAAACAATTTATAAAATAGATTTTAAGCTGAAATACACATATATCTGTAAGTATCATTAAAGCAGCAGAGTAAAGTGTAATGAGCACTGGATTGAAAGGCTGAGTTTTAGCCTGTCTCCTACCTTAAGTGTTGTACTCTGGAAAATTTACTTTGCCTATTGTTTCATCTCTAACATGGTGATTAAAAAAATTATGTGTCCGAACAACTTAAAAATACATGAACTCTGGAGTACTAATACTAATACTAAGGTTGATACGGCCTTCCCCCATCATTAGCATGATAAACTTAAAATTAGAAAGCCTTACCTGCAAAATTAATAAACATTTTTAGTTGCTCGAAAAATATCTGAACTCTTTTTAAAGGGGAAAATGACTACAAATGTTACAATTCAAGTAACCTAGCAGAAGTATCACTGACATCTTATCCTTTTGCTAATACAGAGATATCTGCAAATCACTGTAAGATATAAACATAATATTCAATTAACTAAAAATAAGTAAGGCTTTCTGAAACACAAAACATAGTTTAGAATTTCTGCTGTATAAAAACTAACTTAAAAGAGACTTATCAATGAAACTTGCTTTATACTAGCTCATTAGCGAAATTCCTAATCTTAGATCACAAAAAAAGAGGGATTACTAAGGTTCAGGGTTAGCTTACACTAAAAAATAGGACATCACTTTCTGTTCTGGGTATATAATATAAATATTTTAAGAGACAAAAGTTTAAACATACTTACAGATACTAGAATGAATGTGCCCCAAATACAAGAAAACAGGTAGAATGCACTAAGCTGACCAGATTCATTAAACTTGCTGTGTTTTGTTTTGGAGAAGTGCATTCGCCTGTTAATTTTCTAAAAATAAAAATAATCAATGATTAAGATTATAAAATATATTTAATATATGACAATCACAGTATGGAGAGCTAGTATTTTACAAAGTATAGATTTCTAAGATTGTATACTTACATCCAACACATACTCTTGAATTATGGCATGAATAATTATCGCCACTAGCATGTAGAAGAAAATTGTAGCCAAATCTTTGATACCATAGTAATAAAAAGACGCTGATTCAGTAGCTTGTTCTTCTGAAGGCCAAAAAGGACATACACAAAAATATACATGAGATTATAAAAACAGCACTAGGTACAACATAGTTATGGAAACAAACGAAAGATGACTAATCTAATAAGTACTACAGAAACATTATGGTAATTCACTTTCGGACATCTTGAGTCATGGCAACAATGAAAATTGAAGAGACTATGCAAAAATCAAAAGCTTCTGAAATTACTTACAAAGATTTGACACATGTTAGTCACAGCCATTTAAAACCAAAAAACATGGGAGGGGTGGCCACACTCAGCAACTTGGGAAGACTATAAAACTGACACCTCAGGCATAGAGATTAGCTCATTTGCCTGTATTTTTAAAGAACTTTGAAACTTTCTATTTTCTACCTCTACTTTCCAACTACACATGACATTACGATTCTGAAGGAAAAAGTGATTTAACCTGTATTTGATTGCTTTGATCTATTGGACTGTCCAAAAAGTTCATTTAATTTTTTTTCATACAATGGCTCTAGCAGGGCTTAGTTGTCTTTAACTTCATTTGAAACAATTTTGTTAGATTGTATTGTGATATCAGTATGCATTTAAAAAACTTATCAAAACTGGTGAATTTTTGTGCAGCCATTTTAATACTGAAGATGGATGATATGCAACATGTTCAGCATATTATGCTTTATTAAGAAAGGTAAAAATGCAACTGAAATGCAAAAAAAATTTGTGCAGTGTATGGAAAAGGTGCTGTGATTGATCAAATGTGTCAGAAGTGGTTCATGAAGTTTCTTGGTACTACTGACATTCTGGCCAAATAATCCTTTGTTGTGGTGTTTAGCAGCACCCCTGGCCTCTACCCACTAGAAGTCAACAGTGGGAGATAACCAACATACTCAAAATATCCAAATCAAAAAGTTATTGGTGAAAATGAAAAACATGTCTTTTATTTTACAGAAAAAACTAAACAGACTTTTTGGCCAACCCAATATATACAATGGAGATAAGAGGCAACTGCAACTATACCTGGGAATTGGTGAAAGTGTCTCATTCTTCTCTGGTGCATTCAAATTTCAAAACAACTCTGTGGCTTTCAGTTATCTGATATTTAACTCAAACAAATATTTACAATACTATATAATGGGACAAAAATCCAACTCAATATCATGTAAGTTTACTACCTGAGTGAACTGAATACCCCATTCCATTCCCATGCCAGTTTATTATATTACCGCACTGAACTACAATCAACTTCTAGTAACAACCTGTTTTTCATGTAGCATAATTTAGAATACCTTTTAAATACAACCTAAAAGTGTAGTTTTGGTGCAAATAACATCTAGAACTTACTGACATCCTCTCTAATTAAAATAATGTTATAGGTAGAGCACAACAAAAAACTGAAAATAAAAAATAGGCTTAAAAGGAGTGTTATTATAGGTCCAAAACATAACTCATTAGTTGGAAAAACTGAACCTAAACATTGTACCTTCAGAAACCTTGATTGAACATCGATACTTAACAAATGTAAAATATCCAGGCTTAGAATTTTCTTATGAAAGGATCAGAGGGAAGAGAAGGCAAAAAAAGTTCTTTGACAAAATTTTAAGCCTATTTACAAAAATATAAAACAAACATTAAACACATATAAAACTGATTTCCATACAATATATAGGGTGAAGCCAACCAAAAATATTAGATCTTACTTTACAAAATCACCAAAATAATGTTCAGTCTACTCATGAATGAGATTTGTGAAAGTTAATGAAGAACCTAGTGTTTTCACAGACATATCTGTTTGTCCAAGTGAACTCCACTGAAGCAGAGAATTCTAAAAGAAAACTACCTACCTGTTGCAGGGAGGGTAACATTGTACTGGAGAGTAACGAAAATGATAGCAGCTTTTGCTGTTACCTAGAAAGAAAAAAAAAGATCAATTAGAACCTCCCAAATAGTAGATTAGGGGGAAATATTACAACTTCTATCCCCAAATCTAAGAACCAAGGGCACCCTGACATGCACAAGTGGAATTACTGATCACCAAGGAACTGTGAGGGTGGGAATTCACAGAATTCACGTGAGCATCTTCAATTCAGATGAGACTGTATAATTCACTCCTAACTTTTCAAAAGAAAATCCTAAGATTTCAAAAGAAACATTCTCTGCAGTTCCATTAAACAGTGATTTGACAGGCTGTTTCTCTAATCTAGACTTGTACAATGAACACAAAGTTCCTATCAAGAAAAAAATCAATGTAAATTAATAAAAGAAACAAAAGCACAGTTGCCATGAAAGAAATGGATCAAAGGCCAAGGTCTAAAAAAAAAAAAGTCAAGTCTATATCCTTTCTTCGTCTTTTAAAAATGAGTATATGAATATTTTATAAAACTTGGATTAACTTTATGTATACAATTTTATATCTTGTTTCTTTTCACCTAACATTATATCATACTTTTCAATGTAATTAAATATTGCTTCAAAACATGATAGTACGCAGTACTGGTTGCACTGTATTTAATAAAGTTAATATATTAAAAAAACAAAACAAAGGTAGGCTCTGTGGTGTGTGTGTGTTACTCTCCCACACACCTGGCATAGCTAAGCGGTCAATAAATATTTAACTGAGCTGACTACTGGTAAAACTAAAGTGGTCAGAACAGAAAAATGGAATGCTTACTTAATATTTATAGGTACCAGCACTGTGCTAGACAAGAAAATATAATAAAGATGAATGATATAAACCCTGATGACTAGGAGTTTACTTGGGCTGGGAAGACAAAATTATTATAATACTGTAGAATCAGTGCCAATGGGTATTCAAGATAAACACACATTTCTGGTTTTTGGTTTTTTCCTGGGTGGGGAATGAGGCATGTTCTGGAAAGGCTTCTCAGAGGATGTGGTGAGGGTAAGGGAGCTGTCTCGTTGGAAAAGAAAAGTTAACTAGGGGGATGAAGAGGGCAGCACAGGTGGCCAAGATAGAAAGTGCAGAAGCCAAGTAGAAATAAACCAAGGCCAGGCACGGGCACATCAGAAGTGGTAGAAGCCTAGAAAAAGTTATCAAGTGCTAGAAAGGGCCTTGTTTGTGAGCCAAGTAGTTTGGATTTTATTTTAGCATGACCAGAAAATTCTGAGGACAGGGAAGTTCATATGTGCTCTTTGGGAAGGTGGCTGACTGTGGCTTATTAAGGGGTCTCTCAAGTCCCCTCAGATCTATACTGTACACTGCAACCAGAATCATCTTTTGATTGTATTAACACCTCTCCCCTGCTCTCCCTCCACCCGAACATCCTTCACTGACTTCCAGTTCTTTCTAGGATAAACAAAATCTCCAATGTGGCCCGTACAACAAACAATCCATGGCCTGACCCCTCCCCTGGGCCTCTAGCCTCATCTCTGACCATTTCTTCCTGCTCCCTTGCTCCTGGCATTCCTCCTAGGACCACACGCTCTGCTGTGCACGTGCAGCGCTACCTGAAATACTGTTGGGGAACCTTCCCCTTCAGGCCCCAGTTCAACCGTGCCTTTTCAAGGAAGCCTGCCCTGTCTCTTGGAACACGTCATCATGTACTTTGTTAGATCATCTAAGAGTACTGCCTGTCTTTCAAAACACACACTCTTGGTGTGATTATTTTAATAATTTCTGTCCCACTCACTAGAAAGTAAGCCCCCTAAGAGCTGGGACCATGCCTGTTTCTGCTCAGCACCATATGCTTAGACAGCAGCATGCGGACTGGCACATATTTAGGTGAAGGATCAACATTACTGAGTAAACATTAGGTAAAATATAAACTGGATTACGTATGCAAGTATAAAATTTTTATAAGAAAGCACTTGAAAGATAATAAAGCCCGAACTAAGGCAGTAGTAGTGGGACAAGGGTGGGACTTTTAAGGCAGAATAAGGCTTGTAAGCAAGAGTCAACGATTATGTATCGATGCTTATATAAAGTAAAGAGTAATGTTAATAATAAGAGTGTGGAATACAGAAGAAATAGCAAGTGTGAGGGAAAAGAGAAGAAACCAAGTTCTAGATAAACTTAGATTTCTGTAGGCAGCTAAAGCCTAAGCCTGGAACTCAGCAGGGAGACACTAGCTTAAAGATTTGGGCGTCTCTATTTATAGGTAGTATTTACTTGAAGCTGTGGAAGTACATAAATCATCTACGGACAGGGTACAGTATTCAGAGACAAGTAGGATGTAAAATTGTGGAGCGGGCAGAGAAAAAGCAGGTGGCAAAGTAGAAGTGACCAGAGAGACAGGAAGAGAATGAAGAGAGCTTGATGCCCCGAAAGCCAAGGGGGAAACATTTCAAAAAGGCATGGCTAATGAAGACAAGTGGAAGAAGACTGCAATGGATTGGACAATTTAAGATGTCATCAGTGGTCACAGCTTGAGTAATTCCAACAAAGTCGGGAGGGTGAAAGTCACATCATAGCAAACTGAAGAACAGAAGAGGAACAAAGTGGTACCTAGTGACAGATGCCAGGTCAAGATTTATGATGTTGTGTGGGGGCAATGTGAGTGTATGCCTTTCTTGGGCAACTTTTAACAATTCATGAATAGGGAGACACAGTAGAGGTAGATGGCAGGTTGGAAAGATGGATGGGTATTTGCAGGGTGAATGGGGAGAAAGACCAAGTGGGAAAGGAAGCTGACTGACAGCCTGGAGAGAGTATGGACAGGTGAAGTTGACAGGGAAAGCAAAGCAATGAGGGGGCTAATATACTAGAGAAAAGGAAAGGGGGCCAAGGGACCATGGAAGCTTGGAATGGCTGGAGAGCAGGCATATGAGCAGCAGAATGAGAGGTGAACAGCAGGTAAGTTATGGCTGAGCCTCTGCTATACTAGATTTTGGGATCTGGAAATAAGTCGGGTCCGTGTGATAAAGCCCAGGGTGTGACACTAAACTGAGTTGCTTATACTCAGTTGGTAGATATATAGAGGTCACGTGAATGGCCAGTAATGTTTCTTGTTACAATGTGAATTATGGATGCATTGGAGTAGAATGATAGCGTGAATTTCCTGGGTAACACTGCTTTCATGCAATTATTTTAAATAAAGATGACTGAATAAATTTCATTTTTTAATCTTTATTTAGACTTCATATATATAAACATCAACACATAAACACACACACATCTACACATTCCTGTTTTCAGTTTAGTATATGAGGTCCCCACTACACAGTTAAGGCAATTTTTTAAGAATCCCTTACAGCCCTCACTGGTGAGGCCCAGCTGGCTGGACATCATCCCACAAAGCGAAAAGTCGCTGGTTCAATTTCTGGTCAGGGCACATGCCTGGGTTGTAGGCTCCATCCCTGGTCAGGGTGCATCTGGATTTATGTTTCTCTCACAGCGATAGTTCTTTCTTCCTCCCTTCCCCCCTCTCTAAAAATAAATAAGTAAAATCTTAAAAAGAGTCCCTTATAAATGACAAGTTCAATTTTTCAAAGAAAAATTTAGTATCAAATTCCAAAAGCAAACAAAACAAAACTAAAAAAACCACCAAAAAACAAACAAAATCCAGATTATACTTTTATGCTAGGCTTCCAAATAAAATTTAAAGTCTGGCCTCCAGCTGGTTTAGCGTGTGACATTAAGTAGAATGAAAAGAGAAAAAAATACAAATTACATATCCCCAAGACGTTTATAGAAAAATTAAACCAGTTATCACATTCCTAGCCATTTCTAGGACACCACAACCAACAATGGTTTAATTAAACTAATTTTACAATTAATAGTAAGACAAACTAGTTTGGAATAAAATATACTATAGCTATATGTAATACACTAAAAAGCAGAAATTACTGTGTTTATGACAGTTCTGGATATTTATAGCACTTTTCTCCATTTACAAGAAAAAATGACTTATTCAGATACATCTTGAATAGATTACCATGAACTCTAATGAACTGTTTAATTCTATGTTGTATGCAATATCAGGTATATCTTATTTTTTAATTAAGTAGTCACCAATGAGGCCAGTTTTTATTTTGTTATGCAGAGATGTTAACTATTTTGTACTTGTTAAAGGTTGGCGTGCGATTACTACATTGACAGAGTGCCTAAAAGATAAAAGCACAATTTCTGAATATCAAATTCCACTTCCCCACTAGTTTATATAAAATTAAGTTGTTTCTCTTTTTTTTTAAAGAAAGAAAATGTTGGCATTAAGATAAGTCCTGTTTAAAAATAAACAAACCTCCAAAACTATTACAAGGTGGTTGTAACTGTAAATGTTTCCCAAACCTGCACGGCCCACACAACTGAGATTCCTGAATACCTGGAAAGCAGCTCCGCCTTCCGAAAGAAAAGAGGCATTGCTCTTGGAAACCTGGAACTTCTCTTCTCTAGCCTCAGTTTCAGAAAGCGTCCCAAGTATCCTCACATTTTTCAACTTCCCTAATTCAAATATGAAGCCGTTAATTATAAACCATGATTTGCACTATGTGGATGATGCTCACTATACTAAGAACATGATTTCAAAATTCATAAGCAATTTTTGATAACATGAAGTTTCCTGGAAATTAAATTCATACATTTCCCCCAAACAGACTACTACTCTGTCAATCTTTTCAGCATATGCAGGGTGGGGCGAAAGTAGGTTTTGTGTACCTGTGAGTACACAAAACAGTTTATTCTTGTATCATTATTTATTGTATTATTTTCCATTCAAACAAATGTAAAGCTACCTTTACCAACCCTGTATGATCTCTTCAGATGCTAACAGCTCGACCCTTCCTTCTCTCACATAATACTGTTGTCTTGTATTTCCCTTCTTTGATAAATACCTAAGGAATAAGAAGAGGTACTGCTTATGGCATGTCTCCTGTATGCCAATCGACTAGGTAGGCATTATACATATTAGCTAATTTTGTTCTCAGAATAAGCCAATGAGCCCATTTTACAGAAAAGGAAACAAGTTCTGAGAAGTTAAATGACATGCCTTAAGTCACTGCTTTGTCAGTTTCACCATAAAACCTGACATTTCCTCAATATATTCACACAAAAGGCTTAACAGCTCTACTGTGAGCTGTTAAAAACATCATCTCCATTATTCTAGTACAATTCATTATTCTGTAATTATGTTAACTTTTGAGATTTATCAGCAACTATTTTAAAAGTCAAATAGCAAAACTATTCTAGTTCATTTTTCCCATATGTAGTAACATGCTTTCAAATCCTAAAACGTTAACATATGCTAAGAAAAAATGTACAACTTGCCCAAACTTCCCTCTCCTGTAAACTACTTTAACATTCTCTTTTGAACTGGCTCTAAAAACTTTTTAGATCAGTTTGTCTATTTAGCTTTACAAATTTTACAGATTTACATAAGGGTGAAAATCCATTCACTGCTAAAAAATATCATTAACACGTGAGAGTTGATGGCACAGGTGGTGAACTTCCCTAGAACTATGATAAGACAATGTGAAATACTTTATATAAAAGTTATAACATTTTTTTAAAAAAACCCTCACCCAAGGATATTTATTGATTTTAGACAGAGAGGAAGGGACAGAGGGAAAAGAGGAGGGGGAGGGAGGGGGGGAGGAGAGGAGAGAGCAGGGAAGAGGGAAGGAAATATTGATCAGTTGCCTCCTGCGTGTGCCCTGACGGATGGAACCAGCAACCTTTTGGTGTACAGGATGATGATCCAACCACCTGAGCCACCCAGCTAAGGCCAAAGTTATACCATTTATTTTATTTTATTATATTTTTAAATTTTATTTGTATGTTTTTAAAAATCCACACCTGAGGATATTTTTATAGATTTTGAGAGAGAGAGAGAGAGAGAGAGAGAGAGAGAGAAACAGACAGACAGGCAGACATGAATCAGTTGCCTCCTGTGTATGTCCCAACCAGGGATCAAACCTGCAACGTTTTGGTGTGCTAGGCGATGCTTCACCAACTGAGCCACCCAGCCAGGGCAAGCTATACCATTTCTAAGTGCCAGTATATCTGGTTTACATTCCATTACACTCAAAGCACTGTATGTCTTGCAGTTAATAATAATACTTGAATTATATACGTATAGTTTGTATTTTTAAACCCTCACTCAAGGATACGCTTATTGGATTTTTTGGGGGGGATCAGAGAGACAGACATCACCAGTGGGAGAGAAACATGGAGCAGTTGCCTCCTGTACCCCACCAGACCAGGGAATGAACCCTCAACCCTGCTGGTGTTTCAATCAACTTAGCCATCCAGCCAGGGCCTAAATTATATTTTTTAAAGCCAGGAATTCTTACCATATGGAGATGGGTTATGGCAAATGTATACTAAAGTATTAGCTCTAATAACAAAGCAGCCAGTACAAATAGAAAATTCAGAGAGTACAAATGTTGAGCATTGCATTTTTAGTAATATCATACATTGATATGTACTCATATGGTGCCTTCTCACCACCACTCACTGTGAGAATAGCACAGGTGATGTTATTTCCTTATACAGAGCAAAACTGAGGCTTAGCCTTGGGTCAAGCAGTAGGTAAGCAGCAATGCCCAGCCTAAAGTGAAGCAAGTAACATACATTATTAGTTAGTTCCCTTCTACCGCACCTACTCCCTCCTTTACAATGGGCTAAGTGGACCTAAATGACACTATCAGGAATTTTTTTAAAATCTGTATTTAGACTTAGAATAGCCCATTTTAAGAAAAGCAAAAATAGTTACACAATAACGTTTAAAAACCTACATGAACTCATTTAAAAATTTCACTCCGTGGGTACCGGCAATCTCATTCCACTAGTTTTTTCAAGAATTCGTAGTGTCACTCATTCAACAGGTTATTTTTTAAGCAGCTCCTACACCCAGTAAAAAGCAAAAACGTCTGCCCTTACATTTCAGGAGGGGGGGAGGCAGACAGTAAATAAGTAAAGTAATTAGCACATTGGGTAGGGCGTAGGGGCTATTGAGAAAAACGAAAAAGGTAAAGAAGGTAAGGAATAGACCTGTGCATTGGCGAGAGAGAAGGAAAACCATAGGATGCTATGCATTCACCTCGCAAAGTTTATACCCACACTCAACAGCTGTTAAGTCATCAAAATACTAGATACGTGGCAAGGGAATTTACACACGTCTGACATTTCCAGCCTTTCCTACTTCAAGAAACAAAAAGAAAATCAATCACTGGACTCCTTGGCACTGCTGTTCAGAACCTCGATTTAGTATCAGATCTTGTTTCTTTATGGAAAAAGCAAGCGTCAGGGCAAAAAGTTCGGATAACTGGCTGGTGATACTACCAGTTTGGAGACAAGAATTTAAACAATCGGTGTGCCTCCGCGTGCCCAACCCACGCGATCCCTTGCTGCCCCACGGGCACCGCCCTTCCAGTGGGCAGCACACGCCGGGCTTCGTTTGTTTCTCGTTCACCTCTAACTGGGTGCTACGCGAACCCCCAACCCGCACCCCAGGCCCGCGCGTTCTGCGGCCCCCCAGGCCTGGCCTCCACTTGGTCCCAGACCTCGCCAGGGAGACGCGCCCCGGGACCAGGCCGGCCATCAACACCCCCCAAACCCGCCCACCCGCCCGCAGCCAGCCAGGCAGAGCAGGAGCCGCCCCCGCGTCTCCGGCCCCTCGCCGGCTGCCACGTAACCCTTCGCGGGAAACCAGGAACTGCGCGGCGGGCGGGAGGGGGCGGCGGCGAGAGGGGAGGGCATCGCGTCCGAGGGGGCGACGCGGCTGCCCCGGGCCAGGCCCGCTGGGCTCCACGTCCCCAGGCCCGAACCTCAGGGGACCGGCACCTCCCCCTGGCCCAGGCCAACACGGTCCCCGGCCGACAGTGGACCGGGAAGGGGGCGCCCGGGCGACTGGGGCGCGGAGCGGGCTCACCTCGAACATGAGCCCCAGCAGGAAGACCATCGCCACACAGGAGACGATGTCCGCGTGATTCTGCACGATGAATTCATGGCTCAGGATCGGGGGGCTCTTGGTGCTCTTCCTGCGAATCGCCATAGTGAAGCCGCCGCCCGAGCCTGCAGGTGCTCTGCCCCAGCTGGTCTCTTCCCGGCAGCTCACCGACCAGCCGCCGCCGCCTCCCCCAGGCTGCTCCTCACAGCCCAGCCGCTGCTGCTCGCTGGGGCTTCACTTCCCATCCCACAGCCAGTACGCAGTCGCCGGGGCCGCCCGAAAAAAAAAAAAAAAAAAAAAAAAAAAAAGAAAGAAAGAAAAAAAAAGCGAGCCCACAGCGGGCAAGAGCATGCGCAGCAGGGAGACGGCGCTGGCTAGGGCCGCGGCCGCCCGTACGAGCCCACAGCGCCGCCTGGGGACCGGAGGCCGTCAGCCCTGGCCTGGGGAGTGTAAGGTGCCTGAGTGGCGCGCGCCCTGCTCCGCGCCAGGCCGAGGGTTGAGGCGCGAGCTCCCTGCTCGAATTTAACAAGCTGAGTCCCGGCCGTTGGCGGCCACGTGCTGCAGCGTCCAGGGTCGCAAGCATGCTTACCTGCCCTGCCGGCCATCCTGGGCTTAGGTGTTAGTGCCTGCTTCTTTATTGATTGTCATTTTTTAATAGTTTATTTTTTATTCCGTTACTCTTTATCCCCCTTAAACCATCTTCCACCTCCACCCCCCCATCCCCATTGTCACTTTCCTGAAAGCCACAGGCACCATCAAGATAAAGGGATAACGGGGAAAGAAGGGGAAGGGTTGTCAAGAAACATTTATAAAGGACTCATGGACAAAGCCAAAGGGGGGTAAGATTGAGGGTGGGGGGTGGGGGGAAAATGGAGACAACTGTACTTGAACAATGATAAAAAATAATAAAAAAGATAATATGAACATACGACTAGAACCTAGCTACTCAAGGGTACTGTGACTTCTGTGTTAGCATCTGCCTTACAAATTAACTTGAATATTAACAAATGTACTTTAAACATTCCTGGGGACTTTTTCCTATTCTTGGTAGGCTTGAACTAGGCTTTTTTTTTAATTATTAAAGAACAATTCATATTCCATCTCATCTACCCAACCCCATTATCCACTAGGCCTCGTACTGAAGATGACCAGATCAGTTTGGGTTTACTTGCTTCATAATTATCGTTAACAACACTTCTTAGTAATTTAGAGAGTTGATAAAAAAGGTTTGTGGCCCTGACTTGAAATGTTGTGTAGCTCAGCGGGTTGAGTCCGGCCTGCCATCTAAAAGGTTGCAGATTCCATTCCCCGTCATGGCACATGTCTGGGTTGTAGACCAGGTCCTCAGTTGGCATGCAAGAGGCAACTGGTCGATGTATTCGGACATCGATGTTTCTCTTCCTTTCTTTCTCCCTCCCTTCCCCTCTCTCTAACAATAAATAAATCAAATCTTAAAAAAAAAGGCTTGTGAATTAGACACTCCCTCCTCCATCTTTCTGCTCAAACCATTTGTATTCTTTCTCCTGATGAATTGCACCTCCATTTACCCACTTGCCAAAGTCATCCTGGACTGATCCTTTTCAGCATCTAGAAACCAAAGTCATCCTGGACTGATCCCGTTCAGCATCTTTCCACATCCAATTTTTTATGAAACCCAGGCCATTGTTTCTGCTACCCTCCCCACCCCAATGCCACAAGAGGGACTTACTCTTGCCTACAATATTGATATTACTACTCTGGTGGATCACTCAGTGGTATAAGAATGTGGGTTTTTGAATCAGAATTCTGCCACTTATTACCTGTATGATCGTGGACAAGTTACTTAAACTTTATGCGACTCAATGTCCTCATTTGTTTATGTATTATTTATTTAAAAAAAATTGGGTATCTATGCACTGGGGATACAGAACTGAATGAGAAATACAAATTAACCTATTCTTATGGGCTGCCATTCTACAGGTGAGAAGAGAGAATCTTTAAATAAGATTTACAAAGTAAACCATTAAACTGAGATGAGGGTCCCAGAGAAAAATAAAGCAAGGGGAATAGGGACAGTATTGGGAAATTGCATTTGCCTGAAGACTTGAAGGAGATAATATCATCTATAAAAATACCATTGTACCTACTTTAAAAATTAAATGAGATGATTCAAGGAAACTGCTTAGTAGAGTGTTAGGGCTCTGTAAATATTAGCTACTATTGTTTTCTTTTCTGGTCAAATGATTACTAATTTCACTCACCTCCGAATTGCCTTCCAATTTTTACATTAGAATAATGCTTCAGACAGGCTCAAAACTTTTTGGTGATTTCCCTTTTTCTTCTTCTTCTTCTTTTTTTTAATTTTAGATTATTCAGTACAGTTTCTATCTTTTAATCCCATTCCAGCCCACCCACCCATCCCTCCCCACCTCCCTTCCATTTCCAAGCCCCGTAGTTTTGTCCCTGTGTCCTCTATATTTGTTCCTGTAAACCCTTCCCTTCTCCCCTGAAATTCCCTCCCCTCTCCCCTCTGGTCACTGACATCCCGTCCTCTATTTCAGTGTCCTTCCCTTTTTCTTCAAGAAAAGCTAGTAGAACTAGCTCAAACCCTGCCTGGATCGGCCCCAATCTCCCAGTCTCCTAGTACCAGCATTAATGACCTCACACCTATAGCATGCTTTCTTCCTAGGCTTTCTGTTGCCTGCTGCTTCTATCTGGAATGTTTTCTCCTCTTCCCCCAGGGCACTCCTGCTGTTCCTTTAAGCCTCATTCATTTGTGACCTCTTTGAAACCTTCACCGACTACTATGACTATCTCTTATGATTCAGTTGTATGTTTTAACAGCTTTATTGAGATATAACTTATATCACATTGTTCACCTATTTCAGTTGTATAATTTGATGGTTTTTAATGTATTACAAAGTTGTGCAGCCATCACCATACTCTAACCTGAGAACATTTTTATTATTCCCAAGAGAAAGACTTAGCCTTTGTTCTTGAAACTTATATGCCTGGAATGGAAAGCAGATAGTAAACAAGTAATTACCAATGTGATGGGTGTTTTCAAGACTTGCTTGGTAAAGGGTGCAATGGGAGTGTTCTAGATCACTTGGAAATTAATTGTCCAATTAAAGTTGACTTTTTAATATGAAATGGACTCTTTCATACCTTAAAATTTAATTATTTTTACTTTTTTGTGAGAAAATCCCCCTACTGGTGTTTCAGTCGCATACACCTACCATACTCTGGTCAGCCATGGGACCTGAGATGACATTTGTATTTGGCAAGACAGAGGATGTGTGGTTGTAGGAAACAGATGACAAGACACACTTAGAATGGTTAAGAGATTTATTGGCAATAACATGTGTGAATTGTGAAGGGGAAAGGAGTCCACAGGGAAAGCCTTCAGACTACAGTACAGGTTTGACACCTGTGAAAGGCAGGAAGGAGGACAGGGCAGGAAGAGCCTCAGGCTGAGGTGCAGTCTGAGAATGTTCTGGCCAGCCCAGTGGAGAGCTCCAGCACACTAGGCAGAAAAGATGGGTCCTTGTACTAGTAATGTGCTAAGTCAGGAACCATACACTTGCCATCTTCCAGAGAAGGTCACAGCTTGTCAGGAGGCCCTGTCCCGACAGCTCTCTCTTGGGCTCTGGTAACCACTGCTTACTCTTGCCCCTTGAGGCATGCCATTGTTAAGAGCCTCAAGTACTGCACTATCCCCTGTGGTTTGCTTACACCCTGCCCATACCTTTGAAGAGTCCTTTTATGGAAATTTCCCCTAAATTATCCAATTTGAATGTGCCACTTGCTCCTGCTAGGACCCTGACTTGTTACTATGGTCACTAGTGGCCTTGAAAAGCTTTTTCTTTGGAATGGTAGAAATCAATGGCTGATTGGAGTGGGTTCAAGAAAGACTGGGAGGTGGTAAGATGGAGGCTTGAGTATAAGCAACTCATATGGGGTTATTTTCCTATAAAACGAGACAGAGAGATAGGCAAGTAGCTGGAGAGGGGTCTAGGGAAGGTTTTTGTCTTTTTGGATGTTATTTATTATGACATGTTTGCATGCAGAGGGAATGAGCCATTAGAGAGGGCATATTTGCAGGAGATACTTGCAGAAGCCAAGTCCTTAGGTAGGAAAGATGGCATCTGGTGCACAGTGGTGCAACCATGGTAACAAGGACAGGGTTTTATTACTAGTAGGTCAGACTGGCAGAAGATGCTCAGAGGTGGATCTGGCAGTTGAAGGAGGGCTGGCTGGTAATGGTTATGAAAATCTGGGACCCACCCAGGCCAGTCTTGTGTTCTGCTAGGGGAAGGACCATGAACTGATCTGAGTTAATGATTCTGTGATAGAAGAGAGATCAGTTTCAGAAAGTGGTGAATGCAAAATGAAGAAATGGAAACAGGAAGTGTAAGTGCTTTCAGTGTAAATGCTTTCAGGGAGCTTTGAAGGGGAGGAGAGAGCAGGTTATGTCAAGAGGAATGAAATTAAGGTAGGCTTTATGTTTGCTGTTGAATGATCTGACAATTGAGTGTGTTTAGATAGCAGGGAAGAGAGGGAGAAGTTGGAGACACTGGGAGATGGGGAGAGGTGGGAAAAATGATGGACTCCGAGGCTTGGGATCCCCTAGAACATAGGCAGGGGATTAATTTTAATAGAAGGGGACACCTCTTTTCACACTGGAAGGAAGGAGGGAGGAGGAAGAATCATTAGGGAAAAGGTAATCAAGAAACTGAGAGTGGAGATCTTCTATACAGTGATGAGATCAGGAAGGACTGGGAGCCAGATTCCTTCTCTGAGTGAGTGAGGGGGAGTGACAACACTGAGGGTGGAGGGAAAGATGCCATGGGAGCAGGGGTTTCAAGGGTAGCCTGACACTGCAATAGTTTGCAGTGGAAGGACACCATCAGCCCCATGGGAGTGGGCTGAAGGGAATCGGAGGTTTGAGGGGAGGCTAGGATATAAGTAGAGCAAATGGTCATGGAAGTGTTTGGTGCAGTGGTGGAGGATGTAGGGTGGTTTATTTACAATGGAATCAATTATATGAGTTATCACTCTTCTAGATGCAAGTGACTGAAAGTTAACAGATTTGGGAGAAAAGCTCCAGGAACTGGGAGCATTGTGGATTACAGGAACTAGAATCAGGCACTTGACCTAGTCAGGACTCAATTTTTTTCCCCCTGCTTTTACTTTTATTGACATTTATTTGATGCTGAATTTACTCCTGGGCCACAAGTTTGTTTCTTCTGAGATATCTTTTTCTTCTGTTCGAGCTCCTCTTCTGGTGTAGGAAGAATCTGCTCTTTTTCAGTAGGATCATCTCTCATTGTGGCAGGGAGAGCTCGTGTGTGGGTTAATCCGCCCATGAACTCTGCAGATTCTATGCCGAGCTTTGTTCACCTGACTGTGCTCAATGACCAGAGAACTTACATCTAAACCCTTAAGCTCACCTTTACTCTGAATTTTTAAGCATGTGCAGCAAAAATTCAGCACTCTTTTTTTTGGGCCACTGACTCTGTGTCTAGCTCCACTGTTTGTCCAGGGAGTACCTACCAACCCCATCATTGTAATGACAGAATGGCACACATCCCTTCTATAAAGTGACATCCTTCAGATACTTGATGGCTTCAAATACTTGATGGTCTAAGCAGTTTCATGAGTGTTCCTAAAGTGAACATGAAGACTTAAACCTTTTGTTTGGCATGTTTGTGGGGTTTGCTGGGTCTAGTAAACAGTGAATCATTTTCAGAAGTCATCTCAGGTCACTTATAGGAAGAGGAGGACTCTATTTATTCATCTCTTTCTCTTTTTTTCTTTCCTTATTTCGGTTTGGCTTAATTTTTCCATATGGTAAATGAACCTTTTTCACATGGCAGAGAATATGGTCAGTTTAAGTCCTATCAGAACAATCATAAGGGAAGACTTAGACCAGGCTGGCTTGGTTGCTTGATCATTTCTGAGCCAACTTTTGTGGCCCACCTTAGTCACATGCTTTTCCTTATGGACAGGATGAGTCTATTACTAGAAGGTGTGAGGAAGGGATGTCGGGAAAATAAAAAACATGAACTGACTAATGGAAAGGTTCTGGTGGTAGAGGAATAGGAAGAGCTGGTTGGATCAGGGGAGAAAAAAATCAATAGTAGCATGAACATGAATGAGTGAGAACAGATGGGTGGAGTGACTTGTATTTGAGGCAATGGCCAAGGACTATGATATATGTATGGTAGGGTGGCTATCTGAAATAATCTCAACACACACAGATGGAGGTGTGCCTTAAATACAAGGGGGTGCCTTAGTTTGAATTTGTTGTGTTTTCAGGAGGGTCCTAAAATGGTGGTTGGTCAGCGGTGCCAGGGGTTGTTGGCACATGCCAGACAGAGCAGCTTATTTGTGGATACTTCAAAAGGCAACTGGGTACTTACATCTGCCAGGAAGGCCACCCAGTACATCACTTTCACCTGAAGAGAATGAGTCATTCTCTTTTTGCATCATTCTGTGAAAATGCTTTCGTAAACTGCTTCTATATTTAGAAGTTCTTATGCCTTAGGGAATTTGTGACCGGTTGAACTGAGCTGATATATCGTAGCCATAAAAAAATGGTGTATGGCTCAGTGCCTGGTAGAACCAAGGTGTTGGGGTGGTGGCCAGGGATTCTTTGGAGCTGTTTTCTTGATTGCATCAGCCTAAGACAAAGCTTACAGCACAAATGCAAACAACTGAAATGTAGACAATTCTTTGCAGTCCTCTAAACACTGTTGATATATATTATTAATTTTATCCTCATAATAACCTGGAACATGTTATCTTTATTTCAAATAAGGAAACAGAGGCTCTCTAAAATAACTTGTTTAGGAATTTACAACTATTTCATTTTAACTCCCAAGGTGAAGTATGTGAATTTTATTTTATAAAGTTATAAGATTTTACTAAAGAATAAATATCTTATTTTGTGGAGTTTAATGGTATAAGTCAAAGTGAAATAGTCCTAGGGAAATATACTCTGTTAATGACAATGACAAAATAATAGCAACTAGTATTTACTTGGTGCCAAGGATCATACTAAACACTATGAATATTTAATATTCATTATGTTACTGTACAGGGACCTGGCCCTGAGCGGATGTGCCCAGGGCCAGTTGGTAGTGTGTGGGTTCTTGACTTTGTGTAGGAGAGATTTCACAAGTCCAGGTGACTACGAGGATACATTTATTAAAACTGGGGACAGTGAAACAAGGAAGGGCTTAGCATAGAAGGAGCAACAGGAGAGCCTGGGCTGGGCTGCCTGAGCTCACTGGGAAGTCAGAGGGGGCCTTGGGGACAGGTTCAGGAGGTTAGCCTGTGTGTTGTGACAGGTCAGGCCAGACAGGTTCATTGAATTTGGGCAGACGGAAGAATACTCATGGAGCCATGGGGATGCTTGATCTGCCTTTATTCAAGGGTGGGTGATCCATGCATGCTGCAAGCTGAGTGTCCCTCTGTGTGTCCCCATGTGTCTCTGCATGTCACACTGCAAGTTACCCTTTCTCTCAGAGGGAAGTCCCCAACCCCCTAATATACTAAATGCAGACAAAGTTGGCAAGGAGCCAACAGATTATACAACAGAGCTTCATTCTACGCATGCAAGCCTACTCAAGGCTATAGGAACCTTTTATTGGACCCAATCCCAAGGCTATGAGAGCACTACTTATTAGGCCCATTCTTAAGGTTATGGGAAACTGCTTTCCTTAGTTGCCCAGGCTTCTGGTTGAGGAAGCTAGAATGCTTTCATTTACCCTAGCTTGGGACAAGTTGCCAGCTGCCAATCGTCTTACAGTCTAGGAGACTGGTGCCTGTGAGGAAAGAGGTGGGGGGTGGAGCGTGGTGAAAAAGGGAATGGCTCAGGCTGCTTCCCAGAGGGAGCACTAGAATTGGGTTCTTTTCATTGAGGTTTTTATCTCTTTCTTCCAGCGAGAATCTTAGGGGAGATCTCAGGGGAGGGTTCAGTAGAATATTCATCAGTTCTCCAGGTGTGCCTTTCAGGGTCATGGTCTCTGCTGATTGGTCAGCAGTAGAGCAGGGAGTCTTCAGTAACTGTAGGGGATTCTGGCATTGCCCACCTGGTTTTGTTGCTTCTTTAGGCCCGGAGCTGAAACACAACTGAGGCCTAGATGTATGTTATCTCCTACATGTTGTCTCCAGGGCAAAAAGGCTAGGGGAAGAGTTACCCTCGGGGTTGGGTCCTTGTTTTCCCAATTTCACCCCCTGCCAGACACTCAGGGCCTTCTGCCCTGGTGACCATCTGCACCTGGCTGTAAGTTGCTTGGCCATTATGTTCAGCTATCTGTCTCAGTTTCCCTATTCCACTTGCCAAGAAGTTTTCTTAGCTTCTTACTATCCTATCTCAATAACAACTCATTGAATTACTTATTGTCATTTTTCTACATATGAATACTATTACTAAACTGTTACTACCACCACCATGAATGGAAACAGGAATAGGCCATGTACAAGGAAATCAATTATTAGTTTAATTTGGGAAATGAAGACTAGGCTAGGGAACAAGAGAGAAAGGGTAAGTCCTTGAAACTAAGACAACTGATAGCCTTTGTCCCTGTGAAGCAAGCCACCCACACTTCCTTGGCAATTTATCACTCCTTTTGAGCACCAGTGTTTTCTTGGTCTTCAAATTGAATCTACATTCTCAAATTACAGCGTAAATATTGCTGTGCTAAGTGGAGTGGGGGTTAAAAGAAACAGGAGTGACCAATGGCTCATACAGCTTGGGATATGGGAGAATGGTGATATTTATGCAAATGTTGAGATGGGAAGGGTGGTAACTAGGAATATAAAATGGTGGAAGAAACAGAAGAGCTTGGTTTTAGATGTGTTGAGTTTCTTCACATTGATGTCTGGACTTTGGGAGATGGCCAAGTGAAAAGTTCCTGCAGAGAGGAAAAGATACAGGTCTGGGTTGTGGTGAACGAGTCAAGCTCAAGCACATATCTGGAAATTATTCAGCATGGTGGTAATGGTTAACACCACTAACATGGATTAGATCTCTGAGATGGCACATAACCAGAAGAATGTATTCAGTATTTGGGGTGCCCATAGTGAAAGGGCTAAAGGGGTACCAAAAGCTTAAATATGTACATGGCATTTATTATCTATATCTATCTATCTATCTATCTATCTATCTATCTATCTATCTATCTATCTATCTCATGTCACATGGGTAATGGGCCAATGTTGTAAATAAGGTTTGGGGGAGGCACATCTCTCACAATAGCATGGATACCCAATCATCATGTGTATGAACTACAAAAGGATCAGTATGTATACGGCATTTAACAGCAATGATTTTCAGAGTGCTTTTCAAACAGCAATTTCCCATGACGCCTCCATAAAATCAGAATGAAACTTTTATGTTCACAATATTCTCTTACTCTGTAATACTAATAACTGATTTATTTGAGACTTAAATGCTATTGCAAGAAATACAATGGTCCAAAGGATAGTATTTTTTTCTTTTGATTTAATTTTTATTGTATTTTTCCCATTACCATTTAGTCCATTTATACCCATGTCCACAACTCCTTTCCAAAGGACAGTATTATTTACTGTAAGTTATTTCCTCTGAAGCTGAAATTCATTAAAGACCTACTAAATGAGACAAGTAATACAATGGGGGAAAGAAAAGGAGAATAGTTCTATCAAAGAACTGAATTCCAAGAAAAGATGTTTTAAGACTAGCTTCCAGGATGCCAAAGCAAAAAGTGAACATGGTGAATTAACTAGATATTGTCCCACGTAGGGTTTTTGAAACATGGTTAATTATCACTCTCACAAGGACCTCCCTAACTTGGAGATTCTGAAGAATGGGTCTTGCTTGGGGTCTGGGAAGCTGTGTATGTTTTAAAAGTTCCCCAGATGATTCTGAGAATTAGTCAAATTTGACAAGCACTAGTCCAACAAAGGAAACATACCAGTTCATAGGACAAAAAAAGATTTTTTCTAGGTCTGAAATCTGAGATTTTGTTTCATGGAACTGAAGAACATTGAAAAATAAAACACAACTGTCCTCAATAGCATAAAAAAAACCCAGAGGTTTTATATGTGTGTACCTCATGCTGACCTTCAATACAATAAAAACCAACAACACAATGCTAAACTATGATTGATGTAGGAAAAGAACCAATTGAAAAATTATATTCCTTAGTCCTCTTCAGAAATTTGGATTCAGTAAATCTGGGTAGGGACCAGAAAATTGCATTTGTAATAAGCGCTCCAGTGGAGAGTGATAAAAGTGGCCCAAGACCACATTTTTGCTCTGAAGGAGTGAATGTTTAACAATATTTCTTAAACTTCCAGGTTTAGATATAAAATCTTGAGATATACCATTTGTGATATGCATTTTTACAATTTTTTTTGAAAATTGGAGCAGGGGAATGAATCAGGATTAATCTAGTTCCACAAAGTAGGCTGGGAAAACTTCTGTGGTATAAAACCAGAGAGCTTCTTCTAGTTAAAAATTTTCTTCAGCCCTCAGGAAAATATCGACAGTGTAGGTAGGTTGCATTATATGCCTAGAGAATAGCCTCACCTTAAAAGGAAGAAATTGATACTCAATGGATGAAAATCTTACAGAATAATGGGAAAACCATGGGACAACTAATTAACTGGTAGTCTTTTGGTAGAGATGCTTTTTACTCATAACATATAAGTACCAAATATACCACAGTGTTAATATAATCATGCACAAAATAGGGTCATCTACTTGAACCCTGAATTGCTGCAACCTAACTTATATTGGACACCTCTGATTTATAGCAATACATGTTTTTCCAGATAGGTCTTCAATTTTTGTATATCAAGAAAAAATTTCTTTTCTTCAGAGCTGTATTCTTTGGTTCTTTGTGGTCATTAACCACCCTAAACTTCTTAAAAACCTTAGTAGAAATAAGTGAGGGAATCTGTCATATGTTAGCTTTCCCGCAGAATTTGTAGTGTGTAACTTGACCAACGATAGAGAAAGAGTGGTGCTGGCTGAGCCTTCTGATGGAAGCTGAGTCCTCTCTCTACTCTTTACATTGCTTAGTTACTGAATCCTAAATTCAGTTTAGATCTCAACAGGAGAAATAAGCTCTGATAGATCTTTAATAATCTGCCATATTGTGCCTGGAAAATAAAGTTGGGATCTACTATGGAGCTACTTGCTGGATGCAGTAAACTTGGGTTTAGTTCTCTTTACATGGTTTTCATACTACAGTGAAACTTTTAAAGTCTCCAGTTCACCTTAATTCTCCAGGCCCTTCAGTCTGGAGAATTTTATGCTTGAAAATTGTATCTGCTGAGGAATACAAACTTAAACATTCTTATCCTTAAGCCTAAGAGAACATTAAATAAGCATGTACCTCTCATTGTTCCCAGTTCTTGATAATTTTTCAGAAGAAAATTCTAGTACAAAAGTGCTTGCTCCATTGGACTAAGGAGTTGAAATCTATTCAATGTGTAACACCAGTATTTTTTTGCATTCTTTATTTTGAAGTATGTTTTATTGATTATGCTATTACATTTGTCCCAATTTCCCCATTTGCCCTACTGGGTCTGGTACCCCCATTCCCTCCAGCAATCCCCTCCCTGAGTGCATGTCCATGGGTCATGCATACAAGTTCTTTGGCCTCTCCATTGCCTATACTGTTTTTTTTTTTTTAAAAAATTATTTTTTTTAGAGAGAGGGGAAAGAAGGGAGAAAGACAGGGAGAGAAACATGATGTGTGAGAGAAACAGTGGTAGCTTGCCTCTCTCCCATCCCCACCTGGGGACCTGGCCGGCAACCCAGGCATGTGCCCAGAGTACAAATCAAACTGGCAACCTTCCAGTGCACAGGCTGGTGCTCAGTCCACTGAGCCACACCGGCCAGGGCTCCTATACTGTTCTTAACATCACCCTGTCTATTTTGTACCTACCAATTTGTACCTCTTAATCCCTGCACCTTTTCCCCCAGCCTTCCCTTTCCCCCTCCCAGCTGATAACCCTCCAAATGATCTCCATATGTATGATTGTTTCCGTTCTGCTTGCTTAGTTTGTTTTTTAGGTGCAGTTGTTGATAGTTGTGAATTTGTTGCCATTTTAGTGTTCATAGTTTTGGTCTTCTTTTTCTTATATAGTTCCCTTTAACATTTCATATAATAATGGCTTGGTAATGGTGGACTCCTTCAGTTTCAGCTTGTCTGGGAAGCACTTTATCAGCCCTTCCATTCTAAATGATAGCTTTGCTGGATGGAGTAATCTAGGTTGTAGGTCCTTGCTTTTCATCACTTTGAATATTTCTTTTCAGTCTGTTCTTGCCTGCAAAGTTTCTTTTGAGAAATCCACTGACAGTCTTATGGGAACTCCTTTGTAGGTAACTGTATGCTTTTCTCTCACTGCTTGTAAGAGTCTCTCTTTATCTTTAATCTTTGGCATTTTAATTATGATGTGTCTTGGTGTGGTCCTCTTTGGGTCCAACTTGTTTAGGACTCCTGTGCCTCCTGGACTTGTATTGTCTATTTCCTTTGTCAAATGAGGGAAATTTTCTTTCATTATTTTTTCAAATAAGTTTTCAATTTCTTGTTCTTCCTCTTCTCCTTCTGGCACCCCTATGATTTGGATGTTGGTATGTTTAAAGTAGTCCCAGACGTTCCTAAGCCTCTCCTCATTTTTTGAACTGTTTTCTTCTTGCTGTTCTGATGGGATGCTTTTTCCTTCCTTGTGTTCAAAATCATTGATTTGAGTCTCAGCTTAATCCACTCCATTATTGGTTCCTGTAGATTTTTATTTGACTTAATGCAACCTTCATTTCTGCCTGGGTCTTTTTTTTTGTGCTGTTGCAGTATCCAATGGTTTCTTTGATCATCCCAATAACCAGCGTTTTGAACTCTGTATCTGATAGCTTGCTTATCTGCATTTCATTTGGTTCTTTTCCTGGAGTTTTGTTTTATTCTTTCATTTGGGCCATATTTCTTTGTCTCCTCAATTTCGCAGCCTCCCTGTTTGTTTCTGTGTATTAGGTAGAGCTGCTTTGATTAGGTAGTAGCGTGGCCTATTGCAGAAAAGGCACCTGTACATTGTGTGGGGCAGGGCCTTAGGTAATCACCCAGGCGGGGCAACCCATTTCACCCTTTGTGGCTCTGTGTGGGGAGGGCTCAGAGAGGGGACAATGTCATTGCCTGGCTTTGGGGGATTGCCCAGGAGGCCACTGTCTCCCAGCACTCACACTGCACTTTCTCCTCTTCTCCCAGTATACCACTTATGCCCTTCCAGCTGTGGCTTTGGTGCTGAATCCCAGGGGTGGTGGGTCTGTGTGAGTCCTAGGTCCATTGTGGGCCCTTTAAGAGGAGTCTTTTGAGAATTGTGCAGTTTCTTCCACTACCCCAACCCCCACTGGTTTTTACAGCAAGAAGTATGGGGACTTATCTTCTTGGTGCTGGAACCCTGGGCTGGGTTGTCTGTTCTGGGGCTGGGACCGCTCCTTCCTGGGGTATCCCTCCCAATTTTTATCCACCACTTGTGAATGTGGGGTCACCCATTCCACCACCTCTCCACGTCTCTGCCCTTCCTACCCATCTGGATGAATGTGGCTTTTTTAAATCCTTGGTCATTGGGCTTCCATACAGCTCAATTTTCTAATGGTTCTGGGTGATATTTGTTTTGTAGTCTAGGTGTAGTTTTTGGTGTAGTTGTGTGTGGAGGGGAAGCGTGTTTCCCTATACCTCTATCTTGACTGGAAGTATCCATAGTATCAGTATTTTTGACATTAAAATGTTTCATTTATATCAAACTAATAAAGTGTACCTAATTAAAAAAATTAACTACCAACAGAAAAAACATTTCCCTTTTGTCTTTTTAAGATATATTTTTTCCTGAGATTAACCACTGAGATGCTTATACTTTATTTGTCAAGTTTAAACTTCATTGACTTTGCCTATCATAGGTGATGATTTAGCATTCTCAGCCCCCCACTTCCTTTCCTCTGTTATAACACAAATTTTAGTCAAGTGTTTACATTATTGCCAATGTAAAAATGCAGGCACAGATGGCATTTCATAATTATTTCCTTCATTGAATAGCCTTTGTTTTTTGGAATAACTGCCTCATTTTTTATTGGAATAATTTTCTATTCACTGATCATTGTTTCAGTTGCTCAGCTAGAGCTGTTCTAGGACCACCATCAGTGCTTCTGCTGTTTTTTGTTTCACTTCTTCCACATTGGCAGTTTCCCTTTGAGGACTTTTTCATTGGGAAAACAAAAAAAAAAGTTACTTGGGGCAAGATCGGGTGAATAGGGAGGGTGGGGGATGGGAGTCATGCCATTTATGGTCAAAAACTGCTCAACACTGGGCACAGGTGTGGGCAGGTGTGCTCAGAAATCACCCATCATGAAATGGGCAAACACTTTGAAAGTCTTAAAAGAAATTCACTGAAGCCCAATGCATCCTCTCACAATGATGCCAGCTGGTACACTGATACAGATGGGTTCCTAGAACACTAACCTACTTGGGGAAGCCTGTGCAACAAGGAGCCCGCCCTCCAGAAGATAGTATCGTTTTTTGGGGGTGCCCTCTCATATTTTACGCACATTGGAAAGAAAGCACAGCTATTCAGTAAGGAATTAGCATTAGCTGAGAACCTTCCTGTGATACTCTGCTGCATCTGAGAACAGATCTCACCCACTCTGACCACAGGGATAGGCAGAAGACCAAAGCTGGGCCAAATACAGTATTTCGGGGTTTTCTTGGCCATAGGGACTGGCCTACAGAATGGGAATGAGTTAATATAAATCATTGAGTCCTTCCCCCAGACTTTCTAAACTGAAGCTGGAAAACCCAGCTTTTCCTGCTGGTTATGGACTGGGTAGGATATGTGCCCAGAGCTCTCCATAGCTATGTCCCCTGCTGTGAGAAGAAGCCATGGTGTTTGGGAGTCTCTACTCAAAAAAATTGACAGTTTTGGGGTTGTATTGATGGGAACCCAAATCCTTGTTTCTGTTTGAGCCTGGCTCCACCTTCATCCTTCTTAGATTGGGTGCCAACCAACATTCCCTTTTGCTTAAGCTAGTTGAAACTAAGCTTCTGTCCCCTGCAGCAAAATATATCTTATTTATTTAGCTCCAGCTCCATGTATCTAAGTGCCTAGCAGGTATCTCCCTCTGGATGTTCCTTGGTACTCCAGACTCCTATCTGTAGTACAATGCTTCTTTCCTCTTTTCCTCACTCTACTCACCCCATTTCCTGTATTCTCTCATCCTGGTGATCAGGTCAACATCTACTCAACTGTGTAAACCAGAAATATTGTTCTACTAGACTTCTCCCTTTCTACCTCATCCCCACCTCTCAAGATCTCATCAGTTTCTAAGTGCTATTCCTTTCCTAAAATATTTCTCTTATATGCTACCCCGTCTTCTACCTTTGAGATCCCCCCTGCTTCTTCCCTTTTCTTTCTCTCACTGTACTGAAAAGGCCAAATGTCAGACTGTTTACCCTGCCCACTGCCTCTGAATGGGGTATCCTGACAGTTTCCTGTGACCCTTCTGACCCCAAGTGATTAATTGCACCAACCAGGTCCTCTCCAATGAGGATATCACAATCTAAGACACATAGAGGACTACTCAGTTGTTGCAAAACAGAAGCTGGAGATATATATAGAGAAGGTAGAGATGATGCCAAGAATATAGAAACTGTTGAGTATATAGTAAGTTGGGAAGCAGAAGCTTTTGAGTAACCCAAACCTACTGGGTATACTGAAAGGAGGACAAAGTAATGGCTGCAGTGATAGAAACAAAAAGAGGAAGGATTCATGGACATGGATGACTGTGTGGTGATTGTGGCGGGTGAGGGGCATAAGGGGACTAAATGGTAAATGGAAAAATGAAATAAAAAATTAAAAAAAAAAAAGAAAAAAGAGGAATGAAATCACCATGATGGTTGGGGACAAACTCTTGCTGTTGAGGAAGCAACAAAATGATTCCTAAATTGTGTGTACTCCAGCCTGTGTGAAGCATGGTTGGGTATCAGCATATTGGTTCCCGTGAGATTTCTGTGTTCCCATGAGATTCTTCTAGGACCTCAACCCACAGACACTATATAGGTTAGCTGTATTGCTTCTTA
Source organism: Trachops cirrhosus (assembly GCA_028533065.1). NCBI lineage: Eukaryota > Metazoa > Chordata > Mammalia > Chiroptera > Phyllostomidae > Trachops > Trachops cirrhosus. The sequence goes on from CM052544.1 coordinate 91,777,002, forward strand.
ACCATGTGATGTTCTGCCATAGCTCTGCCTATGTGCATGTACTATTCCGACTGGAACAATTCTTCTCATCTCCCAAATATCCCTAACTTCTTCACCTGGCTACCACTTACTCATCTTTTAAGACTGAGTTCAGGCTCCTCTAAGCAGCTTTCTACAACCCAACCAAGTTAGATACTCTTCCTTTACTCCAAACAAATTTAATGGCACTGCATATTGGATATGTGTCTCCAAAACTAGAATATGAACTTCTTTCAAGGGCAGAGATGCTGTTTTGTTCCCTTGTGTATCTCCAGTACCTGACACAGCACCCAGCACAATGTGGATACTTAATGAATACCATAGTTTTTGTTAAGCTCAGTCACCTAGACACCTTCAATTACCAATGTTTGATAGCTTTCTATTACTTCTCTTCCAATATATCCACCTGCAGCTTGAAGTGTGCTATGGTACTTAAGAAAAAACAACAGTAATAATATGAAACCGTGGCTTTGTGCATGAGATTTCCTCAGTTAAGAATGCCCTTCTCACCCTTGCTCCCTAACTCCCTCCAGGAGTGGAAGCAGGAAGATCAGAGTTAAGAATTACTGCAGTAGTCTAGGCAAGAGAGGATGATGGCCTGGACTAAGGAGTATTGGTGGAGTAAGAGGTAGTGATAAATTGAAGGGATGGAATAGTCAGTCAGTACTCGATGAAGAATTGGGTATGAGATGAAGGAGGGGGATTTAACATAAATGACTATTAGGTTTTCTGGTTTGATCAACTGAATGGTGTTTTTATTCAGAGATAGGAAAGAATAGAGGAGAAGCAAGTTAAGACATAACTAAAGAGTCATATAATCAGATTTCTTGTCTAAATCTTGCTGATACGTGCTATATTTAGGGAATGGTAATACTGATTTTTTTTTTCTTTTTTGGTGCTGGTGTTGGGGAGGATATTTATGGTTACTGTTTTTAAATGTACTATTTAAACCACTTTAGCTGTACCATTCATTGGTATTAAGTACATTCACATTGTGGTATGTACAATCATGACAACCACCTATCTCTAAAATTTTTTTCACCCTTCCAAACTCAAACTTCTTAACTACTGATTCCCCCTTTCTGTCTTCCCCCAGCCCCTGGTATCCACCATTCTACTGTCTCTATGAGTTTGATTATTCTGGGTACTTCATAAATGTGGAATCATATAGTATTTATTTGTCCTTTTGAGACTGGTTTCTATCACTTAAGGTACCGTCTTCAGTTTCATCCATGTTGAAACATGTGTCAATTTATTTCCTTTGTAAGGCTCAATATTATTCCAGTGTAGTGTATACTACATTTCATTTATCCATTCATCCTACAATGGACACTTGGGTTGTTTCCACCTTTTGGCTATTGTTAATAATGCTGCCATGAACCCGGGTGTACAAATATCTGCTCAAGTCCCTGCTTTCAATTCTTTTGGGTATATAACCAGAAATGCAATTACTGGATCATTCAGTAGCTTTGTTTAATTTTTTTGAGGAACCACGATAGTGTTTCCATAGAAGCTACACCACTTTACATTCATACCAGGAATGCACAAGGGTTTCAATTTCTCCATATCTCCCCCTAACACTTGATATTTTCTTTTTTAAAAAATAAGTCACTTGAATGAGCATGAGGCTGTATTTTATTGTGGTTTGCTTTTTGTTATTTTTAGATTCTATTTTATTTATTTTTAGAGGATAGGGAAGGGAGGAAGAGAAGGAGAGAAAATCAATGTGTGGCTGCCTCTCATGCGCCCCCTATTGTGGACCTAGCCTGCAACCTAGGCATGTGTTCTGACTGGGAATTGAACCAGTAACCCTTTGGTTCACAGGCCAACACTCAGTCCACTGAGTCACACCAGCCAGGGTTCACTGCAGTTTTAATTTGCATTTCCTTAATCACTTATGAAGTTGTGCAACTTTTCATGTGTTTATTGACCATTTCTATATCTTCGTTGGAGAAGTTTCTATTGAATCCTTTACCCATTTTTTAATTGGGATGCTTGTTTTTTTGTTGAGTTCAGTTATTTTGTAATATGGGATGGTTTCAGGAACACAGCAGATCTCTAGGGCATGAGAATAACAGTTTAAAATAGTATGAAAATGCTAGGGTCTTGGGGAAAAGGGCAGAAAGAGGGGAGGGATGTCAAAGAAAGTTAAAAAATTTAAAACCTTATTTTTAGGGAAGAGTAAAGAAGTACACTCTCAGCATTCTGAGCTCATTTTAGTATTGTAGTTTGGCAACCTTATGGGTTAATTATTTATTTACTGATTTTAGCGAGAAAAGGAAAGAATAGAGAGAGAGAGAGACATGTCAATTTGTTGTTCCACTCATTTGTGCATTCATTTGTTGATTCTTGTAGGTACCCTGAGTGGGGACTGAACCTGCAACCTTGGTATGCTGGGATGACACTCTAACCAACTGAGCTACCCAGCCAGGGCAACCTTATGGGTTAAATAAGTATTTATGGGCTCCCCAAGAACCTAATCACTATTTAATGTTGCTCATATAAAAAATGCCCTGACTTATAATACTCTAATTCAAAAAAATTTGGTATATAATTCATATATAGGCTGATGGCTATTTTTATACTAAAACGTAAACTTGGACAGTAAGTTGTTTGTACCATAGATGACAGAAATAATTATTATACAAGGACTTTAACTGGGAGTATAGTGTTTTTTAATTATCAAAAGTTGATGTGCATGAATCATTTGTAGAACACCACTGTAGGAAAATAAACATAAAAAGAGCTACAGAACTAATACATAATCATGATATAATTAATACAAACACAAAAACAAAGCTATTATCTGTAGATACAGAAAAGGGATACAGAAAAGAAGGATAACATTGAAATCTGTGCTGTTACTGAAGCAGCTAGAGAAGTATTTTAGCCACCGGTAATAGAGAACCAATCTCGAAGAATAATATCCAGTTTAAATTATATAAATTTTATTATTTTTAAACTAATCATTTTACTTAATTGACTGAAAGTAGATAAACTGTTGGATCCTGAATTTTTGGTAAAATGTTGTAAGGGCTAGGTTAGATAAAATATTCTACATTATAGATGTAAAATGTAAGTTATATATTTGAGGAAAAAGATGGCATTATTTTAAAGTATATCAAGGGTTATTTTCAGTGTTATATACTTACATTCTCTATAAGTAATAGGTAAGAGAACATACCATTCTCTAAAAACAAAGCAAAACCAAACAATGAAACTTCCGCTAATCTGAAACTAAAGATGAGCTTTCCATTTCTTGTCAGGATCTGTGCTGCTAACTGTGGAAAGAAAATTAAAGAGCCTAAATTTAACAGCAGATAAGCAAATTCACTGGATTTTATCCTCTGGCTAGAAAAAGCATTCATTGCTAAAATAGTTTTGTTGCTCAGTATAAAGCTGGAATTGTGTTTATAATTTTTAAAAACATTGATGAAGCTTCTACAAAAAATTCAAGCTTCGAACCAGTTGATTTGAAGGATTAAGCTTCTATAAAGATTCTTAATTTGACAAATTAACCTAACACTAATAAACAATTGTAGAATTACTGCTTTAATAATTTTGAGTATACTATATCTAGTATTGCTAAAACCTTTAGCTGTTCCCAAATCTTCTACATTTAAAATTCCTCGTGGTCTTGTGGTCTGGGAGAAGAGAAGCTATTTTCCACTACACGCCTTGGACTGCCATTCTGGTGGGTAAGGCCTGGAACCACTAAGCAAGATTCCAGTTCCTGTGGGAGTGTTTGGTTCCCACTTGTGGTCCATTGGCCTTTCACTACTGACCCATCCTAGTGCCTGTCTCTCCAGTGATAATCAAGGGAAGACTCTGATGGGTGTAATTTTTCTAAAGAAAACTAGTTCATATGTAAAAAAAAAAAATTAAATGCTGGCAATAAAAGAATTAAAATTTGTAAGTATACTTACATATCATTCCTTCTTTTTCTAATTTTTTCAAATGAAGCAAGAGATTACGTTCAGCCATTTTATGTAAAGACTCAGGAATATTCTAAAAAAAGAGAGTAAAAGAAAACATTTCTTTTTTTAGAACAAAGGACAGAGTCAATCCTTTGAAACTTTAAAAAAGTGCAACAAAGATGACAACTTTAACTTAAATTCATTTTGATATAGTAATAGCCAAAACAATTTCAGCTTGTATATGTTTTGCTTTAGGCGCTATATTCTTATTTATATTCCTATGGATAAAATACAGTGTAAGCTCCGTAAAGATAGTGACAGTATGTTTTGTTCACTACTGAATACCCAGTACTTAGCATAATGCCACTCAGTAGGAACTCAGTATTTTATGAATGGATAAATAAATGTAAAAATTATTCTAGACAGCTTTGATGATGCTACAGACATTGGCCCTATGGTTTATTTATTAGGTTACATGATAATAACTTTTCTCATTTTCCTTGGTTATTCTACCTCTTTTATCATTTAGTTTTCATCCTGGATACTCTTCCTTGGAGTTCTCTTAAACATTGATGTTTACAATGTGCTGTATCACTGATACTTTTCTCTTTTTACTCAACCAGCTTGCCACAGCAATATCATGCATTAATGATTCCCAAATATGAACCTCTGATCCTAAACTCTCTCTTAAGCTCCAGACATATACTGTCTCCATCACTGTGATATTCTAGATTGCATTACTTGATCTCTTGCCTAACATCTTTGAGCGATGGGTCATTCCCAGGTTATTGGCTAAAGATCAAATTTGTTAGCTTGGCAATCAAGGCTCCCAGGACCTGACCATGCCTGCCTATCCTGGTTCATTTCCTGTACTTAGAATAGAAAAAAACAAAAAACAAACACAATGTGCCAATGAAGAGTCTAGAGTGATTCTAGTATAATGAGGAAATGAACTCTTTCACAGAATTTACTTTACCCTTTTGCTAATGGAACTTTCATCTTTTAGTCATTTTAACCCTTCATCCATCCCTCCCTTTTTTTTTTTTTAAGATTTTATTTATTTATTTTTAGAGAAGGGAAGGGAGGGAGAAGGAGAGAGAGAGAAACATTAATGTGTGGTTGCCTCTCATGTGGTCCCCACTGGGGACCTGGCCTACAACCCAGGCATGTGCCCTGACTGGGAATCGAACCTGCAATGCTTTGGTTCGCAGCCCACGCTCAATCCACTGAGCTACGCCAGCCAGGGCCATCCCTCCCTTTTTTAAAAATCATCTTTCCCTTTTAAGACAAAACATACTGAGTATGATCTGACTGTCTTTTGATATCTCGACCTACAGGATATTAAGGTCCCTTACTAATTGTAACTGGCCCCAAGTACCTTTTCAAGCTCATCTTTTGTTACTCTCTTATGTTTCTTCTGGCTGTACAGGTTGTGGTAGTGGGAGTTTTTAAACCCATTTAATCTAGTACCAAAGCCTACGTTCTTAACCTCTAAGCTATACTACCTACACAGCAGTTATCTAACAAACATTCACTGAAAAACTGAATTATACTAATTGACTGCTATATAGGGCTATCATATAATGATGTGCTCAGAGGCCGCTGAGGTGAGGGGTTCTCTCTGTACATTAAATTTCTCTACTCATGTTCTTCTCCATGTCCTTTCTCCATTAGTCAGGCACTGCTACTCCTCCTCACTGCTATCATCCACGTATCTAGCAGATTGCTTCTTCTCGCTTGCCAGAGGCTAGGACACCAGATAGTCAAGATGGCTTGAATAATACATAAGTGATTACAAATCTTGATCATCATGTAGTTGGGAACAGTCTCTCCTACAGCATGAAGTATATGGTTTAATGATGGTTATTTTTGCTTTCCAGGCCAGCTATTGTTTAACTTCTGTGTTCTAGAAAGTTGAGGTTGCTGGTTTCAAATCTATACAAGTGGCATTATTTATAAAGTTAACAGTGTTCTGGGAGGTGATAAGTTTATCATATTTATAGCTTAGTAAACAGATTATTCTAATAAAATTGTGGCTATGTACAAATAAGCTAAACAAAAATTACCTTGTAAATAATTTTTACAAGCTCCGTTACTGTAAATGATTTTTGAGAATCATCACATAATATTTTAAGAATTTGCTTTTCTCGAATATTTCTGTGAGAAATGTATTCTTGAATTTTAGCTTCAGCATCATGGATTACTGGGCCATGTCCTGAATTAGAACAATTATAAAAATTATTTCAACCAGAGAAAAATATTAGGTATAATTGAAGTTAATACACTCTAAAAACAATCCATATGATATACTGAAACAGAATACTAAATACAAAACAAGTAAGAATTATTTGGAAAACTATACAGATATGACACAAGACATTAGACAATTATATCAAAATTTATACAAAATATTATTGTGTACATTAAAAAGTATAAAATAAAAATATAGCAGCAACAACAGGAATCAGAACAGTAATGATAGGTAATAGTTATAGAGCACTTATTATTTGCCAGGCACTGCTCTAAATGCTATACATTATCTTTTTAAGAATCCCAAGAGGTTGGCACTACTATTACCCCTTTTTAGCAGCAGAAACTGAGGAATAAGGAGGGTAAATAACCTGCCCACAGCATCACAGCTCAAGAGCGGAGCTGGGATTCTGACTCGGGAGCTTTTTACGACTCCAGGCTCTTACCACTGTGCTACACTTACTCATAAAAGATTGAAAAGTGGAATGTAAAAGTAGCTTCATGTAAGTGACCAAGACCTATCAAAAATTCACAGGAACCACAGAACTTGAAAAATTTTATGTAAAGACTTGCAACTAAGAAATACTGACAACCCAGATAAAGTTATATTGAAATTTACATGCTCTTTAATATAGTGCAAATTAATATTACACAAATTTGCCAGAGGCATGTTTAAAATAGTTGAGGACAAAATATCCAGAAGTGTGCTAACCTATTATCATGTAACAAGCATGGGCTTTGGTTAGAGTACCGACCATCATTTCCTAACTGTGTGGCCATGACAGTCTCTGAGCTGTTTCTTCAGCTGTGCAATGAGGACACCACTCCCTACTTCACTGGCTTTTGTGAGGACACAGCTAGCTAGCTGTAAAGGTCCCTGCAGGTGCCTGATGGGTAGCAGGTTTTAATATATGGTAGCTATGGCTACAGAACATAATTTACATAGATGCTCCTGCTGTGCTAATAAGCCAGTTCATGGGATTCACTAAAGCTAACACTCTAGCTTTAAAGCTAAGAGCCTTTAGTAGGCAGCGTCTCATTAGCTTTGCTTGAATGTGAGTGCATCGAACATCTATTCTCTTTGCTTTAAAAAGAGCTGTCAGTTTCCATTCCTTTATGTCATAATATTAATCCAAATGCCCAGGGTATGTTTCCTAACCCCCACAGAAGTAGAAACTCATGAAAGAAAATGAGGGTACTGGACCTGTGAGGCCCAGGCCCCGCAGGTAGGAGAAGTGCGCGCCCCTCGGGACCCAGAGACTGCGCACCCGTGGACCCGGAAAAGCCCAGGCACTCCCCGGGTCCTGCGAGGCCCAGGCCCCGGAGTAGGAGGAAACTG
>CM052544.1:91785025-91811649 GCA_028533065.1 Trachops cirrhosus
GCTGGGTCAAAAGGCAGATCCATTTTTAGTTTTCTGAGGAAGTTCCATACTGTTTTCCATAGTGGTCTTACAAGTCTGCAATCCCACCAACAGTATACTAGGGTCCCTTTTTCTCCACAATCTCTCCAGCACTTGTTGTTTCTTGTTTTGTTTATGATGGCCATTCTGACCGGTGTGAAGTGGTATCTCATTGTGGTTTTAATTTGCATCTCTCTGATAGCTAGCGATACTGAGCATCTTTTCATGTGTCTCTGGATCCTCTGTATGTCCTCCTTGGCGAAGTGTCTATTCAAGTCCTTTGCCCATTTTTTAATTGGGTTGCTTGTCTTGTTAAAGTGGAGTCGTGTAAGTTCTTTGGAGATAAAGAGAGAATCTTAAAAGCAGCAAGAGAAAAGCATACAGTCACCTACAAAGGAGTTCCCATAAGGCTGTCAGCTGATTTCTCAAAAGAAACTTTGCAGACAAAAAGGGACTAGCAAGAAGTATTCAAAGTGATGAAAAAAGCAAGGACCTACAACCCAGATTACTCCATCCAGCAAAGCTATCATTTAGAATGGAAGGGCAGATAAAGTGCTTCCCAGAAAAGGTAAAACTAAAGGAGTTCATTATCACTAAGCCCTTATTAAATGAAATGTTAAAAGGAGTTATTTAAGAAAAAGAATAAGATAAAAACTATGAGCAGTAAAATGACAACAAACTGGCAACTATCAACAACTCAATCTAAAAAACAAAAACAAACTAAGCAAACAACCAGAACAGGAACAGAATCATAGATATGGAGATCATTTAGAGGGTTATCAGCAGGGAAGGGGAAGGAGGTAATGGGGGAAAAGCTATGAAGCTTTTTGATAGGTATATTGATAGGTATAAAAATAGACAAGGGGAGGTTAAGAATAGTATAGGAAATGGAGAAGCCAAAGAACTTATATGCAGGACCCATGGACATGAACTATGGGTCAGGATAGCTGGAGGGAAGAGAGGTACCAGGTGGAAGGGGGCAAAGGGGGAAAATTGGGACAACTGTAATAGCATAATTAATAAAATATACTTAAAAAAAACAATGACTAGGTCAGAAGACACCACCAAGGTACTTGTCTTTGTGTTGTTTGATATATTTTTCAAGGTAATATTTCTTACTGTTTTTTTCAGTTTTTAAAACAAGCTCTGGCCAGTTTTATTAAAAAACAATTTTGCATGAAAATAAAAAGAAAGAGAAATTAAGAAAACAATCCCTCTGACAACTGCATTAAAAATAATAATATACCTAGGAATGAATTTAACCAAAGGGGTATGTCTTGTTCTCTGAAACCTATAAGACATTGATGAGAGAAACTGAAAATGAAACAAATAAATGGGAAGCTATACCATCCTCAGAAATTATAAGAATTAATACTATTAATATGTATACTACCCAAAGCAATCTACAGAGGTAATGCAATCCCTGTCAAAACAACAATGGCATTTTTCACAGAACTAGAACAAATAATCCTCAAATTTGTATCTAACCACAAAAGACATTGTATGGTTAAAGGAATCTTGACAAAGAAAACAAAGTGGGAGGTATCATGCTCCCTGATTCGACTACAAAGCTACAGAAATCAATAGAGTAGGTACTGGCACAAAAACTGACATATAGGTCAGCAGAATACAGATCCCAGAAATAAATCCTCAACATATGGTCATAACGTACAAACAGAGGAGGCAAGAATATACAATAGGAAAAGACAATCTCTTCAGTAAGTGGTATTGGGAAAACTGGAAAGCTACATGCAGAAGTATGAAACTGGAATGCTTTTTTATACCATATATAAAAATAAACTAAAAATGGATTAGAGACCTGAAACCATAAAATTCATGGAAAACAGGCAGTAAACTCTTTTGACATCAGTCCATTTTTTTGGATGTGTGTTATCAGGCAAGATAAATAAACAAACAGGACTACATCAGACGAAAAAGCTTTGTACAGTGAAGGAAACCATCAGTAAAATAAAAACCATCAACAAAATGAAAAGGGAATCTACTGAATGGGGGAACATCTCACAATGTAACACCTTACACTTACCAATATAGCAATTTAAACTAACATTGGGTGCTTTCACATATTTATTGCCCCTTTGATCCTCAGATCAACTCTAGGGAGGTATTATTATTTATTATTATTTTGTTTTACAGCAGAAGAAACTAGTCTTCAGAAAGGCTAAATGATTTGCTCCAGCCCTCAGCAACAGGTGGTACTGGGAAGCGCTAAACATTCAGATACAAGGTCCAGTGACTTCTCCATTGAAGACATACTGCCTCTCTGGTAGAAAGGTACACTGCTGAGCAAGCACATAGAATCATTCCTCGTGTGGCATAAATGAAACCTCAGTTGTAAATTAGAAAAACAATGTTCTCAGTTTCCTCAACATATACCAATTCTCTCAATAACGTCTGTGAATAGTTACTGCAGAGGATTAGAGAGTGTCATTTCTACATGGGCTGGTTGACTTTGTTCTTCATGGCCACAGACAATACCACATTTCAGGAGGTCATTTTGCAAATACAAGTTATACTAATATAGGGAACAAGAGTGCAGAAGAATCTGTACAGGTGACAATTTATTCACTAGATCACAGTGCCTGACATATAGTAGGCACACTGTAACAGCCTGTTATGTGAATGGAGAAAAAAATTCTTCAACTGATGGGAATTAGTGGAATCAACTTCCTCTTTTAGGTATTTTATATCAATTTTAGGATAGTTATTAAATGGATTCTGCCAATTTGCTATCATTCAAACTCATCAGTAAATCTGAGCACCTACTATGAACCCAGAATTGTCTGGATGCTATGAGAGAAGCAGAAGTGATAAAAATAATAGCAAATATTATTGTATGCTTCCCACACGTTAGAATTTGTTAAGTGCTTTTGACAAGATTTTTCACTTAAATTTCACTGGAACGTCATAACATCCTAAGAGGTAAGTTGTATACAAGCCCCATTGTATAGATAAGGGATCTGAAGCATAGAGAATCAACTTTCAAAGTCATAAGCCTGGACTGGGATCTGGGTAATCAGAGTCCAGAGTCTTAACTTTATTCCACTAGATTGCCTTGTACTATTAATAGAAAATAGTATATTTGCATTCAAGGTATTTACAATTTTGTAGTAAAGGTTAAAATTGCAGTTTTTTAGAAGTCCTTAGGCAGAGAAGAAACCTTGACATACTGTTTGGAAAGTTTGGCTATTATTTGTTCATTCAAATGTTTATTGAGTACCTATGTACTAGGCATCATAGTAGATTCAGTTGTGCTTTAGGGAAATTCATTTGGCATCCATGGGCTAATCAGAATAAGGACGGAAGACCAGCTAAAATTGTTGTTATCCAGCAGTCCTGGAATCACAACAAAGAAAATGAAGAGAGACTGTGGACAACACTCATTTATTCAGCAAATACTTACTATAATTCCTGTACTATGTACAAGGCTCTGTGCTAGGTGGTGGGGATATAGTAATGAGTAAGCCTTCATTGAGGCTTATTTTATTGTGATTAAAGGTGGGAAAGGCCATTAAGCTTTTTCTTACCCCCATAAAAAACCATTTTATTATCAAGATAAGGGCCATGAAAAGTATGAGTACTAAGGCAGTGGATTACATTAACCTAACATAGTCTAAGGAGTTAAGGGAGGCTTCCTTGAGGAAATGACGTATTAACCAAGCTCTAAAGGATGAAGGAGTTTATCTGGGTAAAGAGGAGATGGATAGTTGGAGAAAGAAAGGCATGGATGAAGGTCCTGAGGCAGAATGGATCCAACTCATCTGGCTGGGATGGGAGAGAGGTTTGTGATCAGGTTGATAGACGGGTAGCAGCCAGAATACACAAGGCCTTCTAATTTTCATTAAAAAAAAAAAGTACTACTCTGGCTACATGGGGGAGAATGGATTGAAGAGGGACAAAAGTAGATGAAAAGAAGTCACTTAGAAGCTATTTTAGAAGCCTAAGCAAGCGTTGTACTGGTGTGGACTGTGTGATAACAGTAGAAATGGGGAGATCTTCTTAATGGCTTGGATGTGTGTGCAAGAAGCAAAGAAAAATGTTAAGGGGTATACTTAAGTATTAGCCTTGATCAAATGTAAGGACGGTTCTGTTTACCAAGATATGGATGACTGCCTGGAAGAGGATCAGGTTTAGTAGGAAAGCCCATGAGTTCAGTTTGGGAAATACTGAGTTTCAAGTGGTTGTAAGTCATCCGAGTAGAGATTTAAGAAAGCAGTTGACTACCCTGGTCTGAAAATCAAATTTGGATTTTGTCTGCACTGGAGCTCTAAATTTGGGAGTTATTCACAAACATATAATAGGTGGAACCAAGTTAGTAGACAAGATCACCTAGGTAGAGACTATAGCATGAGCACAGAAGACCAGTATTGCATCTTGAGGAAGTCAAACACTTAAAAGATCTGGTAAAGAGAACACTTTATAAGGGAGACTGTGAAACAGCAGCTAGAGAGTAAGAGGAAGCCAGGAGAAAGTGGTGTTGGCAGACCAAAGAGTTGGTAAACAGTGTCAAAAGATACTAAAATCCAAATAAGATGGGAATGGAAAAATGCCATTAGGTTTAGTGACATAGGAGCCACCTGTGATCTCAGAACTGTTTTGTGCAGTGGAAGAGGTAGATATCAGAAGCTCTTACTTGGAACCAATCAATATTCATTTCTAGCCACCTGACTTCTACCTTATACAGAAGAGTAACATCATCTGTACATTAACTCATTCTGGCTCAACTATACAGACTAATCATATGTATCTCTCATATACATATGAGTGATTCCACCGGCCATTCCACTCCATGGGTTCATGTGAGTAGTAGTGCAAACTCTGTAAGATGGGAGACATGAATCTACTCTTCCCTTAGTTTCAGGTTCCTCATGTCCCTTTTACCACAAGCACTTTGCTAACCTGAATGTGATTCTATTGTCGACTTAACCTTTTGCCTGCCTGACTTGCAATATTCCAGTTGCTCCATCCTGTTGCCTCTGATTTGCTGGAAAAAAGGCAAATACAGTACTGCACATAAAACCTCAATATACTAATATACACATTAAACTGTGTTTAGTGTTCAAGATCACTTTATTAATTGTAACATGTCTTGACTGCACAATCAAATTCTATGCTCAAGGAGAACAATATCTTATTTCCACTTGGTATTATCTAGGTTGTACTAAGCACACAAAAATTGCCCTATGCAGTTATTGTGCAATAAACCACATCTCTCTCCATTTCTGCACAAAACAGAATGCAGCTGAACAAGTGAAAAAAAAATCTTAGAAACAGAGATACGTTATTCCATCAAAAAATAACCTAAATAAGGCCACACAATAGTAGCGAACAAAAAGTAGTAAGCTCTTCTTTCCTAAGGGCAGTGTGGGGGCTTTTCTGGTTTTCAGCAATTCGGCAGCAAGAAAACCCTGCCCTCTGCTGCTCAGTTAAGAAAAAGACCTCAACTGAGTTAACCGGTTTTGTGAACAAGTTACACTCGGGGCAAAACGCGAGTGAAAATTCAGAAGGTAAGCCATGACAACATTTTCCTAGGTTCTTAAAAAACTCCAGGCGATACTCATTTGTCAACCATTTAAGCACGCTCACTCTGGCATTCAACATCAAAGTAAATTGGGTTTCAAAAACAAGTTGTTTTGTTTTTTTAAAAAAATATTTGTTCCCCAGCCCAGTTGGAAGTTAGAGAGGTTATCATCAGAATAGTCGTGATTTAAGGGAGGTACACGACCAGGGCCTCTGTGGATGGTTCTACATGGGGCTGCCCCCCAGGGGCAGGAGGTAGCAATCCCGGGCGAGACGAGCGGTGATCAAAGTCCCAGCTCGGCGCCTTCGGCGGAGCAGGATTTTGGCGGCGAGGGGGTGGGGGACGTTTACCTGGGGCCGGTCCCTACCAGGTAGGTGTTGGTGCCCTGCAGGGTCATGGGACCCGGGTTACAACCCAGGACGCGCACCACCCGACTGGACAGTCGCTCGACGCGTTGCAAAGTGGCTGCCATCTTCGCCTAAGTCACTGCAGGACCGTAGCTCACACTGTGGCCGCAGCACACAAACCGCAAGTAGGCCCGTGGCGGAACCAGCAGTCACCCGACTGGAGGCGGATCCCTCTCCGCCTCCATGCTGGGGGCGGGACCACAGGTCACGTGTCCCTGCGAGAGGGGAGTAGGCGGGGAGTGATCAGTTTCCGTGCTGGGGGCGGGGCCAGAGGTCACGTGACGCCGCACGTGGCTTCGAGAGCGAGGGACTTCTCCTGCGTGAGGCGAAGCGGGGTTTGAGTGCTGCCGCTTGTAGAGCAAGGTGCCTTCATGGGAGTTTGTTTTGGGGCGGGCGGTAGACATTTTAACCTGGGAAATCTTGTGACGGAGCAAAGGGCAGACAGGTTGGGGTTTAGATACTGAGTTCTAAATACCGGGAAGCAGGACTCCTCCTGCTCGAAGACAGTGGTGTGTATGTGTGTGAGGAGTAACCTGTTTATCTTTCATAATAAACAGCTGTAAGTAGTGTGTACCGAGTGCTTTCCATCTGCTAAGTGCTCTTTACAAATATCTCATTTAACCCTCACACCAACAATTCCTCCCTGTGCTACTGGCCTGCCCAGAGTGTTAGGTCTGCCTTCGTTAGAGAACTAGGTTTAACAGATTAACCATCCCAATGTTAACTACTGCTCCCAATTAAAAAGATTGAGTTACAATTTACCTAAAAGAAATTGTTCAGATCCTATGATCTGTTTCTTCGAGTTTTGACTGTTGTATGTAACCACTCCTCTCAAACAGATGGTAGAATATATCCAGTATCCCAGTCCACCTCTTCTCAAAACAAATGAGGAATTAACACACGAGATCCTTGCAGTTATAAAAGTTAGTGCAAGCAGTTTTAATGTTCTTTTTTTTTGCATGTGTTTTTGAAGAAAAAGCTGTATCAGTTTAATACTACAGATTTCTTAAAAGACACACCTGTATTATGTGTGATACATTTCCTTGCCTTGTGTAGCAGAAATGTACTTTTAATGTGGCTAAGTGTTTCAGAAAACTTCACTGAAATAATCATGTAACTTATCCGCTTTGCAAAGTGAAGGCAAGCAATATGTCCTTTAAAACGTGCATGGAATAACCATCAAAGTTCCCTATGTCAGGAATTGTCAGCTCACCAATATTTATGTACTTGTGGCCATGGATTAATGGCTGTTCAGGCAGTAATCCACCTTTGTCTTCCCTCAGCCTCAGAACTCTGGTGGAAAGTCAGCAGAACCTTTGAGAAGAGAGTGGAACAGTAATTTCTGGACCATAGTGCTCTTCCTGAGACTCATAGGTAGCTCTTTATTCCTTAGCTTTTAATTGTTTTAAATTAGAATTTCCTTTGTGCTTACCATTTCAATTTCATTTAATTCACTGCCAAATCTCTTCATTTGGCAGATGAAGAAATGGGACCGACAAATAATTTAAAAGTTAAGTGATTTGAGTACAGTCAAACAAGTAGATACTAGCAGAAGAGCAGGAATAAGGGTAGATAGTGAACTTGGTTTAGATAAGTTGAAATTGAGGTGATTGTGGGATATCTTGTATCCATAGATAACTGGGTATGTGTGTTGAGCCCAGAAGAGAGATCTAGGCTATAGATACAAAATTGAGTTTTTGTTGATAGGTTTAGCAATATGACTTGAAGGTTAATTTCCTCTCCAGGAAATAAGACCAAAGATTTTTACATTCTGTTCAGTTACATTTATAGTCACTTATCATTTGTCTGCAACATGCAAAGTATTCTTGTAGGCACATTGTGGGGGGTGTAAAAAAATGAAAGCTATGCCCTGTCTGGAGTGGCTAGTGGACTGAGTGCTGGCCTGCAAACCAAAGCGTTGCAGGTTCGATTCCCAGTTGGGGCACATTCCTGGGTTGTGGGCCCAGTCCCCAGTGGAGGGACACTGTGAGAGGCAACCACACACTGATGTTTCTATCGCTCTTTCTCCTTCCCTTCTCCTCTCTCTAAAAATAAATAAATAAAATCTTAAAAAAAAAGAAAGATAGTTGGCTCTTTCTAGATGCTCATAACCAGAAGGAAGAAACACATGACCTTTTTCCCTAATATTTATTTTTCCCATTCGTTCAATGCTAGCTAGATTTTTTAATGTTCACCCGAAAATATGTTCATTGATTTTAGAAAGAGAAAGGAAGAGAGAGAGAAACATCAAAGTGAGAGAGAAACATCAATTTGTTGCCTCCCCTATACACCCCTACCAGGGATTGAACCTGCAGCCCAGGTATGTGCCCTGATCAGGAACCTAACATGCAGCCTTTTGGTTTATGGGACCGATGCTCCAAGCAATTGAGCCACGCTGGCTAGGGCATACATGGTCTTATTTTAATGTATATTTGGGTAAATGCTAGAAGAGAAGCTAAAGTGATGGGATTTGAAGGAGGAAGGGGAGAAACAGATTGATTAGGAAGATCTGGGAAATTTTAGAGGTAATGGGTTATGAGCTGATTCTTAAAGGATTGAAAGAACTTCATCAGATCCAAGGGGTGTCCAGCCTCTTGGTATCTCTGGGCCACACTGGAAGAAGAAGTTGTCTTGGGCCACACATTAAATACATTGCAACACATAATCACAAAAAGATTCTCATTTTTAAGTTGGGCTGCATTCATAGCCATCCTGGGCTGCAGGTTGGACACCCCTGGTAGATGGAAGTAGAAGGGCATTGTAGACAGGCTTGGAAATAGAAGAAATGTACTGGGTGTTTTGGGGAACAGAAACCAACAATCATATGGCCTTGGGGTATAGGGTTTGAGAAATACAGTTTGCAAAACATAGGTCTAAATTAATGATATTTTGTAAATTCTTTGTCAGAGTATTTCAAATTCAAGAATCTCTCTTTAAAACATTACTTGTTCATTTGGATATGCTGTGAGGCAAATCGTACTTTCTTAAAACTTAATTGATAAATACGGTAAACGCTTATAACCTAGTCAGCCTGTAAAAGGACCCATGTTATTCCTTTGCCCAATGTGAGGGTTATAAAAGGTTGTACCGTAGTCACAATGACTCACTCTGCTATCACTAGATTAGAAAATCCTACGTATGACTAATAGCTGATTTCAGTTTCATTTTAGTCTTCGATCTTAAATGTTTCCAAACCCTTTAATGATACGTGTTTTCAATGAAGAAAAAAGATTCCCGAGATGAAGATTTTCTGGAAGAGACTCTGAGTTAAGGAAGGCATTTTTTATTTGACAAGTAAGTCGATATTTTGTGTGTTAAGTCTGGTGAACAAATGAAAGTTTGCTAGTTTTTACTTTTAAAATATCTGCCTTATTGCAAAGAGATTATGTACAGTGGGCAGAGGTTATATATTTTGGCCGGCAGCCAGGAAGCCACACAGCTGGGCTCACTTCTGAATGAAATTGGATTGAAACTGTTGTGTTACGGTAGTGTCATGAGTTCTCTAGGAAATCAAATTTTGTAGGTGGTGTTATTTCTCATAAGATGGTATTGGAATAGTGATCAACCTAAGGACAGAGATGAACTGTCCTTCAAACAAGTTATACGACTAAGTGGTTACTGAAAGAGCCGCGGGCCCTCTTTATGAGAGCTGATGTATTTATCACCTTGCTGTGCAGGTTTCTTTCCAGTTGGCATTGTGTCCTGCCTCACTAAATTAGGAATATATAGAAGTTGTCTTATCAGATTAGTCTATTGAGTCTGATATTCTACCAATAGTGCAATTAATAAGTTTCTTAGAAATTATTTTTCCCATCTTATAAACTGTTAGTGTTTTCCATATCCATGCCAGGTAAAGGAAGCTCTCTTTGTGGGAGAGTGATTAAGAAATGAACACATGGATTGCTTAGGTATTATGGTCTGTAATTTTAAGGAAATCATCTACAATTTAAAAAAAAGTTTGCTCATCAGAGATAACTCACGTAAACACCCAACATCTGTAAACCTTAGTTTTCTGATCTGTAAAATGGAGCTGATAATACCTTTTTCATAAGGATTTTTAAAATTAAATGAAATAATATATGTAAAACACTTCACATGTAGTAAACACTTAGAAATGGTAGCTACTATCATTACTATCTGTTCTCCCACTATATGCGCAATATTTTTTCCCTACATATGCAATATTTTTTTCCATACATAGTAAAGCTTAAGAAATTGCATTTTTTAGAATGATTTTAGAACAGACCTTGGATACACATTAAACACAACCAGTAAAATCATGCTGAAGAATTGCTGCCAATGTTTTGTGGAACATTTGTTTCTGGAGGACACACTCAAAATGTAGTACATTACACTTTTGAACTAGGTGTTCCTTCCACCTGGAAAGCTTTTCCATATGATATCCACATGACAGATTTCATTACTCAGTTGTCACCTTCTCAGTGAGGCCTACTCTGACCATTCTAATTAAAATTGCAACCCATCACGTGCCTGCCTGTACTCCTAATCTCTCTTAACATGCTCTATGTTTTTTCCATAGCACTTCTGTTTGAATATAATATTTAATTTACTTATTTATTTTATTTTTAATTGATTGTCTTCCTCTGCTAAGATTCCACAAAGGCAGGGTTTTTGTTCCCTTGTCACCTGATATATCCCAAGAGCCTAAAACAGCACAAGGTGGGTTCCAAGAAATATTTAATTAATTCAGTTAAACAGGACTTTCTGATTAAATCTCATCCTACTAAAATTCATGCTTATGTTGGGCATGATGTCTTCATTTTAAGATAAGAAACCTAATGCAGGGAAATTCATGGCCTGCTAGATTGGGAAAACTTTTATTTTAAAATTATTTTTTTTATCATATTGGCCACAGCCTTCTTGACAGGAAAAGTAGTGATTATGAACTTTTGTGTTTTTTTCTGTATGAAGTGTGAAATACCTTTTAATATTGTACTGTAGACTTTTTAACAAAATACTTGTAAGTGGTAAAATGGCAAGAACACTGTGTTAGATTGTATGTGTTTTTAGCAACACTTTTCCCTCCTAGCTTTTAAAGTAATGTTCTTTATAGAACATAGAGCGTGTTAGTCTACTGAGACTGTCATAACAGAATACCACAGACTCAGTGGTTTAAACAATAGAAATTTATTTTCTCATAGTTCTGGAGACGAGAAATCCAACATCAGGATGTCTTTCTCGATGTAAGGATTAAAGGGTGACATTTTATATACAACATTTATTTCCATTCCAGGCACATTGTGTAAAAAATTGGGACAAATGTAATAGCATAATCAATAAAATATAATTAAAAAATAAAAATTTCTGCAAAGAGCATATGTATATTTGTGCACATTTGTGAATATTTCCCTAGGCTTGATTCATAAATGGAATTCCTAGATGGAAAAGCATATTAAATCTTTTCATGGCTATTGTACCTTTGTTAAATATATTTTTAGCAGCCTTGTAATATTTCATTTTATGAGTCTACTATTATTTACAAATTCCTTATGTTTACACATTGAGAATGTTTCCAAATTCTTGCCACTATAAATGGTCCTCTGGTAAATATCTTTGTGAGTAGTTAAGCTTTTTAAATTTCATTATTTTTAAATGTATATAAAAATCCCTTATAAAATGTGTGGATTGACAGTACATATACACACATGTACATATATATATATAGACATAGCTCAAGATTTGTTACTAATAAAGATGTATAATCAAAAGTGTTTGGAGCCCTGGATGCTGTGGCTTAGCTGGTTGCAGCATTGTCCTGTAGAACAAAAGGCCAGTCGGGCATGTACAGAAGGCAACCGATTGATGTTTTTCTCTCACATCAATGTGTCTCTCTCTTTCCTTTCCTCTAAAAGCAATAAAAAAATGTCCTCAGTGGAAAATAAAAAAGAAAAAAGTGTTTGGAGACCATTTATCTATTGCATTCCTTCAGGACCTTGATAGTTATTGATTTGAAAAATTACAAATGGTACTAATTTATGGTCATATGTGATCTGTCTTAGAAGATATCTGTATTTTAATAGAGGGCAGTGTTTTAACTGGAAGAATCCATTTCTAGTGAGTTTCAGACTCTATTTGACAAGTAGATGAGAGTTAGGGTAGAGAGGTGTTTTCCAGGAGAAGCATATCCGAGAAGAAACTTAGGTTTGGAGGCATTGAGTCCAAGATCAAGGGGCCGGCAGATCCAGTGTCTGGAAAGCACCCATTTCCTGGTTTGCAGAATGTTATCTTCTCATGCAAAGAGCAGAGAAAGTTAGGGTATGCTTTTTATTTTTTATTTTTATGAAGACTTTATTTATTATTAGAGAGAGGGAAAGAGAGGAAGAGAGAGGGAGAGAAACATTGATGTGTGAGAGGTATATCAATTGGTTGTCTCTCCCACGCCCCAGCTGGAGACCTGGCCCGCAACCCAGGCATGTGCCTTGACTGGGATCGAACCCATGACCTTTCGGTTCGCAGGCAGGCCCTCAGTCCACACTGAGCGAGCCAGGGCAGGGTAAGCTTTTTAAAAGGTAAATAGGATGAGAGGAAGTTGTCAATTTGTTAGTATGCTGCCAAGAATTCTCTTTTCCAACGTTATTATAAGAATTATATTTAGTGGTAATGTATTATTTTTAAAAAAAACAGAGCTTTGATAAATTCATGGCCTTGGGTTTTTAAATATTATACTCAAGAGTTTTAGAATCTTATATATATATGTTTCATTTTAGGTTTTATCATCTGCAATGAAGATCATTGTGAAACAGAAGATTGAATAAAGCCTTGTGACACTGAAACTAAATTAGAGATTTAGAAAAGAAAGTTAAAATTAGTCACTTTGATTTTAGTGTTCCAATTTCATAATATTTATTCTTCTAAATAGATTTAGGGAGTAGAAGATAAAATTCAGTGCTATACTAAAGGATGCACTAATATTTGTTTTGTGTGTGTGTGTGTGGGTGTGCTTAAGAGAAGAAAGTAGGCAACCAAGAGCTATAGAGATTCATAATGAAATATACTAAATTGAATTTTATGATGTCAGTTCTTGGCATTGTAATCTATATAACTGATTTAATTGTGGACATCTGGTTATCTGTTAGGTTTTTCTATGAAGGACAATATGTTTTTGGTGTTTTAACAGTAAGCTTTATGCTCTTTGGAACATTTGTGGTCCAGTGTTTTAGTTATTCTTGGTTCAAGGCCGATTTAAGGAAAGCAGGCCAAGAAAGTCAGCATTGTTTTCTTCTACTTCACTGCTTGCAAGGAGGAATTTTTACAAGGTGAGCTTACACTTTTGATCATAAATGCAATTTTTCTTTTGTGCAAATAGAAACTACCTTTCTGTATATGTCATCAAATGTACAAAGTTCCCCTGTTTGCATGTAGCACAAAGGTTATTACTTGCTCCTTATTATTACTACTTGTATGAGTCATGGCTATACTGCCAGAATTCCAGGTTTATTAATAGAATGTTTTAGTTTGCCTAATTAAGCTACTTCTTCTGGTATGTACTCACCTTTTATGGGAAGACATTTCTACGTCTTGTGATCTTTTGTTTTATATTCTAAGCCTGATAGTGCAAATATAGCCTATTGCAACTCTGTTAGAACACTTAATTTTTAAGTTACTTATACCATTAATTTGACTAAGTGGAAAATTTACTGCTGTGGAAGCCATGTAGTTAGCTGGAACAGAATCAGTCATAGAACTAAAAACAGCCTTACAAATCATGTTCAAAACCTTATTTTACTAGTGAAAAACTACAATGTAAATAGGCTCTGAGAATTCCATGATTCTCTGTGTATCTAATTTCATATGATGTTTTCATTATTACCTTAAGTGATTTAATTCTTTTAAAAGCAATATATATGTATATATATTAATATAAATAAAAGAAAAGAAAAAGTTAAAAACATATTATGAGGATAACATTCTATTTTGTTACAGTTAGATTTGGAATTTGAACTATTTTAATAGCCTACATAAAGGTTAATTTCTGATTCTGTCCTGTTAAAAAGCAACATATTCATGGCAATTAGTCAAAAGTATTAAAATTTTTTCAGGCTTTTTACATGGTAATTAATAGTAATAATAAATGCCATTAAATTTGTGTGAAGATTTATAGTTTTCAAAGTATTTTCACATACTTTGTCCTTTTAAAGGCAGAGTTTTTAAGGTTATAACATGTAAGAGAAACAAAATATACAATGAGAAAAAAGTACAGGTTTTAAGGAAGCTGGAAAGAACATTAGGTGTTAATACTGGAAATAAGTTTTGAAACTGTGTGATCTCAGTAAGATGAAAATGTTTAAAAGGATGGAATAAAAGTTAGTGCTGTTAAGCATATATGTATAATAAATAAGATTTAATGAATATTCTGTATGAGCAATAATGAGAATTTTGTAGTTATAATACCTAGACAAGGATAAAATTTACTGTTACAGAGAGGTTAGAAATATGGTAGATTCTTTGTTATTTGCCATTCTATAAATATGAAATTTTCATATCTACAGAATGATTTTCATTGGTGTTTCAAATAATGACTTGAAGGTACTGTAAGATATATGTTACAAATGATGAATTGTATTATGAAAGAAATGCAAAATTGCCTTGATTTTCATTGTCTTTTAACATCCCTAGTAATTTTTGGTTGAATGTTAGACATTATATATAAAAAATTATAGTCTTCAGATAATACTATTTTACTTTTCTCTTGTGGTCATTTATAGTAAGCATCAGTCTACTCATGGTTTGCTCCCAGAGTGCAACCTTCTAGGGCACTGAGAGCCTGCTGTGGTCTTGCTCCTTCACCATGTCCTGAATACTACTAGTCCTTAGCTCCCTGGCATCATGAGACTGCCAGAAATTCTGCTTTGCTTTTTCAAGACTTTCTGCTTAGCTTTTAGCCTTTATCTTACAGTTTCAAAATTTGGCAAATGTTTTGGGGGAAAAACTGGCTGTACTTTTGAGATCCTTGTCTTCAGTCCTAAAAGATCTTTAAAACCACTGCTATTTTGTCTGTTTTCTAACAACAGCTCTCTGCCTGGGAAATATCCAGATTTTCAACATCTTGTCCCAGGTAGTAGAATCAGCGAGTACCTTCAGGCAACAAGTATCTGCAGAAACATTAGCTTAGTTTCCAGTTTCTTTGGTTGTTTTGGCAGGAGTATTGGTCTGCTCCAATATACTATATCCTAAATAGAAGCATAGTCCATAAAGTACAGTCTTAAGTTATTCCAACTCTAAAGTTGAAAAGAACCTTAATTTGTCTCATAAATAATATAAAGACCTCAAAACACTTGAAGTCCGTGTATTGATACCATGTTGCTGGTGTTTTAATTTTTGTGTTTAGTCTCAGTAGATCATATTTTTGTGTCATTATTTCTGTTTTATATACTTAGACTTTATTACATTTTGATTATACTTAACCATATATTTTTACTATTCTTTTTATTTTTTATTGCTTCTTGAATCTCAGACTTTCTTTCTACTCAGGATCACTTTTCTTCTGCCTCCCTGAGGTTGAGAATTGCATCTACTGGGAGTCTGTTGTTGAAACCATCTCTCAATTTTTGGTTGTCTAGAAATGTCATTATTTCATCATCTTTCTTGAGAGATATTTTATTGGCTATGGAATTCTAGATAAGTACTTGGTTATTTTCTCTCTTTGTTTTACACTGTCTTGTCTTTGGTTTTCATTGTTTTTATTGAATATTAGATGTCAGTCTTTTAAAAGTATTTTGTTTTTTTATTTCCTCTGGTTGCTCTTACGCTTTCTCTTTCTCTCTATATTAGTTATTTTATTTTTATTTAAATTTTTAATTTAATGTTTCTCTTTATCTTTGGTGTCCTATGTTTAATTATGATATATTGAGGTATGGATTTATTTCTCTAGTTTGGGATTTGCTACTCCTCATGATTCTTTGAAACTTATCAGTTCTGTACAATTCTAGTCATTACTTTCTAACATTTTCTTTCCTATATTTCTGTTTTTTTGCCTTTTGGGACTGCAAGCAAATGAAAATTAGACCTGTCATTGTATCTAACATGACTTTTATATTTTAGTTATTTTAAATTTTTATTTTTTGATATGGTACACTCTGTGTAATTTTTTCATGACTTTCATTACTAGTACTTTCTTTTGTTGTCAAAATGTTATTATATCTAACCATTGAGTTTTAAATTTTAATTATTACAATTTTTATATTTAGAAGTTATATTTAGTTCTTTCAAGTGTGCTGTGTCACTTTTTATAGTTTCCTGTTCACTGCAGATATTTTGGACTTGCCATTTGTATCTTTAAACATAGTAAGCATAGTTGTTTCATTTATAATTTTAACATCTGAAGCCTTTTCAGGTTTGTTACTACTGGCTTTGCTTTTACTATTGGGTACTCATATTGTCTTGTTTTCCTAGTATCAATGATTATGTTCTGGTCATTGCCCTTGAAAAAAATTAATTGTGAAGCCTTCACCAAGTCATCTGTAGACGCTTTGATTTTATTCTTAGGAAATATCTAGAGTTTCTGTAAGATGGGGTCTACACTTAAACTGATGGCTTGAGGTGCTTCCTGATTCAGTCTTGAAAGGTTGTATTTTTTTAGAAATTTATGTATTTCTTCTAGGTTCAATTTGTTGGCTTATAATTGTATTCTTTAATGATCCTTTATATTTCTATGTTGTCAGATGTGATTTCTCTTTCATTTTTAAAAAGGATTTTATTTATTTACTTTTAGGAAAAGGGAGGGAGAAAGAGCAGGAGAGAAACATCAGTGTATGGTTGTGTCTTGTGTGTCCCCCACCAGGGACCTGGCCCACAGCCCAGGCATGTGCCCTGCTTGGGAATCAAACCGGTGACCCCTTGGTTTGCAGGCAGGCACTCAACCACTGAGACATACCAGCCAGGGCCATTTTTTATTTTATTTATTTGGACCCTCTTTCTTTTTTTCATTATGATACTCTCTAAAGGTTTGTCAATTTTGTTTATCTTTCAAAGAACCAGCTCTTAGTTTCATCGATCTTTTGTTTTTTTTTAGTCTTTATTTAATTTATTTCTGTTCTGATATTTATTATTTCCTTTCTTGTACTTTGGATTTTTAAAATAATTTTTAAAGAAGATTTTATTTATTTATCTTTAGAGATAGGGGAAGGGAGGGAGCAAGAGAGGGAGAGAAACATCGATGTTTGAGAGAAACAACAATCAGTTGCCTCTCACGTGTGACCCAACTGGGCACTGGGCCTGCAACCAAGGTATGTGCCCTGACTGGGAATATAACCAGTGAACTTTGCTTTGTGGGACGACACTGAACCAAGTGAGCCATGCTAGTCAGGGCTTACTTTGTATTTTGTTTGTTGTTGTTCTTTTTATAGTTTTTTTAAATGTAAAGATATGTTGTTTATTTGGATTTTTTTCTTGTTTCTTGAGGTAGGCCTGTATAGCCATGAAAGTCCCTCTTATAACTGCTTTTGCTGCATCCCAAAGGTTTTGGAGAGTTGTGTTTTCATTTTCATTTGTCTTCAGATATTTTTGATTTCCGATCCATTGGTTGTTTAGTAGCATGTCGTTTGTCTCCATGTATTTGTGTTTTTTTTCAGTTTAC
This sequence comes from Trachops cirrhosus, assembly GCA_028533065.1. NCBI lineage: Eukaryota > Metazoa > Chordata > Mammalia > Chiroptera > Phyllostomidae > Trachops > Trachops cirrhosus. The sequence continues at coordinate 91,802,586 of CM052544.1, forward strand.
TTCTTGTGAACTTTCTAATTTTATCATATTGTGGTTGAAAAGAATGCTTGATATGATTTTAGTCTTCTTGAATTTATTGAGACTTGTTTCATGACCTAATATGTGATTGGTCTTGGAGACTAATCACATTAGTCTGCAGAATGCACATTGAAAACAATGTTCGTTCTGCAGTTTTTGGTTAAAATATTCCATAAATGTCTATTGAGTGAATTTGGTCTGGTGTGACTTTTAAGACCTTTCCTTCTTTATTTTTTGTCTGGATCATCTATCCATTGATGTAAGTTGGGTATTAATGTCCCCCACTATTATAATACTGACAGTTTCTCCCTGTATGTCTGTTAATTTTTAATTTTTTGCTTTATATGTTTATGCCCCAATGTTGGATGGGGTGGCCCCGTATGCACATGTGTGTGGCAGCTTCCTGTTGATTTGGTTGTCTGTGGCTGGAGCAGGGTCTGGGTTGGGCAGCCTGGCACATGTGTGCTGTGGTGCCCTTTTGGTCTTGTTGGAGTGAGCTCAGCACAGGGTGTCTGGGAATGCGCTATGGTGATCTTGCAGGTTGGCCAGAGCACCTGGGTAGAGTTCTTGCCCACACTGTGTAGGTGTAGGGAGAATGTAAACAATGGCGTTCACAGGTTTCTCAGATCCTAGAAAACTCTCACAGTTCCCTAACCTTCTCTATGTTTCTGTCTTTCTCTCTCTTATTTGTTATGCAGAAGCTGTTCAGGTGGCCCTCAGTTGTCTTTTAGGAAGAATTGCTCTAAATGTGTTGTATATGTGGTGTGTTCCTCAGTGGGGTTGAATCCTCCTGTGGTGCCGTCAGGGACCACCTCCTTGTAGTTGTTTACCCACTGTTTTCTTGGGGAGTGAGGAAACATGCATTGGGACTTTCTACTCTATCTTGTTGATGACCTCTCCTTTGCTTTTTTAGGATGCAGATTTCTACATTTCTCTCAGTATTTTAAATATTGCACTCCACTTCCTTCTTTCTTGCATGGTTTCTGAGAAGCTGGATGTGATTCTTACTTTTTCTCCTCTGTAGGTAACATTTTTTTCTCTCTGGAATTTCTCAAGATTTTTTAAATTCAGTTTTGATTTTCTTCAGTTTGAATATGAAATACCTAAGTATGGATCTTTTTTGCATTTATGTTTTGGTGTTCTGTGAGCTTCCTGGATATCTGGTTTGGTGTCTGACATTAATTTAGGGAAATTATCAGTTGTTATCATTTCAAATACTGCTTCTGTTGCTTTTCTTTTTTCTTTTCCTCCTGTTATTCTTTTCCACTACATGTATATTATACCTTTTGTAGTTGTCACACAGTCCTTGGGTAGTCTGTTACTCTTTTTGGTCTTTGTTCTCTTTACTTTTCAGTTTTGCAGATTTCCATTGAGATATCTTGTAGCTCAGAGAATCTTTCCTCAGCTATGTACAGTCTAATAAGTCCATCAATGATTCTTCATTTGTTAGTGTTTTTGATCCCTAGAATTTCTTTTTGATTCTTGCTTAGAATTTCCATCTCTCTGCTTACATGAACCATTTGTTTTTGCATGTTGTCTATTTTTTATTATAGTCCTTAGCATATTAATTATAGTTGTTTTACATTCATATTCTCCTACCTCCAACATCCTTGCCATTTCTGAGTCTGGTTCGGATGCTTGCTCTGTCTCTTCACACCATGATTTGAAGTATGCCTGGTAATCTTTGTTGAAAATAGGGCATGATGTATGGCAGGTCCTTAAATAATGTCATTATGCTCAATGTCATTTTGTTACAATGTTGGTGAGATACCATAGGAATTAACTCTTGTTTTTATCAATGGGCCAACTGGAAAATTGGTTTTGATATGTCATTTCACTTCAGTTATAAGATCCTATTAATGAAAGTGAGGACTTACTGTATTGAGTGAAAGGAACTGTGGTAAATAGGCCTTTAGTAATGTGGTGGTGAAGTGTGGGAGGAATACTACAGTCCTGTGATAGGTCTCAGTCTTTTAATGAGCCTTCCCCCCTGGTCTGTAGACATGCCAAATGCCTCTCAGTTCCATCCCCACCGAAGCTGTATTTTACATCTACATTATGGTGAAATACAGCTTTGGGGTGTTCCAAAATGGCTACTTTCATTTATGCCTACTGGATGCCTTTTCCCCATCTTTATTGGGAGAGTCAGAGCTCCAGGGCCCCTGCTCAAGTTTTTAACCAACAGACTTGTCCACACTGTGCTTCCAGCAATTCGTCAATTATAGTTCAAGTTTTTCTAACTTGGCACTAGTTCTTAAGGGTGTTTCTTGAGGTTTTCTCCTCCTGTAATTTATGATTCTTTGTATCCACTTGTATGTATCTCCAATTTGGGGGGAAACAATTTGCCTTGTGCCCTTACTTTTCTGTCAGGTATAAGAAGTCACTGGTTTTTTTTGGTTTGACTTTTACTTGTTAGGAAGGAGTGGCAACTTCTAAGTCCCCTTATATGACAGACTTGAAACTAGAAGTCAAGCCATATATTCTTGAAATCATGTATTTGTTACTTATGTTCTTTTTCAGTATTGTTTTGGCTGTTTTAGAGTGTTTGTATTTTCACATAAATATTAGAATTAGTTTACCAGCTATTGTAATTGGTGTTGCCTTTTAAATTTCATTTTTCAATTGTTTGTTTCTACAGAATAGAAAAACAATTGATTTCTTTTAATAATGTTTTCTCAGACCTGATGGACTCATTATATTAGTTTTTTTATTGTTTTCCTCATACTTTCTGTGTCAATCATCGTATCATTTGCAAATAGGAATAGTTTGATTTTCTTCTTTAAAATATTTATTTTTTTTATTTTTTTACTTTGCTTCATTTCTCTAAGTCTTCCAGTAAAATATTAAATAGAAGTGATGAGTTGAAGTTTGATTTGTTCTGATCTCAGAGGTAAAATGTTGAATGTTTTGCCATGAAGTTTGGTGTTACCTGTAGGTTTTTCATAGGTTTTTTAAATCAAATTAAAGGGATTTCCTCCTCTTTTAATATTCTTGAGATTTTTTTTGTTATTATGAATGGGTGTTGAATTTTGTCAAATATATCTGCACTTATTGAGATGATCACATAGTTTTTCATTGATTCATTCTTTCATTTATTTATTTATTTATTTATTTATTTATTTATTAATCTAAATTTTTTTCAGTTAAACAATGGTTTTGTTGCTTGTGTACAGACGTTTTATGCAACCAGAGCAGAGGCTGTGGATGACTTGTATTTCCAGTTGGGAGGGAGGACTCGTTTAATCTTATAATATTGAGCAAATGGTGAATATGGCTCTCAATTAGAATCAGATGGAATTTAGCATCCTTATCCTTTCCGTTCCTCTTAAGATGCTTTTGAACAACAACAGCTTTCTTCATTAAATGGTAGAGATCCTCAAGAAGATCAGAAGCAAGTCCTTTTGACTTAAGAATTCTCAAGATTTTATTGCTAGTCACAAAATGTACTTGTGCAATGCCATGTGAGTCTCTAAGGATCACCCCAATTTGTGAGGGAGTCAGACCCAGTTGTATTCTTGACGAGTTTGTAGATCTGCTTCTTCATGTTATCAGATGTCAGCTTCAGCCAGGTGGGAATGCTGTGGTGGTAAGGCACAGCCAACTGGGACAGGCCCTTTCCAGGAACATGCATGTGATCCATGATGGCAGAGGACAGAGAGTCTAGCCCTACTGATTGATTTAATGCTGTTAAACCAACTTTGCATTCCTGGGGTAGACCTTAATTGATGATGACAATGATGATGATGATGATGATTGTTGTTTTTATTTTTAAACATTTTATTTATTTATTTTTAGAGAGAGGTGAAGGGAGGGGGAAAGAGAGGGAGAGAAACATCATTGTGTGGTTGCCTCTTGAGTGCCCCCACCTGGGGACCTGTCCTGCAACCCAGGCATGTGCCCTGACTGGGAATTGAACTGGTGACCCTTTGGTTCACAGGCCAGCACTCAATCCACTGAGCCACACCAGCCAGGGATGATTATTTTTTATACATTGCTGAATTCCATTTTTAAATATTTCATTAAGCATTTTTGTGTCTATGAGGTGTATTGTTTTATAATTTTTTTCTTGTAGTAACTCTTACAAGTTTTAGATTAGTTTTATGCTAGCCTGCTACTAGAAGTTGGCAAGTATTCCTACTGTATTTTGTGAAGGAGTTTGTGCAAGACTGGTGTTTTTCTTCCTTAAATGTTTGATAAAATGTATTGGATAATGTGTGTAGATTTTTGAAAACAAGTTTGATTTCTTTGAAAAATTCAGAATATTCAGATTTTCTAATGATCTTGTGTCAGTGTTAGTAAATTGTGGTTTTCAGGGATTTTGTCCATTTCATCAAAGTTTCATTTATTGGTATAAAATTGTTCCTAATATATCATTAGTATAGTTTCGATCTCTAGTGATGTCACCTTTTCCATTCCTGATATTGGCTTTTTTTTTGTTCTCTCCCCCTCCTACTTCCTCTCTTTACCCTTTAGCATCTTGTTTAAGGTTTATCTATTTCTCTTATCTTTTCAAAGAACCAAGTTTTGGCTTTTTAATTTCTATTGTTTGTCTCTCTTTTATTGCACTGATTTATGCCTTTATCTTTATTATTTCCTTCCTTCTATGTAATTGGCATTTACTTTGCTTCTCTTTTTCTAGGTCATTTCTATGGAACTTCCATTATTACTATTAACTATTTTTTTATTTTCTAATGAAAACATTTAAACTATAAATTTCCCTCAAACCTATACATTAAATGTGTCCTGGACATTTTGATATATTTTTATTACCCATTAGTTCAAAATACTTTAGCTTTCCTTGTGATTTCTCCTTTACACAAATGTTAGGCTGTGTTTAAATTTTTTTTCACATATTTGGAACTTTTGTAAATATTTTAATATTAATTCCTAATTAATTCCATTATGGTCAGATAATATACTCTTAAGATTTTGATTTTGAAATTTATTTAGGCTTGTTTTATTGCTTAACATGTGGTTCATCTTTATGATTTCATGTATATTTTAAATATATGTGTTTTGCCGCAGGTGTTGGTTGGTTGTAGTAATTAAGAAATGATATTTAGTAAGTGTAGTTGATAGTGTTGTACATAGATTATATATTCTTAATGTTTTTTCTGCTTAGTAGTTCGGTGTTTTGGGACAACTGGGTAGCCATTTTAAAAAAAGTTATGTAAACTATAATTGAACCTTCATAGGAAGGTCAGACTTAGCTCATGCCCTAGCATATGATCTTGAAAAGAATTTAGCCTGTTCTGTAATGAGGGTGAAATTTTCAGAAGTATATTGGTTGAAATGTAAATAGGGGTACTAAGAGAATTTTAAAATTTTGCAGGTTATGTTTTTATCCTCCCAGTGTTTGATGTAACCAAATATGGGCTCATTTTCTTCTGGCCAGCAGAAAATCTGAAAGGATAAACTAGAGGAGTTTTGTTTCTAGAGTAGCACTTTCCCTGCCAGTCCAAATAACAAGGACATGAAAAGAATTTTTTTTTCTGTATGCCATATAAATAGGCAGACCACACAGAGATTGTAGAAATAGACCAGAGTAGAAGAGGAAGCAATAGCCAATATATGAAGCATAAGAAGTGTAAAGGTTAAAAAAAAATAAAGGTTTTGATTAACTTTAGAGTTGGAATAATGTAAGATTCCATGTTATAGACTATACTTCTATGTAATCAGACACTGGATAAATTTCAAACAAATCAAGTAGCATGGGGAAAGTGTTTCTAACCATAAATGAAATTCCATCAGCTGTAAAAATGATATATTTGACTATTAAAATGCATGTCAATAAACAAAAGTGAAACTCCCCTAATGTACAGACCAGAACAAAAGCAATTCTAAAAGAAAAACAACATACAGGGGGCAACTGATCAATGTTTCTCTTTCACGTTGATGTTTGTCTCCCTCTCTCTCTCCCTCCTTCACCCTCTAAAACCAATAAGCATGTCCTTGGGTGAGGATAATAGAAAAGTTTATGGAGTATGAATCTCAATAAAGCAACCATGAGAATAAATTTGTAGTAGAAAAAGTTTGTGGGAAAAATCTGTACTTAAACATATGCTACTTAAAAAATATTGTGTATGTAAACATACATGTTATAAAGTATATATGACTGAAGATAAATGTTCATGTTTACTTTACAGGTATTGGTTTGCCTTGAAAAAGGGTTATTACGTGGCTTTCAAATATAGCAGCAAAACTGATAACTTCATAGAAGAACAAATTGATCCACATAAAGAAGCTATAGATAGAATGACTGATTTGAGCATGCTGAGGCTATTTGAAACCTACCTGGAAGGCTGTCCACAACTTGTTCTTCAGCTCTATATCTTTCTGGAACATGGTCAAGCAAACTTCAGTCAGTGTAAGTCTTTCTTAATAGCCTTTGTTAGATGGATGCCACTGAGATCTTATGTTAACTACATAACTCTTTGGTAGGTTTTAGAATTTTTGAATTGTTTTTATTTATAGAGTTATTTATTTTTCAAAAAGAAGTACATGGTTTAAATATTTAAAAATATATAAGGACATGCTGTCTTCCTCCCCCTTCATCCCATTCCTTCCTTTGCCTAGAAAGGACACTATTGTCAGTTTTTTGATGCTTCTTCCAGAATATTTTTGAAAAATGTCTATATTAATTCTCTCTCTTTGTCTGTTTCTCTGTCTCTCCCTCTCTGTTCCTCCCTCATTCTCTCCCTTTCTCTTCCTCCCTCCTTTTTTACAGAAATAGTAACATAAGATAAAAACTGTCTTTGTTTTTTGCATTTAACAGTATATCTTGCAGATCTATCTATAGCAGTACAGAAAGAGCTCCCTCATTCATTTGTATTACCTGCATAATATTACAAATTATGGATATATCATGATTTATTTAACAAACCCCTTTTTGTGTTATTTTAGGTTGTTTCTAATATTTTACTATTGCAAAAATGGTGCAATGACTTATGCATGAGTCATTTTGCATGTTTGAAATATATCCATAGGGTAAATTTCCAGAAATGGAATCATTAGATGAAAGTGCAAATGCTATAAAACTCATGAAAGTTGGCCAATATGTTGCTCTATTATAGCATATCTCCTTAGTAGGGTAAGATATTAAATTTTAAAGGACAGTTTGATATTTCCATTAAAAAACTTTTTTATAAATTTCTTTATTGTTGTTCAATTATAGTTGTCTGCATTTTCTCCCCACCACTCCTCTCCACCCCAGCAAAACCCACCTCCCGCCCTTGCTTCCACCCTCCCCCTTGGTTTTGTCCATGTGTTCTTTACCATAATAGTTCCTGAAAACCCTTCCACCCATTATCCCCTCCCCCGCCTCTGACTATTGTTAGATTGTTCTTAATTTCAGTGTCTGGTTATATTTTGTTTGCTTTTTTTCTTTTGTTGATTATGTTCCATTAAAAAACTTTTAATAGGTGTTTGAAATGTTGAAAAACTATTTTTTTTTGCTAAATGATAGTTTCAGTTTTCATTAATGACTAAGGTTGCATGCAGACTTGGATTCATCTCAGAGGACCAGATTGCCATCTTTCTTGGAGTTCCCACTATACTAGACTCACCTGTGAGATCAGTTCATTCCCCTGAATAGTCTTTCTGTTCCTATTTTCCCATAAGCCTCTAGATTGTGGCTCCTTCTAATATTATTTTTACTTTGGTTGTTAGAAAGACACTGTAATGAATGTATTGTGAATGAGACCTCTTTTTCCTTGTGATGCAAATAATTTGTGGGTTGGGACTTAGGTGTTCTGTGTCATGTAGTTACTGAAACTAAAGGTCTTGTGATAGATTTACTGATGATTTCAAATAGTTCATAGCATCCAGATCAGCAATGGGATCTAGTGACTGTTATCTTCATATTATGGTTCTACCCTCATTCTTTAGTTTCTCCTTGAAGAAGTTGAGGTATTAATTAAAAATAGCAAAAAAAGAGAAATAATCTAATTGTCTAACAATAGAAGAATTGGTAAATAAGTTATTGTACACTGTTACAATAAAAAATTATGTAGCCAGTGGAAATAATGATAACTTTTAATGACATAGGAGAGTAGTTCTAAAATAAAATTCAGGCAAAAAGCAATTTATAAAAGTTTCTATCAGCATACTTTTAAGGATACAAAGAAATTATTATATAGAACAATGCCTAAAATAAAATATGAAAAATGTTAACTCTGGCTGCTTTTGAGTAGTGGGATTATGAATAAGTTTATTTAATCTTCTCTGCACTTTTCTGAATTTCCAATTTTTTTCTCCAAATACCATGTATTGTTTTGACAATCAGGAAGAATAACTCAAAATGTTAAAAAAAAATAAGGCTATATATAGAAGTACTTCAGAAGACTGAACATATTCTTTTATCTTTGCTCCTTCCTGAAATTACACTAAAAAGGAGAGTAAAGGAGTAAAAATAATATAAACCCACAAAAACAAAGAGACTATAGAGTACAATAGCAGATTAGAAATATCAACAACTTGAATGTAGGAGAAAGGGGTTGGGCAGGGCAGGGGAGAGCAATGAGGGAAAAATGGGGACAACTGTAATTGAACAACAAAAAAAGAATTAAAAAAAAATATCGACCACTGTGGAAAACAGTATGGAACTTCCTCAGAAAACTAAAAATGGACCTGCCCTTTGATCCAGCAATTCCACTGCTGGGACTATATCCTAAGAACCCTGAAACACCAATCCAAAAGAACCTATGCACCCCAATGTTCATAGCAGCACAATTTACAATAGCTGAGAGCTGGAAGCAACCTAGGTGCCCATCAGTAAATGAATGGATCAAAAAACTATGGTACATTTACACAATGGAATTCTATGCAGCTGAAAGAAAGAAGGAGCTCATACCCTTTGCAACAGCATGGATGGAGCTGGAAAGCATTATGCTAAGCGAAATAAGCCAGGCATTGAAAGACAAATACCATATGATCTAACCTTTAACAGGAACCTAAACAACAAAACAAAGAAACAAGTAAAATATAACAAAAGACACTGAAATGGAGGACAGGTTGTCAGTGCCCAGAGGGGAGAAGGGAGAGAATT
>CM052544.1:91812149-91852674 GCA_028533065.1 Trachops cirrhosus
CGGCCGAACTCCGCCCCTCCTACCGGTCTGGATGAAAGTGTCTATTTTTAAATCCTTGGTTGTCCGACTTCCATAAACTTCAATTTTCTGTCAGTTCTGGTTGTTATTTTGTTTCTATATCTTTGTTGTCCCTATCTTGGTTGTGCGAGGAGGCACAGTGCGTCTACCTATGCCTCCATCTTGGCCGGAAGTCTGTTTGGCAATTTTTTTTTGTCTTGTGCCTGTTAAGTATGAGGGGCAGAGCCTTAGGTGTTCACTAGGGGGGTTCAACCCAGTCTCTAGGTTGTGACTCTGTATGTAGGGGCGGGTCTGAGAGGGAACAATGGCACTTGCTCTACTCTCACTTGGACTTCAGTCCCTTCTGCCACTTCCCCCAAGCAAACTGGGCCTTTCTGGTGCTAATTCCCGTGTGGGTGGGCTTGTGCAGGTTTTAGGACCCCGTGGGTCTCTCCAATGACTTCTCCTGTGAGGCTGGGAGTCACTCCCTGCGCCTCAACCCCCATAGGTGTTTTCAATTAGTGCCCCGAGGCTCTATTTCCCAGCACTGGGACCCTGGGTTGCGCACAGTGCCTTGCTTCATAATGGCCGCCTCGGTGGGTTTGCTGGTTGCCACCCTGTGCCTAGGGTCTGCCAGCTGCTGCCTGCATGCCCAGGGTGGCTGTGGTCTTGTGCGCCCGGGATGCCTTACATGCTGGTCCCACCACTCTATGTGCCTCAACCCCTTTCTGCCTGGCTGCCCGACTCCGCCCCTCCTACCGGTCTGGACGAACGTGTCTATTTTAACTCCTTGGTTGTCCGACTTCCATACAGTTCAATTTTCTGTCAGTTCTGGTTGTTATTCTGTTTCTAAATTGTTGTTGTCCCTATCTTGGTTGTACAAAGAGGCACAGTGTGTCTACCTACACCTCCATCTTGGCCGGAAGTCCCCTTCTAGCAATTTAAAAAAAATTTTGGTTGTTATACTTTCAACTCCAGAATTTCTATTTCCTTTCTTCTAATTTCTTTCTTTTTACTTATAGCTTCTGTTTCTACAACATTGTCAATATACCTACATTTACTTCTTTAAACAGGCTTTATGTTTTTAGTTCTGTGAACACATTTATAATGGCTACTTTGAAAAATTTTTTTTTGTTAAATCAGACATTTGCTTCCTTTCATAGGAAATTTCTGTTGCCTGATTTTATTTTTCCCAAAGTATGGGTCATGGTTCCCTGTTTCTTTGCATGCTTTAAAATTTTTGTTGGTAACTGGACATTTTAGATAATATATTGTAGCAACTCTGGACACTAGTCTCCCCATTCTGGAGCTCATTATTGTTATTTGCTTATTTGTTTAGTGATTGGGTGAATTATTTCAGTGACGCGTCTATTCTCCCAGCCCCTCATGCCCATGCCCCCAGTGTTAAGCCTCTGGTGTTGCTCCTCAGGAAGGCATAGCTGTAGGTGTGCTCACAGTCACTGTGGGATGACAGTAGCACTGTTAGGGCTCTCATCTACTCCTTTTCTGACCCCATTCAGCTGTTAAGATTTCACTAATTGCTGGCCAGTTAGTCTTTTTTTTTTTTTTTAACAAAATACCCCAGGGCATAAATTCTTCTACGAATGAACCCAGACTCTCTGAGATCAGCGTTTGATATTTGTTCTGACCCCAGGAAGTCTCCTTCCAGTTAGTTGTCTTATTCTCAGTTCTCTTCTGCAAACTAGCCGGCCTATAGATGAGGCTTTTTCTGTATCAGGTACACAAATCTCCCCCAAATTGCTCTTGACTTCAACCTCCACTGTTCTTGAGAGTTCTCTTGGGTTAAAAATTTCCAAGCTCTTTTGCAAATGAAGACAGTTTTTGGGGAAAGAGGTTAGGAGCTATCTGTTTTATGACATCTTCTCCCATAAGCAAAAATCTCTGAGCCAGGGCTCTCTCTGGAGCTGGGGATGGGGGCAGTGTCAAAGTTCCCTCTGGGTGACACCTCACAGTGGAACCTCAGTATCACAGTAAGAGTGGAGGGAGAGAAGGTAACCCTCATCTCTTGATTGCACTTGCCTTGGACTTATCCTCAGAAACAGGCAGCGGTGGTTGTATGAGAAACACTGAAGTTCTGCTGACTTCAAGGAAGAAAGCCCTCTCTCTAGGAAATGGAGAACAGGGAGCTCTGTGTTCCTGGCTGCAGCAGTCTCCAGGGGAGTGTCTGCCTCACTCTGCTGGGTGTGGGGTAGGGAGAGTGGTCTTAATTCAAATACCATAGATTTTCATGTTATAGAAAATTTCTTACGTTTTCTTGAATACATGTTTCTTTGTTTACCGTTTACAGTTAGGATCATTTCCAAAGGCTTTAACTGCTTGCATTTTAAAACAATTCTCACCAGTTTCACTAGGGAATGGGTCCATGGAGCTCTTCCTGCTGTCATGCCACTATTCATAACATCTTTTGTCTTGACAACTGTGCACTAAGCTGCCATTCTGAAGATTCATACTATTCAACCCAATAAGAGAGTCTCTTGATTCATTACTGGAATTCAGGGCTCTTCAGGTACCCATTTAAACAGAACTCTTCTTTATATGAGGCTGCCCAGATAATTTCAAATCAAAGGTGCTCTAGGAGACCCAGTTCCTAGTTCAGTTCTTTCTAAACACTTTTCTGTGATACAACGCTAACATTTTTCATCTTTCACAAATAACAGCTATAGTTAGGCATTCTCCTTTTTAAGTCATTCTTAATGACATAAATTCTTAGGTTTAAGATTAGACTAGATCAACAGCTATCATTTCAAGTTGTCACTTACTCCTTCATTTATATTATCACCAAAAGCTAAGCCAGCAGGCTTGGGCAGTGCAGTTTTAGAGTAATAGCAGACTCTGCATGTGTGGCCTTACCCTACTGGCACTTCACATGGAGCTGCCTAGCTGGTCTGGAGGCAAGTCTCTGATGTGCTGGATTGTGTTGCTTGCAATTGTTTGGGATGAATTATGCAGAGGTCTGTCTAGCAATCTGTGATAGTCAAGAGATCCTTCAGTTTCCACTGCTAAATAGTGATGTATAAACAAAAAGGGGCAGAAGCCCTTTTTAGCTATATTATACAAGAAAGCTTAAAATTTCTATTTCCCACAGAATATACTCAAATATCTTAAATCACACATATCATTCTCTCTGTAAAGGAGGAGATACTTTGCCTACATAGGAGTGAAACTGAGTCTGTCAGTTAAGGACATAACAAGGAAAGATTGAAAATAGAGACAATTATAATAAATTTGGAAATATTGATGAGATAATTGGCAATATTGGTGAGACAAAATTCTTAGGTTTTATTTTATGTATCATGGTAATCACTCAGATCTGATATTTTTACATGCTTCACTGTGGTTTAAACAATCAAATGTCAAGAAAATTTATCACTTTTTTCCTTTATTTTTATTGTTGACACTATGGCAGATGTCCCCCTCAGCCCCCCAACACCAGCCTTTTCCCCCTCTTCCCTGCCCCAGCTGCCCCTTCCCTCTGACCATCACCACACCGTTGTCTGCGTCCATGGGTTATTTATATGTGTTTTTTGGCTGATCCCTTCACCTTCTTTCATCCAGTGCCCCCTCCCTCCTTCCCTCAGACAGCTGTTGGTCTGTTCCATGTGCCCATGACTCTGTTTCTAGAAAATTTCCATTTTTGGCTATAATATTCAAATACATGCTTTCTTTTAATACCTCATTCTCCTCTCTTTTTATGGTTAGTACTTTTGGGTTATATAGGGACTTCCAAAAGTCTTAAGAGTAAAAGGGGCTTCTAGTTTGAGTTTAAGAAATGTCTTGCTAACTGTTTCAGTTTTGGTAATGAAGAATGTAATCTTATGATGAAATTTTTCATACAATCCAATCCATGCAATATGCAGCTGAATGTGCATTGGCCCAGGTACACTAGGCATTATTAATAGGACTTGCTTCTTCAGGAAATAACAGCTACTTTAAATCAAAGTGGAGGACAAAGAAGGGAAGAAAAAGAAGGAAAAAAGAAAAAGGAATAATCCTTCTAAAGACAGTTCAGTCATGAATGTGTGAAGATGAGTTTCTCCACCACTTTTTATTGTGAGAAATGTTTGAAAATCATCTCTCTGACATATCATGCATCATTCTTGACCTTGTCATTTTAATTCAACGTAAATAGAAAACAATTTCTTTTTCTTGAAGGAATGGTCATGACATCTTGCAAAAGCATTTTCAGTCTGTTAAAGTTAATAAGCCATTTCTTTCTCAGTTTTGTCTACTGCCATTGTAAAGGAGAGGGACAGCATTCCATGGAGTTGTTTTACTTATGCTATCAACATGTCCCATGACATCTGGTGGCATTGGTGAGCTCACCTGATGGGCCACAAAGGACCCTGATTTATGAACCCATAATTGGGTTTCCAATAAACATTTGTCAAAATAATACATTAGTTCAAACCAATGCCTTCTTTATTTATGCATATAAAAGAGCACTTAGCTTTCAACAAAGAATTGCCTATCATCAAAAACACTCTATAAATGAATCAAATTTATGAAGACACAGTTCTACAGCATGGCTGCTCAAAGGCTACAGCTTGTTTTAACTCTTTGGAGGACAACTTAGTGTTCTAATTTGCTTGTTTTCACCATATCTTTTATATTTTACATCCAAACAATATAAATTTTAATATTAGTTTGCTAAGGCACTTGTTGCAGGATCACTCTAGTGACTTAAAAATGTTTAATTATGAGACTGTCATTCTAGAGCTATTTCAAAGTCTGTTATGACAACATATTTTTATCCATTTTTTATTTAGTTTACTTCTAAGTAAGAACAAAATTACACCAACCTCAAACTAGTTTGTAAAAAGGTAAAGCTTCTGATAAGGAAATTATCTTTGATCTTCATTTTAAGTATTTCAGCTGTTTTATCTGTTTTCTCATTAACAGATTAGTCTTTGTTTCTATTGGGTGTTTACATCAATAAGTGAGATACTAATTTATATAGCATGTATGCCTTAGAGCCTTCAGTTTGTAGAGTACATTATGACAAAGCAGTTTATAAATATTATATTAATATTTAATAGTCATTATCTTCTTTTTTATTGTGGTACAATATACATAATATATAATTTATCATCTAAGGGAGTTTTAAGTATAAAATTCAGTGGCATTAAGTACATTTACAATTCTATACAACCATTGTCACTATTCATTTCTAGAACTTTCTCATCATCTCAAACAGAAACTATATGCATTAAACATTAACTCTCCATTCCTCCCTCCCTCCAGCCCCTGGTAACCTCTTTTCTACTTCCTTTATAAATTTGACTATTCTAGGTGCCACATATAGTTGAGTCATATAATATTTGTTCTTTTGTGTCTGGCTTATTTCACTTATAGTATTTTCAGGGTTCACCCATATTGTAGCATGTATCAAAATTTCATTTCTTTTTATGGCTGAACAATATTCCATTGTATGTGTATACCACATCTTGATTATCCATCCATCTGTCAATGGACATTTGGGTTGTTTTTGTCTTTTGGCGATTGTGAATAACACTGCCATGTACAAGTATCTGTTTGAGTCTCTGTTTTTAATTCTTTTGGAGTGGAATTGCTGGATCATATGGTAATTGTGTATTTAACTTTTTGAGCAACATCACTAACCCCTTTAAAGATTTATTAAAAGTGCCATTCCTTCTATTAAGTATTGGAATCCTTGTAAGTCATGATTTTTTTTGAAAATGTTTATATATAACCAGGTTAAGTTCAGCTGTTCATATCAATACATATTTAAAAAGCAGTGCCTGTGTTCTCAGTACAGCAATAGCCAGTGAGGTCACAGAGATAAATAAGGTGAGATCCCTGATCTTAAAGGACCCTTAATAGTCTCCAAGTCTTAGCAGAATTCAGTCACTTGCAATAGTCATTAAGTCTGTTGTAAAATTTGGTGAGCTTTACTTATTTGAGAATCAGAAATACATTTAAAAAATACTTATGTTTTCTTTTTCACAAAAAATGTAGAAATCACTATGGATATTATGAACCATATTTTGGTAAAGAAAAGTTGAACCTGAATAGTTTTATGGTCAGATCCTGAATAAGTTTATGATTGTATTGGTGGTAAAACAATGCCAGGTGTTAGACCAGTGGAGTCAGACCAGATCTCAGTTCAGCAAGCTTGGTACTTGAGTTTTGGCTAAGAAAGAACTCAGAGACAAAACTCAAAGTATAAGAGAAACTTTATTTAGAAAGTAACAGAGGTAGAAGAAGTGAGCTGTAGAAAAATGGGTTCAGGAAACAAGTTACAGAGACAAAAGAAGGGCCCATGGGAGAACAAGAGAGGCAAGGAAAATGGCCTGGGGGAGGGGGTGGGGAAAGGTGTATGTGTGCTCCATAGAGAGAGCCACAGCGTGTCCTCCATCTTGAGGGTATTTATCTGGATCAGGGGAGGATCCCAATAGAATATTCATCAGCTTTCCAGGTGTGTCATTTCAGGGTGTGGCCTCTACTGATTGGTTGGCATCAGGGCAGGGAGTCATTAGTCAATGCAGCTGGGCCTGTTGTCAGCCATGTCATTGCTTGTCTGGTTTCACTGTTTTTTTCTGGGCCAGGAGCTGAAATAGAACTGAGGTCTAGACATTATCTCTAGGGGTTAATGCTTAACGGAGTGGTCTGCATGGGAGTCACATGAGGCCACTCTTTGACCCCTTGTTCCTCTTCCAAGGGGGTTTACCACATGACTAGCGACATGCTAGGGGAGTAAGGGTCAGGGGAGGGACAGAACCATATGACCAGTGACATGAAAGGTCAAGGGGTCTAAACTGCATGACTAGCATATACTAGGGGAGGAAAGGTTACCCTGGGGGCAGAGTCCTTGTTTTCCTAGTTTTGTCTGTTACTGGGCACCTGGTGCTTTTTGCCCTGGTGACCTTCTGTATCTGGCCTATCCTCCTTGGCCTGCTCATGTCTGTCTAACTGCCTACCACAACTGGAGATGTAAAAAGGGATTGTAATTGTAATAGTAATTCCTACCATTTACATGATCTGAATAAGAAGGAATCTTAATCTGAGGTTTATGAGAAAGAGGTTAGAAAGGGATAATTGTGAGTTGTAAAGTGGACTGAGGGATTCCCACTGTATAGTCTCTGCCTAGAATTTGAGTGAAAACTTAATACATGTAGGGGTGGAACATTACTTCAGAAGAATGGTGATTGATTTTGAAAAAAATGTTGAGACACAGTGGTCTTTCTTACTTAGTCCACTTGTTCAAGGGACTTACTGGGCCTTTTTGCAAGGTAGAGCTGGGACCATCCAGCTAAAATTCTGTAAGATAGCCTTTGGGTATTTTGTCAGTTTGCATTCTGCTGCTTTTCAGCATTTCTGCAGATTTGGGCTTGAGGTCAGAATCCCCCTACAGTACTTACTTGAAATAGAATTTTAGAATTCATGGTTGGCTGCTCTGGCCCTTGGGAATTCTCAGTAACATTCTCTTTCTACGTATACATCATTTTTATAAGCAATACATGTATTTAATTTATAGGTATTTGAACTTTTTAGCCAAATGAAATTTCAGATTAAAAAGTACATCTAGCCCTCATTTTTGAAGAAAATAGATTCTTTTTCCCTGTCATCTTATAGTAGATATAAGGCTGGTCAGCTATCTCTTCCTACTATTTGAAGCACAAATGCTAATGATGGTGTTGCTCCTCTTCAAATTAGTATTCAAGTATGAGGTATGGGGACTTAAACCCTGGCCTTGTGGTGGGCTATTCGTGTACACTGGCTGATAACCAGTGGACTATATAGAGTAGCCTCCATTCCTAGGTAATATATCGGCATCTGCACCTGAAGTCTGCCACTGATATTTCTCCTGATGAAATTTTAGACTCAGCTTTGTCAGAACCTGATGGTTCATCCTGTCAAAGCTTTACCTTGGCTCTCACTAGTGTTGCATTTGTCTCAAGTCTCTGCCATGTACATACTGCAAATAATGCAGGCTACCTCCTTATATAGCTTCTTCTGTGGGGCTTCTTGATCCTCCCCATAGAAGGCCTCACATCATGACTGTTATTCTGTTACCTTCTCATTGTTTCCTCATGGGTATGTGGAAACCTTCAGGTTACTCCACCAAGTGAGAAATTAAGAATGATAGTTAGGCCCTCTTTGTGCCTGACTATCCTTTTCTGCTTTCTTTACTCTGTTGGGGCTGTACTGTATTAGCATGGGGTTGCCTTGAGTCTCAATGGGCAAAGACCTCCTTCGCCCTCAACATTTCTTTCCTCTTATCTAAAAGTTTCTTCTCTCTGGGACTTTAGTCTAGAGAAGGGAGGTGAGTAAATACTAGTTTCTTTTGCTGCTTCTCTTCCCTCTGTCTTCCTTTCTCTTCTCAAAATTCACTTGCAAAGGAAGAAATCTGGCTTCCACATTTCTTACTACCTTATCTGAGCCCCTTTTATGTAAAAATCTATGATTGAGTCAGCCAGATCTGCCTTTTCATTTGTTAAGCAGGGGCATAAAGAAATTTAGAAAATCCTCTCATACAAAACCCGACTTTCAAGACTATTTCCTATCCTTGTTAACTTGAAAATTCACAAGTGATTACTATCTTATATTTCTCTTTATATCAATGCTGCAACAGTTTTAATTTCTTCACCTACATTCTCAAGGAAAATGGATACCTTAGGATGTCTATATGGCATATAAAAGAGGAAAGCCCATTAACATCCTTCAAAAATATTACACTTGTTATCTACAGATCAAGTGACTGTTTTAGTTAATTTGGTTTGCATATGTTGTTAGCCTGTAAGTGAAGATAGGGTTAGACTAACTGAGAAGAAAATATAGGGGACTTCTGGTCAAGATGGAGGTGTAGGTAAACATGGCTCATCCCTTGCACAACCACATCAAAATTACAACTAAACTATAGAACAACCATTATTCAGAACCATCAGAAATTGAGGTAAATGGAAGTCCTACAACTATGGAATTAAAAAATAAACTACAATATGACTGTCAGAGGGGGCAGAGATGTGGAATGGCAGACTTGGATAAAAATCAGGAGTGATATTTTAGGAGCGAAGGGTCCTAGCGCCACACCAGAACCCCCCAGCCCAAGGTTCCAGTGCCAGGAAGAGAAGTCAGCATAACTTCTGGCTGTAAAAATCAGTGGGGATTGAGATTGCGGAAGACAAAAACTGCTGGACTCCCTGGCAGATCCTCTTAAAGGGCCTGTGCACAGACTTACTCAGACTCACTCCCTGTGAGCTTCAGCATGGGGTCAGCAGATTGAAAGGCATCAGAGTCATATGGGGAGGAACTGAACTATCTGGCACCAGGGCAAGTGTTGGGGGCAACTTTCTCCCAGACAGAAGTGCTGGCAGAGGACACCGTTCTTTTTTTGAGTCCTCCCCCCACAGAGCCATGGAGCCAACAGGTGGAAGCCATATCTGAGACTCCATTAATCTGGCTCACACTGTTTGCCCCATCCTGGTGACTCCTTGAGGCTCTGCCCCACTCAACTTCTGGACCCACCCAAGCTGTTTCTGGTGGATTTCCATATGAATGGCTTATCTTGACCCATGCTTCATTTTTTTCTAAATTATCTCAACAAGCAGCATCTGGCTTCAGTGACCCCCATACCTCTTGCTAAGTTGCCCCAGGCTTGGCCTAGCAGCAGCTGGCCTTGGTTCACAGCTTGGCCTTGCCTGGGTACCTCCAAGCCCAGAACAAGTAGTAGCTATCTGCAGTGCACTTTGTAGCTTATACTGTGTGACCCCAGATAGAACACAGGTGATGATTGACCTTGGATGTGCCAACAGCAGCCAAGGCTCAACTACAACAGGAGGGTGTACACAGCCTTCACAACAGGCCCATCTCAAGTACCCAGCTTGGTTAATAGGAAGGCTGTGCTACTGGATCTAAAGGGCACCTTGTATGTTAGGCCACTCTATGAAGCCTGGGAGACATAGCAGCTCTACTTAATACATAAAAACAAACACAGGGAGGCTACCAAAATGAAGAGACAGAGAAACATGGCCCAAATGAAACAACAGAACAAAACTCCAGAAAAAGAACTGAAAAATGGAGAAAAGCAAGCTACTAGCCTCAGAATTTGGAACACTGTCTATAAAGATGCTCATTGAACTCAGTGAGAACTTCCACAGCATAAGAAAAGATGTGAAATCCATAAAAAAAAAAAAAACAGAAATGAAGGATACACTAATTGAAATAAAGAACAATTTACAGGGAATCAACAGTGGAGTGTATAAAACAGAATCAAATCAGCGATTTGGAATATAAGGAAACAAAAGCCACCCAATCAGAGCAGCAAGAAGAAAAAAGAATAAAAAAATGAACATACTGTAAGGAGCCCCTGGAAAAACTTCAAGCATACCAACATTCACATCATCAGGGTGCTGGAGAGCAAGAAATTGGAAGCCTATTAGAAAAAATAATGACAGAAAACTCCCCTAATTTGGTGAAAGAAATAGACATGTAAGTCCAGAAAGCACAGAGAGTCCTGAACAAGATGAACCCAAAGGGGTCCATCCCAAGACACATGAACATTAAAATGACAAAGGTTAAAGACAGAGAGAATGTTAGAAGCAGCAAGAAAAAATCAGTTACCTACAATGGAGCCCCCAAAAGATTGTCAGCTGATTTCTCAAAAGAAAGTTTGGAGTCTAGAAGGGATTGGCAAGAAGTATTGAAGGTGATGAAAAGCACAGACCTACGACCAAGACTACCCTACCCAGCAAAGCTATCGTTTAGAATCGAAGGGCAAATAAATAGTTTCCCAGACAAGAAAAAGCTAAAGGAGTTCATCACCACCAAACTATTTTTTAATGAAATGTTAAAGGGACTTATTTAAAAAAAGGAGATCAAAACTAGGGACAATAAAATGCCAAAAAATACATATCTATCAACAATTAAATCTAAAATACAAACAAGCAAGCAGAACAGAAACAGAATCATAGATACAGGGAACATTTTGATGGTTGCTAGGTGGGAGGGGTGCAGTGGGTATGGTTAAAAAAGGTGAAAGGATTAAGAAGTAGAATTGGTAGTTACAGAATAGTCATGGGGATGTAAAGTACAGCATAAGAAATAAAGCAGCCAAAGAACTCTTATGCATGACCCATGGACATGGACAACTGTGTGGGGATTGCCTGAGGGAGTGGGTTGGGGCTAGGTGGAGGAGGGCAAAGGAGGAAAAATTGGGACAACTGTAATTGCATAATTAAGAAAATATAATTCACTAAAGAAGAAAATATAGCCTATATCCATTGATATGTAATGTGGTAGTAACTGAATTGTTTCTTGACTGTGTTCACTAATGATATCTTGTGGATTGTCCATCAGAGAACCCATTCTCATTTGTCAAGCCCCTTTTCCTGTTTCCTGAGATCTGGGTAAGTAGATAGATGGTCTAATACTGTTGTAGCGTAAATATTTTAGGACCTGGCAAAAAGATAATTTTGGATATTGACGGATCTTTTCAAGAATCACTTTTTAAAAATCAATAAAAATTGGTTTATGAACAAAAACTTTTTCTAAATGGGTTTTAGATAAATAAAGTAAAACCTACATTATACAATGGAAAGTTAATGCCATAACACAATGAGAATGCCTCTATTTTTTCATAATTCAAGTGTATTTTCTCTACTATACTGTTAGCAACTGGAGACCAGGACTGTGTCTTACCCACTTTTGTAACCCCTGACTCTAGCATGATAACTGGAACATTGTAAATGCTAACACATTTGCTATCTGTGTAGATCTTTGCTTATCTCTGAACAAAAAACTTATGAAACAGAACACCAAGAAATTATGTATATTTACTTTTAGTGTTCTATGCTTGGGCCAATAACTCCATGATGGAGGAAACTGACAATTTGAATTTCAACTTATGCCGACCTTGAAATAATTTTGAATGGTCCAATTTAATAATAGGGATAGTTGGGGAGAAACAGATGTCTTGGCAATCTAATC
This sequence comes from Trachops cirrhosus, assembly GCA_028533065.1. Lineage (NCBI taxonomy): Eukaryota > Metazoa > Chordata > Mammalia > Chiroptera > Phyllostomidae > Trachops > Trachops cirrhosus. The sequence continues at coordinate 91,824,114 of CM052544.1, forward strand.
TAGTTTAAAACATCATGAAGTGCCTTGGTTATCATAGTCCCCACAGGCAAACAAGCCAGAAATCCTGTAACATTTATAACACTGAAAGGAGTTCGAAAATGTATACTGAATAAGGTTTCATTTGATGTACTTCAAGTCCTCTTGATTGTGATATCTCCTGGTCAAAACATCATACTGAAATACCATGGCAACATTTTTTATTCATACAAATGTTTGAAAAGAAACAACCTATGAGAAGATGAGCAACAGAATCAGTCCTTTGATTTCTAATTTATGAGTTGCAAGTCTTTGCTTTTTAGGATTTGAAAATGTTTCAATTTTCCCCATTTCTAGCCAGGTATGAAGTAAATGTTTTGGTATGACTGTTTAAAATTTTTAATCCAAGGAACAAAAGTATTGTATTCTTAGTTTAAGTGGACTGTTTTGAGAATTATCACTATTTTCAAGCCTTAAGGCTATGCCCATGGGCTTGATAAGAAATCAGTGGATTATGAAAATATTACAGTAAAATGTTATTTGTGCATGTAAGAGAAATGTGTTTGTGATAAACCTAATACATAGTAATGGTACTATTATAACACAAGTCTTATTACTTCATAAAAAGCCCTAATATTAGGATTACTGAGTATTCAGAAATGTTCTTTGAGTGGTTAAAAACAGATGAGACCAATAGATATGGTGAGGTAAGTAGTTTATAACTGTGTTTCAGGGATTTTTAGTTTGGGTTGCCCAACTGAAAAAGGGATATTATTTAACATGTCTAAGGAGATAATGGTATGCAGCACAGCAGGGCTATGGCCTAATTCTTCCAGAGACTATGCATTAGCAGATCAGCTCTGTCAGTGATGTTTTATTATGCCTGGAAGAAGTTAACCAAGTGCACTCTACTGGTCATGGTCATAGAACCACACAACTTTTTTTCTTCTTCCCATCACGCTGACTTGTACCTTGGCTTAGAACTTAGAGATTAGAATAAGCTACACATCACAACTGGAATGGGATGATCCTGTTTGCTATAAAGTGGTCTCAACTTGTGCATTTGGGTATTTGTTTTTCACTGCCTGGCTTATTTCCCTTAGCATAATACTCTCCAGTTCCATCCATGCTGTTGCAAAGGGTATGAGTTCCTTCTTTCTTTCTGCTGCATAGTATTCCATTGTGTAAATATACCACAGTTTTTTGATCCACTCTTTTACTGATGGGCACTTAGGCTGTTTCCAGTATTTGGCTATTATAAATAATGCTGCTATGAGCATTGGGGTATATAGGTTATTTTGAATTGGTGTTTCAGGGTTCTTAGGGTATAGTCCCAAGCAGTGGGATTGCTGGGTCAAAAGGCAGTTCCATTTTTAGTTTTTTTGAGGAAGTTTCATTGTTTTCCACAGCAGCTACACCAGTCTGCATTCCTACCAATGGTGTACAATGGTTCCCTTTTCTCCACAACCTTGCCAGCACTTGTTGTTTGTTGATTTGTCTATGATGGCCATTCTGAGAGGTGTGAAGTGGTATCTCATTGTGGTTTTAATTTGCTTCTCTCTGATGGCTAGTGATGTTGAGCATTTTGCCATTCTTGCTGATACCTGTTCTTCCTTTAGTGTTCTTCTAAGTAAACAGCACCGTCATTCAAGCCAGAGACCTAGGAGTCATCCATGATTCTTTCTTTTCCCTCAACATTCACCCCCTTCCTTCAACCCATCAGTAAGACTTTAAAAGTTTATTTCTAAAATATATCTTAAATCTGTTTACATTTCTCTATCTCTGCTGACATTATCTCAGTCAATCCACTATATATATATTTTTGCATAAACTGCAACAGTCATAACAAACTGGTATTTTTCTTCTTGTTTTATCTCCTTCCAACCCCTTTCCCCATACAAGTGAGAGTGAATGGTCTTTTAAAAATATAAGTACGTTTATTTTAACCCTCAGCTTTGAACATTTGACTGATTTCCCACTGTGCTTACTTATTTATTTATTTTATTTTAATTTCATTTTATTGTTATTCTATTACAGTTGTCCCAATTTCCCCCCATTACCCTCTCCTGCCCCACCCATCCCCCCTCCCACAGTCCCACTGTATTTATAAATAAAATCAAAACACTGTGTCATGGACTACAAGGCCTTACATGTTCTACCCTATGATACTTACCTTTCTAATCTCAAAGTTCTTCTCTTTGATTATTATAATCCATCCACCATGGTTACCTCTTCTAAAACTCATTGCCCATCCAGGCACTCTTATTTCCTAAAACAGTGTCTTATTTATTTGCTTTTCTCATGTAATCACCTTTCTTACTTTGTAACTATATTCTGTTTATTTACTAATTTACCTGTTTGTTGACTGTCTCTTACTTAGACCATAACCTTCATGAGTGTAGAGATTATGACTTTTATTTATTATAATATAACTAACAGGAACTATGAGTGTTTATTACCATATAACTAGTATCTATTAGTTGAATGAGTGAATGAATTTATCTGAAGGTCTTCAGAGATTCTGAAGAAATCTGTGAAATCTGGGTGCAAGTGGCCATACCAGTTGTTAACATTAGACAACATATGTGCTGGGTTGTTCAGAATACATTTGATGGTCGGGGACATTTGTTTTCACTAAATTGCTATAGGGAAATGTCATTGGGGATTGAGTGGTCTTAGAGACTGTGTCATTTTGACATACTCTGCTAAGTCATTACTAGAGAGTTGGGTTACACACTAGCCTATTTACAGTGTGGTTGCAATTTGGCAAGGCCAAGTCCATGGCTGGCCATCTGTGTTGTAGGTCCTTCTTTTGCTCTGGAATGGTGAGACAAAGGCACTCCTGTCTTTCTAAAGCTGATGAAGAACAGACTTCTTCCCTGGAATAGGGCCGAATGGTAATGTGCCTCTAAGGACTGCACTGAGTAAACCTATAGAGCAAGGTACAGTCAAAGCTGATTAAAATCACACTATTTCATAACACTGCTTACAGGCAAAGACATACACCAGGAAGCTGTGAAGAGAGAGAGCTGGCTGCCCGGGGACCAGCCTCCTGGATCTGTTCTCTCACCCCCTTGAGCTGTTTGTTCAGTACTGCATGGAAACAGATTTCCTGGTTTGACTATTACACCTTCAGCTTTCTCTCTGTCTGACTTACTGATAAGATGCCCATAAATGTCTCAGAGTTTTCCACTTGGAGATTGAGAGTTGAGACAACACTCTGTTTCTCTGTTGCTTCCTTGAAAGAAAATATTTAGCAATATCTCAGGAAAGATGAGAAAAAGAATCATATCTCTTAGAAGTCTTCAGTATGTTACTAACATGAAGAGTTGCCATTCTTTTTTCTTTTTTTCCTGAAGGACTGGACTATATTTAAGAAAGCTGTCCACTGGTGTTCTGGTATTCAGTCTTTCCTGAATGGTGATGAAAAGAGTGTTGTTCCTAGAATTTAAAAAAGGCTTCAAATTATGACTTACTTAACAACTTGAAGACTTTAGGAAAGCCACTTAACATTTCTGAGCCTCAGTTTCCTTCTGTAACATAAAAATAACAGCTGCTCTACCTAGCTCATAGGGTTATTTTAAGAATCAAGTAAAATAATGGATGTGAAGGTGCTTTAAATCCTGTGAAGCTCGTTGCAAATGTAAAGTACTATTGTTCTTGCCGAGGTTTTTCTTCCCCTTTCTTTAAAGAAAATGTTGACATTCTCCAACCATTAGTTAATCATTTCTCTAGGGCCACACTATTTTTGCAGACAGAACAGGTGTCAGGCTATGTGATGAGATTTGGAGGAAAGCAGAGAAAGAAACCCTAGAGTCTTTTAAGTGACCTTCCAGCCTTCAAAGAGAGGCTGGCTCATAGAAAACCCTCTTCCTTGTCATGTCTCTTCTTAACACGGCCCCTTTGGAAGTTCAAGCTTCTGATATAGAGCATAGAGTTGGGTGAATATTGTTGTGTGTTTTAAAGGGGGTTGTAGATGCATTAATTTAAAGACTTAACCCATTTATTTCATTGTAAAGGGAATCAGAACCATCTCAGCATGTATATTGACCTGATTAAAAGTCAGTTTAATTCATTCTATTGCATAACATTTTTAAATGTTTTTTCTAAGCAACGATATCTTGATTAAGAGCAATTTTATTTTTCTTCTATAAATTTCATCAGGACAGTTTTTAGTGGTTTAATTACAAGTTTTGTTCATTTATCATAATGGTCATAGAAGATTTTATCAAAATTATTTTAGCTCGGGAAGAACAGGAATATTTATGGTCATGAGTAATACAAGTAGAAGATGAAGGACTCTTTTCTTTATGTTTGAATCTGCTAATTTCTCCTCAAACTATTATACAACTTATATTTGCCTCAAAACATAAAATATGATTTACCAATTATATTTTATAATAATTGATTTAATAATAATAATAAATAACAATTTAAGAAAAGAAAGGAGAATAGGTTAAACTCTGGTAGTAGGTTAGGTAATCATTTTAACTTAGTGACTGCCCAGGATGGTGAAATGAACAATTTCAGTACTCAACCAAAGTCGGTCCTGAGCAGTGAGCTGCTTTAGCAGCAAACGTGGATATTTCCTGCCATCCCTGCTCCCCACTCCAGATCTAAGACTTCACCTACTCTGCAAATGCAAACAGAGGAGGTTCCCCTTACCTTCCCAACCCACATGCCTGGACACATACACTGAGAGGACCAAGTTTCTGACAAACTCTTGGTAGGAAAATTCATAGTTAGAGTATATAAGACATTATCAGAAAAATGGAGTTAGAGAGATTGAAGTTCTTAGGATCCTACAAAAGTTCTTATAAATAATCTATAAAGTCTAGTAAATAAAATAATGAACATAGTACATGAAATAAAAAGTACAGTCAGTAACATTTCAATCACTATACTCATAATAATGGATACTTTACGATTAGTTTCCATCAATCACTGCTTGCTGTTTAGAAAATTTTCAGGATCACTTTCTCTACAGTTTTAATGAGCTATAAAATAAATGTTTGCCTTATGGGATATAAACATATACTAAGTCATTATTTTTTTTGTCTCTAATGCCTTGTCTGAATGACTTTTGGACTTCATGATCCAGAATTGTCTACTCCAGTCTGCAGGTTTTGCTGTGGTCCCAGAAGTACAGCACAGACAGGCACCTGAAATTTATCAAGCTTTGGGTAGCCTTTACTTTACATATTTGGCATAACTAAATAGATATTTCCTAAATTATGTCCTTGACACAAGATTCTATATCCTTGGCTCTGATCACTGCAATTTGCATAAAAACCATTCCGCCTGCTTTTATGTGTAACTCAATTTCCTCCCTCCGTGCAGAAGTAGAAGTGTAATTCCAAGGCCCAACTCTGCTTTTCCTCAGCTTCCTTTATTTCTGGAGAGGGCCAATGCAAAAATTTCTATAGTTGCTCTGCCATCCACTCTATCTTTTCTTTTTCCAATCACTAGTTCCTACTTGTTCTACTTATTTCTAATAGGAACAACTTATAATTTATGTATTCAGGAACTCAAATTCTTATGGTTGCTAAAAAGGTGTATAGGAAACTAGAATTTCTGGTAAGAGAAAAATGCTATTGGAAAAAGATTAAGGTCTTTTTATTTAGTATTTTAAAATATTTTCATGTGTCAAGTGGGTTTATGAGATTATCCCCATGAGTGAAGCTTTGAATTGAGATGGGGTGGGGGTGGGGGTGAGGGTGGGGTAGAAAGGGGAATAAGAGCTCCTGAAACCTTGATCAGGAGGACAGGTGTTCATACAAAAGAGTTGGGGGTATGCTGAAGGAAGGGCACCAGGAGTACTGAGGATAAAATTGTGTCCATTTTCACTATTTGCCTAAAGTGGAAAGCCCTCATTCTTAAAGAACGTGAAATCTAGTTTCTGTAGCAAGAATTTCTTGCTGTGGAATTGTGAATCACTGGAATATATTATCAAAATAATTAGTAGTCTTTAGAGAATGTTTAATGAAAAAATAGATCATAATGTATTTAGGGCTGGATTGCCATAATATTGTGCAGACAGTACTAGAAAAAATGAGCTGTATACACTATAATTCTGTGATAGTGAATAAGAAAATATAAAACAAACCTTTTTTATCTTTATTTTTATTGTTGACACTATTACAGATGTCCTCATTCTCCCTCCCCACCATTGCCCACCTCCACTCAGTCCCTGCCCCTTCTTACCTCTGGCCCTGGCCATCACCACACTGTTGTCTGTGTCTATGGGTGTTCTTTGGCTAATCCCTTCACCTTTTTTCATCCAGTCCCCTTGTCCCCTCCCTGCTAAGAGCTGTCAGTTTGCTCCATGTATCCATGCCCCTCAAACAGACCATTTTTATTTAGGAAAAAAACAGCCCATTTTTCAGCCATTGTTTTTTTTTTTTTTTTAGAAAAGGAGTACTTGAATACTTGATTAACTTTATCCTCTACTGTACCTGTTTTTAAATGTTAGCATATTGCCTGGCATAGCACATAGTAAGTACACACTGCTTGTATATTGTTTTTAGTATAACTGTAAGCACAAGATTATTGTTTTCGATCTAGAATTTTTTTGTAGTATAAGCTAAAGCTTGTGTTTGCTTTTTTTTATTAAGTTTTATAACTCTGGTTTTCTTTTATTTTTTTATTCAGGGATGACCCTTCTTATTTCCTAGCCTAATAATCTTATTCTCATTTTTTTCATTACCACTGTATTAGTTTGTCAAGGTTGCTAGAACAAAATACCACAGACTGGATGACTTAAACAACAGAAATTTATTTTTCACAGTTTTGGAGGCTAGAAGTTCATGGTCAATGTATGGACATGTTTGATTTATTCTGAGGCCTGCCTCCTTGCCTTGCAGATGGCCACCTTCTTGCTGTGTCCTCAGATGGTCATTTTTTGGACTGTGTGTTTGTTGTCTGTGTCCTAATCTGTCATTAGAACAATACCAGTCATATAGTATTAGAGCTCACTCATATGACCTCTTTTTATCTTAACTACTTTTTAAGGACCCTATCTCCAAATGCAGTCTGAGGTACTAGGGGTTAGGCCTTCAAAACATGAATTTGGCGGGCAGGGTGGGGGAGGGTGGGGGGGTTACAAAATTTAGCTCCTAACAACTACCTTGAGCAAGATAACTTTTACTGCATCAGGAGTTCAGATACACCTTCTCAAATACAGAGTGGGGCAAAAGTAGGTTTACAGTCATTCATATGGAAAATAATAAAATAATTAATACATAATAATATAAGAATAAACTGTTTTGTGTACTCATTACTGTAAACCTCCTTTTGCCCACCTTGTAGGTCTATGTAAAATACCAAATAAGGACTATGTGGATTTGAAAATCTATGAAGGAGATCATATCCTCTTGCCAACTATATGCTAAGGATCTAAAGGACATTAAGCACCAACTCTACAAATGGGCAGTTACAAAATAATCACAGGGATGTGAAGTACAGCATAGTGAATATAGTTAATAATATTGTAATAACTATGTAGGGTGCCAGGTGGGTACTAGATTTATTTGGAGGATCACTTCATAAATTATATAAATGTCTCACTAGGGTGCTCTATACCCGAAGTCAATATAAAATGATATTGAATGTCAATTGTAATTGAATAAAAAGTTGTATATTATCTCTCTGAAATTCTATAGAGGAACAATGGGAAGACATTAGGAGGAACAAAACATAGAGTCTGGTGAATATGAATTATTACATGAAGAAAGCTCTTCTATAGTCTTCTTGAATTGCAGCATATGGTCTTAGATTTTGGAGGGCTCAATTTAAATGGAAGCACTTCCTGAGAGATGTAGCTCAGAAGGAATCATTAGGGTAACAGGTTCTACTCAGTATTAACAGAGATGTTAATAATAATATCAGAGAGGTCCTGCAAGATTCTGATGCTTTCTCAGTCCTCAAAGTAAGGTTGTTAGAATGTTCAGTATAATTTCAGGGGCAAGAGTATTTTATTTTGAGTGGGGTCAAGTTCCACATTCAACATGATTCTCTGGTTTCTTCTTTGTGTGGACTCTTGGAACATGTAGGTCTGATCTTTGAAGTTTTTCTAGAAGTTCTTTTCTCTGTTTAAGTTATTTGAGGAATGATACATTGTGATCTGTAGCTCTCCTCACCCCCACCCTGCCCTGCTCCCCCAGTGATCAGATTCTCTTGCTTCTTCTTCCCACTGGAGTTCTCAGTTAGACTTGGTTGACTTTCTCATCCTTACTTCACTGAATGGCCTGCACAGATATCTTGAAAATGTGTTAGCCTGAATTCTTTTCTGAGTCCCATTGCTTGGGAAATTTATTTCTTCCTTTTATGTCTTCTCTCAATGTTTTCCTAGATATAATAGAATCTTTTAAATTCAGACAATGCTCTCACAGAATCCTAAAATATCTTATCTTGAAAAAATTTATCTTCATGTTTCAGTAAAAGGATATTTTCTTGAAGATTGGCTTAAGTAACTCCAAGTTCCAGTATTTCTTTTCTGGAACAACCCTGAAAGAGCTGCTTTTGACGAGGATGCAGTCACTTCTATCTCCCAAATTGCACAGCCACGTCTGTGGATGCTGTTGTTATCATCTAGAATTTTAATATATAAGTCATGAGGAAATCTACTAGACACGTGGAAACTTAAGGATCCTTTGAAAATTGATCATTCACTTGTAGGACCTATGGACACGCTCTATAAAGTATCCAACTTCCTTCCTCTTTTCCCCACCCCTGCAACGACCACACTGGAAAGTAGAATTTACTGCAAAGACATTAAAAATGAATCATACGTCCTTCAGAGAAATGCAGTTTATTCCTTTGGACAAAATTATATTAATTAGGGTATGTAGTAGAATAAATAATTCATTGGGAAAAATTAGAGTCAGAGACCTCAGAAGAGTAGATAAAAATATGTTGATAAAAGTGAGGTGCTATTACTCAGCACTTATTTTGGGTCTTTGTTTTCTAAGGGAAAACTGTATTAGCTGTGTGTTGGGCCAAGGCATTTGTATAGTAAATTCTCAAATGTTGAGTTTTTACTGACTTTCCAAGTTTTGAGCAGGTCTCAGTATGTCTTTTAAAGTGTGGACTGCAGAAATAAGATGAAATTTGAACCAGTCAGTTTTGTGATGTGTCAGAAACTTTGTAAAAGGTCTCTTTGACTGTCTTCTATTATTAACAAGATCAAATACTGACTTCTTTTGGTTTGTTTACCATTTTTTCCCATTGTTCTTCCTCTAATGAGGAAAGTTCTAATGAGTGAAAGTTCTTCCTCTAATATCATAATTAGATAATGTAAATTTTGCCTTTTAAAGGTAGAAGCTATCAGTTAAGCCTAATTTAAGTGAGACAAAATGACTTAAGTGGGTCTTATATTTAAATTATGAGAAATTTTGAGGCATAAGAACTTGCCTTCTACCTATATAAAATCTTTTATATTGATTTGTGTTACTTCCTTTAAGAATTGTAATAGCTCTGCCTAGTTGATTTTGCAGGCTTTCTATTGCTGATGTGTAGAAGATCTTTTTCTGTTGCAGCTGATTTGAGAAACTCTTCTGGTAACATTGCTGTACTAGTCTCAAATATTGTGTAGGTAGAAGTGGAGCTTAGCTATTCAATATGTTGATATAAGTAAAGGGTTAACTTCTTTTGAAATAAAAATGCTCATATTATAGCATTAAAATGAATAAATTTATAGTAATATATTTATCCTATTCAAAGTGTAGTTTAAAAGAAAAAGAATTCCTTGAACCTACTTTTTTGAGGGCCATTAAAAAAATGAGTAGCAAGTAAAACACAACACAGGCTACAGGCTCATAATATGTATTGTCTCTAATGATCCCCTAACTTTAAAATTTGTTGGACATAAAAGCGGGGCTAATCTGATTAGTGACTGTGATTGAATAAATCTACTGTAAAAATGGCCTGGGTTCTGGTTTTTAACATGACACCGTGAAAGTCACTTGAGAAGTGCTGCTTTGGAACATAAAAGTCTCTTTGATGGAATATTTATTCCGTGATTAAAAACTATGTATATATACATACATGTGTGTATATGACTTGTGTTGTTTATTTTCACAAATAGTTATAAAATTTAGTCTTTGGAAAACTGATAGGCAGGAAAGAAAAATAGTATGACACAAACAGGCATCAATCAAGGCCTGGACATGGACATGGTTAGCAAAAATTAAGACCCACAGCTATGCAACACTCTTTTTGACTTCCACACTGCCCTCTGGCTGCCTCCAGACATACGTAAAAAAGAAGAGAACTAATATATGAGAGACTATTGTATGTCAGCATTTTACATATGGTACCTCATTTATTTAGAAGAGTAAGGTGGAATTTTGGAAAGCTTGTGATGTTGAAACAAATCTGTTGGCTATATTGTGAGACCTTGGAAATATTTCTCAGGCCTCCTAGCTAGGCTGTAGCATATTTTTATATGTCACTTTAGCAGTCACAGATACTTCTTTTCAAGCTAAGAAGTTCATTTCTTGGCATCCACATGCACTGCAATTAAACATTTTGCAAAATGCCAAAAATCTCTAGCAGTTAAAGCAAAGTCCAGAGAAATGTCAGCACTGCTTATTAATGTATTTATTGAACAAAGGTCATTTTCAAATTGTTAACATGTATGAAAATATGCCAAAAAAGGAAAGGTTTTAAGCAAATAAAATAAAAATTGCTTAATTCATTGTTAATCTTGAATTTAAGCTGAACTTTCTATTTTTATCACAGTATGTATCTGTTAAAATGTCACATTCTGTGATCCTGCTTTAATATATATTTTTATAAATCCAGGGAACATCTTATTTATAAATAAAATCACTCTATTCTTTTATAATGCTTTTCACACAAGAATTTATTTATTAACAATGTCATGAAACAGGAATGCAGACATCATATAAGACACTTTATACTATATGAGATGAGAGCGCATGGCTGAACAAAGTTAGAGTTTTGTTTCAGCTTGACTGCTTGGCATTTTTCTTAGTTCCAATGGCAAGTTTTGAAAGAATTAACCAAGTTTGGTATCCTTTTTAAAAAATCCTCACCCAAGGATATGTTTTAAAAAAACTGATTTTAGAGAGAGTGGAGGGAGACAGAGAGGAAGGGAGGGAGAGAGAGAGAAAGAGAGAGAGATGTGAGAGAGAAACATTAATCCATTGTCTCCTGTATCCTCCTTGACTGAGGATTGAACCTGCAACCTAGGTATGGGCCGTGACTGAGGATTGAACCTGCAGCATTTTTGTATACGCACAACATTCCAATCAACCGAGCCACCCAGCCAGGGCAAGTTTAGTACCCTTTTTAAGGATTCAAACAGCACATCATTTGTTTTGTGGGGGAGTCTTCCATCAGGTTAATAAAAAATTTTTAATTATAAAAAAAGTAAATTCCAAATAAACTTGGATTTATATACAAGATTTAATGGTGACATCAACAATTTATACATCTCTTAGTTCACAGTAATAACATATGATTGGTGTCCCTTCCGTAGCTTCTGAACGTATACAGAGGAAGCCAGTAGTGGGGGTCCTGTGTGGAGAGTGGGACAAGGGCTTCCAAGTTTGGGGTGGGAGCTAAGGGTTGAATACCTAGCCATTTACTACATAAGAAGAACTGGTGCGGGGATAATAGAACTTAGGAACACAGAGTATATAAATGAGCACAAAGATTAAATTATCCCTAGTTGTATTATCTTTGTGTCATTAGGAGTCCTGAGAATAAATTCAAACTTCCCATTCTAAGATCTATACATGTATTAATTTTTCCATTTTACCTGTTATTCCCCCAATAGTTTTCAGTTATCACCTTTTAAAAGAATTAATCTATTGCCAAAGAAATTCAATCTGTTTTCCTCCAAGAAAGGGAAATTGTCCTGTTGAAAGTCACAATAACTTTTACCAATGAAGTAAGGGCTACACATGGTATTTTTTTGGCATTTATTGTCAAAATGCATGTGTTGTGGTTTATCTTTTAAATAAAAAGTAGAATTTGTTATCCATGTGTGAACTAAATCCTAGCTCCTCTGCTTACAAATGGATGATCTCTTCTAAATTACTTACTCTTACTCTGCCATAATTTCTTATCTGAAGTAAAGAAAATAATAGGGTTTCTGCATAGATTAAATAGGAAGATAAAAGTAAGACACTTAAAACAATTAGCACTGCATAAGTGCTGGCCACAGCTAATGTTGTTTGTTATTACAGACTTTAATTTCCATGAACTTCTGAGGTGGGCACTTTGGACCTAGGACCAGGGTAGGAATAGAATTTTTGAACCAGGGGTTTGACAACATTTAAGCCTCTTGATATTTATTATTGAACCATTTTCCCAAAAGGTTCTACTAATTAGTCTCCAAAATACCTGTGAAAGTTCTAATTTTACATGTACCAACAACCATTATTTATAATTTCAATCTTTGCTAAGAAAGGCTCCATCATATGATGTCTTTAATATTTATTACCTTGATGATTGAGTAGGTTTATTTTTTGGGTTATTTTATTTATTATTTTATTGAATTTATTGGGGTGACACTGGTTAATAAAATTATATGTTTCAGTTGTACAATTCTATAATACATCAGCTGTATACTGTATTGTGTATTCATCCCCCAAGTCAAGTCTCCTTCCGTCACCACTTACCCCCTCTTTACCCTCTTCCACCTCTTCCCAAGCTCCCTCTCCTCTGGTAATTACCATACTGTTGTTTGTATCTATGAGGGTTTTTTTTGTGTGTAATCCTTTCACATTTTTCATCAAGCCCTGAAACTCCCTTTCCCTCTGACAGCTGTCAGTCTGTTCTCTCTATCTATAAGTCTGTTTCCATTTTGTTTGTTTATTTTGTTCATTATGTTCCATAGGTAAGTGAAATGATATGGTATTTGTCTTTCTCCAAATGGCTTGTTGCACTTAGTATAATGTTCTCCAGTTCCATCCATGTTGCTGCAAAGGGTAAGAGTTCCTTCTTTTTTTGTGGTCAAGGAGGATTCCACTGTGTAATGTACCACAGCTTTTTTATCCACTCACCTATTGATGGGCCCTTGGGCTGCTTCTACATCTTGGCTATTGTAAATAATGCTGCTATGAACATAAGGGTACATATAGTCTTTCAAATCAGTGTTTCAGATTCTTTATATATATTCCCAGAAGTGGAATCTGTGGGTCATAAGGCAGTTCCACTTTTAATTTTTGGAAGGAATTCCATACTGTTTTCCACAATGGCTGTACCAATCTGCATTCCCACCAACAGACACAAGGGTTCCCTTTTTTCCATATCCTGTCCAACACTGTTGTTTGTTGATTTATTGATGATAGCCATTCTGACAGGTGTGAGGTGATATCCCATTGAGGTTTTAATTTGCATTTCTTTGATGGTTAGTCACATTGAGCATTTTTCATATGTCTATTGGCCATCTGTGTGTCCTCTTTGGAGAAGTGTCTACTCAGGTCTTTTGCCCATTTTTTGTAACTGGATTATTTTTACTTCTTTTTTTGTTGTGTGTGTTATGTTATATACATTCTTTATACATTTTGGATATTAAGCTCTTATCTGCGGAATCATTGGTGAATATGTTCTCCCATTCAGTGGGTTGTCATTTTGTTTCATTGATGGTTTCCTTTGCTGTGCAAAAATTTTTTACTTTGATATATTCTCTTTTTTTTGTTTCCCTTGCCTAAGGAGATATACCAGAAAAATTATTGCTATACAATATGTATGAGTTTTACTGCCTATGTTTTCTTCTAGGACTTTTATGGTTTCAAGCCTAATATTTAAGTGTTTAATCCATTTTGAATATAATCTTGGATATGGTATAAGAAGGTGGTCTAGTTTTATTTTTTGCACATATCCATCCAATCTTCCCAGCTCCATTTATTTAATATACTGCTTTTACCCCATTGTATTTTCTTGACTCTTTTGTCAAATATTAATTGGCCATAAAGATGTAGGTTTATTTCTGGGCTCTCCATTCTGGTCCATTCATCTATTTGTCTGTTTTTATGCTGTTACCATGTTGTTTTGATTACTATAGCCTTGTAGTGTAGTTTGATTCAAGTAACATAATTCCTCCAACTTTGTTGTTCTTTCTCAAGATCGCTCTGTCTATTCAGGGTCTTTTGTGATTCCATATACATTTTTGGAATATTTGTTCTAGGTCTGTGAAATATGCCATTTATATCTTGATTGGAATTGCACTGAATCTATATATTGCTTTGGGTAGTATGGGTATATATGATGTTAATTCTTCCTATCCATGAAAATGGGATATGCTTTCACTTATTTGTATGTTCTTCAATTTCTTTCTTCAGTGCTTTATAATTGAGGACAGGTTTTTTATGTCCTCCGTTAAATTTATTCCTAGGTATTTTATTCTTTTTGAAGCAATTGTGAATGAGATTGTTTTCTTTCTAATAGTTCACCGTTGTTGTATAAAAAATGCAACTGATTTCTGGGTATTTATTTTGTATCCTGATACTCAACTGAATTCATTTATCAGTTCTAGTAGTTTTTTGGTAGAATCTTTAGGGTTCTTTCTATATGGTATTATGTCATCTGCAAATAATGACAGTTTTACTTCTTCATTTTCAATTTGGATGCCTTTTGTTTCTTCTTGTCTGATTGCTTTGTCTAAGACTTCCACTACTATGTCAAGAGTGGTAAAAGTGGACATCCCTGTCTTGTTCTGATCTTAGGGAAGCTCTTGTGGTTTTTGCCCATTGAGTGTGATGTTGGCTATCATTTTGTCAAATATGGTCTTTATTACATTGAGGTATGTTCCCTCTACTTCTACATTTTTTTTTTTTAATCCTTATAGTGATTTTTTTTTAAAGATTTTATTTATTTATTTTTAGAGGGGGGAAGGGAGGGAGAAGGAGAGAGAGGGAAACATCAATGTGTGGTTGCCTCTCATGTGGTCCCCACTGAGGACCTGGCCCGCAACCCAGGCATGTGCCCTGACCGGGAATCGAACCTGCGATGCTTTAGTTCGCAGCCCACGCTCAATCCATTGAGCTGTGCCAGCCAGGGCCCTCTACTTCTACATTTTTGAGAATTTTTGTTATAAATGAGTGCTGGATTTTATCAAATGCTTTTCTGCATCTATTGATATTATTATGCAATTTTTATTCTTCATTTTGTTTATGTGGTATATTACATTTATTGATTTGTGGATATTGTACCAATCTTGCATCCCCAGAATAAATCCCACTTGATCATCATGTATGATCCATCATGTATTAATGGATCTGGTTTGCTAATATTTTGTTGACAGTTTTAACATCTGAGTTCAGCAGGGACATTGGCATATATTTTTTTTGTAGGGTCTTTATTTGGTTTTGGAATTAGGATAATACTGGCCTAGTAAAATGAGCTTGGGAGTCTTAGCAGCACCTCTTGAATTTTTTGGAATATTTTGACAAGGGTAGATGTTAATTCTTCTTTGAATGTTTGGTAAAATTGACCTGTGAAGTCATACAGTCCAGGAGTTTTGTTTGTTGGGAGTTTTTTGATTACTGTTGGGAGTTTTTAAATTTCAATTTCATTAGTTGTAATGAGTCTATTCAGATTTTCTGATTTTACCTGACTTAGTGTGGGAAGATTGTGTGTTTCTATGAATTTATCCATTTCATCCAGATTGTCCAATGTGTTGATATATAGTTGATGGTAGTATTTTCTTACAATCCTTTGTATTTTTTTGGTGTCAGTTGTTACTCTTTTTATTTTTTCCTTTCTGATCTTAGTTATTTGGGTCCACTTTCTTTTTTTCTTGATGAGTCTGGTTAAAGGTTTGTAATGTTTTTAAAGAACCAACTCTTGGTGTCATTCATCCATGGTATTTTTTTTAGACTCTATTTTGCGTATGTCTTTTTTGATCTTTATTATTTCCTTTCTCCTATTCACTTTGGGCTTTGCTGTTCTTTTTCTAGTTTCTTTACATGTAAAGTTACATTTTTTATTTTAGTTTTTTCATGTTTTTTTGAGGTAGGCCTGTAATGCTATGAATTTTCCTCTTAGGACTGCTTTCAGTGTGTCCCACAGATTTCAGGTTGTTGTGTTGTCCTTTTCATTTGTTCGAAGGTATCTTTTGATTTCTTCCTTGATTTCATTGTTAACCAATTCACTGTATAGTAACATGTTATTTAGTCTCCATGTCCTTGTGTGTTTTTTTTTTTCTTGTGATTGATTTCTAGTATCATACCATTATGGTCAGACAAACAGTCACTGAAAGAGCCTTTGATGATGTTTGGGTTGCATGAAGTAGGTTCTCAGTGAGTCACCTGGTAGGGGTGAGTAGTGTTCATTCGGCTAATGTCCCAAGGTGTACCAAGTCGTGCTGCCATCTGCTGGGTATTCCCCCACCTTTGTGTTGGGTAGGGTCTCAGGGAGTCATCAGGGTGAAGCCAGCATAGTTTGTCAAATCTAAACAGACCAATATTTGGCTGTGTTAAGGGAGGGCTCTGCACCTTTGGGCTTGGGAAGGAAAAATATCCCCCATCTTAGAGCCACACAACTCAGTTTGTCCTAGATTTTTCCAGGAGCCCAATCTCAGAAGGATGGGGCTGCAGGGAGTTGGGAGGGTGGGGATAGTGGATGTCCCTTGAGGGAGAGGTGCTGGTCAGGCTTGGGAGGATGGTGGTGGGAGAGGCCCCTGTGCAAGAGCTAGGGTGCAGTCTGTCCCAGATCTGCCCTGACCTGGATGGATCTACAAGGAGTCATAAGGGAGCACATATATGAGCCCAGAATGTGGGACTAGGGGATCTTCTGTGAGGGGGAGGCACCAGTCAGGTTCACAGGAAAATGAGAGGAATGGCCCCCACCTCAAAGTCACACAACTCAGTTACTGACATCCCCTTACTCTGCCCAGACCTCTAGACCCTGGCCCAGGCATCTAACTCCTCTACAGTGTGGGTCTACAGGGAGTCCAGAGGGTGGGGCTATTGCATTCCCCCAGGCCGAGGCCATATAAAGGGGAGTGCTCCACCGAGGAAAAATGGCATTTGCTGTATGGGAAAGTGACTCAGCACAGGAGTCCTGGTGGCTGTCTCTTCAGCTCTTTCCCCAGAGCCACAAACCCAGTCTTTCCTCATACAATGCTAGTCTGCTCCACCCTGCCTTTGCTGGAGCCCAGGATGAGTGGCTGTGAACAGAGATTTTGTTTGTTGGCCCTTTAAGAGTGTGCCTGCGTCTCTAGCAAACTCCTGTCTCCTCTTGGCAGATAGAAGCCCTGGTGATTTTCACAGCCAGATGTTACATGGGTACCTCTTCCTGGCTTTGGTTCTCTGGGCTGGGAAACCCAGCTTGGGGTTGAGACCCCATGCTTCTCAGGGGGAACCTTTGTAGCAGAGATATGTCTCTGGAAGCTCAGCCACTGCCAATGGGAGCAAGACCTTTTTGTGTCTCTGCCCTTCCTGCCAGTCTCAATGTAGCGTTTTCTGTAACTCCTTGCTTTTAAAGACTTTTCTTCAACTAGTCTTCAGTTGGTTATTCAGTTTGATCTTTTTATATTTTAGTTGTAATTCCAGTTTGGTCCTGGGAGGAGGTAGGTGTAACATCTGCCTCAAGTAGGTTTTTTTAAATGAGTTCATTTATTTATTTATTACAAGGTCTTTATCTTGTGTTTCTCTGAGGTCTTATTGTTTTGCTCATCTATTTTTGAAGCCGTTGATTATTAAAGCTATAATATGTGAATATTTCTTTCTTAAAAATATTTGTTTCTTTTGATAAGCACAGAAATTTTAAGTGCTTATATGTGAAATCTGTTGATCTTTTTCTTTGTGATTTTTTTCTGTTGAAAAGCCACCATCCTTAGGATTAACAAAACCTACTGCTGGTTTAGACCAGGTCCTGATTAGTGCAGTAGAGAGAATTGTTTACTCACTAGTGTCAAGGGTTTGGAGTCACTTATTTGTGTGAGCTTAAGAAGTCACCTATTCTTATTATATTAAAAGTAATAATCAATATTATAGCATAAGTTTTCTACTAAATATGAATTTATGTTTATATAACCCAGTTAGTTAGTATATGTTAATATAGCACATTACAGCTTATAAAACACTTCTTATATGCATTCCATAATTTTATTTCACTCCCCACAGCTATTTTATGAAACAAAATAATTATTATATCATTACATATTTAGACCTCAGAAAGGATGTGGCTTTTCTAAGGTTATACAACTAGTACATGGACTTGAACCCAGATCCCCCAATTCCAAGTCCATGCTTTGCTCACTTGTCTTCGTGGTTTTTAAAAACTGTACTTGTACCAGGTAGCTTTTTAAGAAACTCTTTGGATTTTAAAATTTCAAGTTCTTGCTGCTTCAGACATCTTGCCAGAGAAGATGAAAGGAAACAACATTTGTTGAGCTAATATTTATATTAAAAATATTTACTTTTAACTCGACCTCAGTTAAAGTATCATTTAATTCCTTTTTTATTCTCCATTTAGCAGGCACTATATGTCCCATTAGTAAGGACTATTCATTAATTTATCTTGTTTCCATGTTACAAATTCTCTCTCTTTGAAAAAAAATCATCTTTTGGTAAGGCTCTGTGGTTTTACTCCTAGAGCAATTTGTGCTGCATTTGTGGAATTAGTCACACTTCTTTGCCTTTCTTTCCAAAGATAAAACCTATGTTTGGTCCTCATAAATGTTTTAACTCGGACTTTTTTTTTTTCAGGATTCTTTACATAATCATTATCTCCTTTAATTCTCAAAATAGTATATGAGGCAGAGATTATTGTTATCTTTTCCATTTTACTGGTAATGAATAAATCAGACAGTTACCCAACTTTCCCGAGACCTCACAGCTAGTGAGTTTCAGTGCCGTGATCAAGTCCCAGGTATTTTCCTGCTGCATCCTGCTGCCTCCCTGGCAGGGATGCCTGAAATTCTTTTCACCTGCTATGATCCTAGAAGCAGTTTTTCTTATGTGTCTGAGCAGCTGTAAATGCACTTCTTGGTTCCCATCCCATAAACCTAATTCCATCTCAGGGTCATTCTGCACAGCTTGACTTACACATAAAAATTAACTTTTAAGAGGTTTACTTTAGCTTGATAGCCATCTATTCACTGATGTAGAAAGCAGGTATCCTGAGTGCAATTTCCTTCCTATAAATGAACACATTGCCCCACTCTCCTGTGACCTCATTCTTACAGAGTATCACATTTGCATCATTGTTCCAGACTAGATGAGGACACACTGACCTACAGTTCTCAAACCCTCTTGGTCTTCATATTTCCACAAACAACTGGGTCTGGGGCATTCATGGGACCTGGACATTGACATTTTTGTTTCTTTTTTGGGGAAAAGTAAAAGAAAAGAGAAACAGAAAGTACTTGGCAAAGATAGATACAAATAGCTCTTGGAATGGAAGCAAAGATTTGTAGAATAAGATGAAAAAAACTGAATTCTACAACATAGAGAAAAGATGATTGAGGAGGAAGTCTTCACTTACAGGATTGATATTAAAAGGAATTCTGCTAAGGAGAGATGAGCTGAAAGGAAGTTTAGATGTAGCAGAATTTTTAATGTAAAGTATATACACATAAACTTGGAATGCTGTGTAATCACAGCAGCATTTGTATTAATATTACAAGCTAACCCCTATTGTTAATCCATAAAACAACTGCAAGAGTAAGGTACATTTTCATCTCTTTTTTATAAATGAGATTTAGAGAGCTTAATAACCTGCCCAAGGTCATAGAACTGGTAAGCAGAGGAACTGCTAAACATAGCCTTACTGGCACTTACCATGTCTGTCATTATGTACTTGTTTACTCTCTGTCCCCTCTACCAGAATGGAAGCACTGGGAGGGGAAGCCAGCACTGTCTTTTCACTGCTATATTCCCAGTGCTTGACTAAGGGCCTAGCATTTAGAGTTTGCACAATAGAAAATAATTAGTAAGTGAATAAAATCCATTCTAAACCCCCAGGACCTTACTATTAATCATTCTGCATTAATGTGTCAAAAGTTTCTCATTTGTTAGTCATGTCTTCCTTCAAATACCTATGTACAACTTTGCTGAAGCTTTTATAGATTCAGAAAAGAGGGTTAGCTAATGAGTAGAGGATTCCCCGCCCCCATCCCCCACAGCAATGAGCTTACGTCCATCTGGAAATGGTGGAGAGAACATTTAGAATTTAACCAATTTGAGACAGTTGAATTTCTCAGAATTATAATTTACAGCAAATGTCCTTTATGATTGTTTTGGGTTTCAGGTGAATGAGCAAGTAACAAAGGGTCAGAGTAACGACCGATTCAGACATAGTCCTTGCCCCGATGGTACTTACAGTCTATTTACTAGTTCTGAGATTAACGTTAGATCCGCATTAACTTTTGAATTTAGTATTATACAGGACACACTATTTTCCCAAAACATTTTAAGTATCAGAACTGAAAGGTAAAATACATGTAGATGATGTACCCTTTGAGGTTTGAGACTTGTCAGATAGCAAAAAAAAACAAAACAAACTGGAAGAAACGTGAAGTGTCTTGTGGAAGGTATAGCTCCCAGCACCAAGACCACTCACTGTTTTCAACTCCGAATGTGCATTAGAAACATTGGGGGAGTTTAAAAAAATACAAACATCCAGGGTCTACCTCAGACCACTTATGTCAGAATCCCTGGGGCTAGATCTTGGCATCTATGTCCTTAAGAATATAATGGGCTTTAAAAAAAACAAACAAACTATTTTTACTATCCATGGGCTTGAATCTCTTCACAGGGCCTTTCCTCTCACTGTGCTTTCTTTTTCTGTGTCTTTGAATGCTTGGTTGCTCCCAAAGGATATGGAAGTCAGTGTATGGTCTCGTTAGTGTAAAACAGGACTTTCGATCACCTTCTTTTTCTAAATTCAATCTAAAGTATAAAAAATATCATGTGGTACTTTAGATGTACACAGATATAAAGAATAATACAGTGGTGTCCACAGGCCCACCCCCAGATTGAAGGCATGGTGTATTACCAGTTTCCTAGGTGAAACTGCCTGGGTTGCTTCCCCAAATACACTCACTCTCCAAAGTTTATTTCTCTACGTCTCTCTTTTTAAAAATTATATACTATGTATTTCTTGACAACATATAAATGTTATTTTGATGTAAAAATGTTGAATCTTTTAAAAAACGTTCATATATGTATTCTTCCACAATTTTGTGTTTGTGAGATTTGACTATGTTGATTTATGAAACTTTAGTTCATTCATTTTCATCACCATATTGTATTTTATTATAATAACTATACCAATACTTATCATTTCTTTGCTCATGGACATTTAGGTTATTTCCATTTATTTTAATATAGTTCAAATTCATATTATCTTTTGAATAATCAGTTCACTATTAGTTGATTTTCACACATGTTGCTGCTAATCTATGATTTTCTCATTCTGTTGAAGTTCATGTTCTGCAAATTTTAATGTAAGACCTTATATTTTGTTCCAATTATATTTTATGTTTAAATTTTTGAGGTAGATGTTTCACTTAAAAGCCCATCTCGTTAGCTTCATCTAATTTTTCAGCACGTTAAAATATTTTTGAGTTGTAATTTGGTCATCTGGTACTTTCCCTTTCATCTCATTGTTATTCATAAATTTGATAAGAGATCCTTTTATATATCCATGTTAGCCACTGATAAGAATTATGTTGAGGTAGGATAGGCTCTGTTACACAACAAAGCAGAATCTATAATTTATTGTGCTATAGTTTGGATTTACCATGGATCAAAGTAAAAACTGATTCGAGTAGCTAAAACACATGCTACTTAAAACCCCCACAAATTTGAGAAAGCTCCTGAGGTTGAAAATTGTATTAATGAGCTGGATGAGCTGATCAGATGAGTGGGTGGGAATCTAGGGAAATGGAGTGAAGACAAAATCATGCTGGTGTTTTGCCTGTTAGAGTTCATGTTCATATGATCACATCAATTTTTTGGTAATTTTTTTGTTCTTGGAATTTAAGGATATTAACATCTGTCAGCCACAAGGAGGAGCTATGGTCTAATAAGGAAGAGGCTTGCTTCTGACTGGGAGTAGCAGTGCAGATACAATCTTTTAGAAGAGAGGCCATTACTTAGAAAAATGATTTTTCTCAAAAATGACATTTACATAAACATTTTAAATGTGTAAGCTAGTCTTTATTTTCAAAGGGGAAAAAAATAAAGCAATTATATATAATTCAAATAAAATCCCTTTACTAAGAAAAAAATGAGTTTCTTTTTAAAAAAATTATGTATATGGGACAGACTGGCTAATTCTTTCGTTCTTCATCCACATCAGATCATCCAGCCTTAGAGTGGACAGGATCTCAGGATCATCCTAATTACCTCATTGCCTTCAGGCATTTAGGTATTAAGGTTTTAAAAATATACTGTGGGCTCAGTAATATTTATTGAATGAATGAATTAATGACTATAAAAACCTGTAGGTCAGGTAGGTTAATTAAGTTGACCACAGGAAAACAAGTTGTCAGCCAACAGGTTAAGAATCTGGGAAGACAAAACATAATCACACCAAACCCAAGGTTTCTAGTTCCTGGGACTACAGTTCTTTTACAAAATCATCTTGTGTCTTCTATAGTTTCTGCTTAAGTATAGTCTAAATGTAAGTCAACTATTTGTAGCTATGTTCAAAGATGCAGTAGTCTGCCCTGGGGTGTTAGCTTCCACCACATATGTGAACTGAGGTTGAAACATCCCCCTTGCTTTGAGAGGTTGTAGAAAAGATTCCTATGTTCTATGGAACTTTAGAATAGATGGCCTCAAAAATTCTTTTCAACTCCAGTGTTTTGATTTATTTTGTTTCATTCTATTCTATTCTAGTTATTAATTTAAATAAAACTTTTTAAATGAAGATTTTTAAACATACAGAGAAGCTGGAAGAATTTTCAAGTAAATACCCACTGCGTAGATTCTACCATTAACATTTTGCTATATTTGTCTTATCACATATCTGTTCATTTCCCTGTCCATCTTCTTTTGGTGCATTTCAAAGTGAATTGTAGACATTAGTATGCCTCCCTTTAACCCTTTCAGCATGCATAGTATATAACTAGAGTTCAATACTATTTGTTTAGGTTTTGGGGGGGTGTAAATTTTTCACATAAAAATGCAGAAATCTTACACGAACATTTGTTAAATTTTGACAAATGAATACACCTGTGTAACCTAAACTCCTCTCAGATATTGATCAGACCACCCCCCTAGAAGTTTTCCTATGTATTATTGTGCCCATTTTATAGAGGCTCAGAGAAGGCAAAGAAAGAGCATGTGTTGGGTATTTTATGATGTTATTTTGTTAGGTAGGTATTATTACCCTCCATTTTCTTGCAGACAAGGAAACAGACTGCAGAAGACTCAAGGGAGGAGCATTACTGAATACCTGATATGTCTCAGGCATTCTGTTAAGTGCATTCTTGTCGTCGTTAGTTCAATTTCATAGCTTTGTAAC
This sequence comes from Trachops cirrhosus, assembly GCA_028533065.1. Taxonomy (NCBI): domain Eukaryota; kingdom Metazoa; phylum Chordata; class Mammalia; order Chiroptera; family Phyllostomidae; genus Trachops; species Trachops cirrhosus. The sequence goes on from CM052544.1 coordinate 91,847,544, forward strand.
AACCCTGTCAGATAGGTACCATTATCCCTACATTACAAATGAGGGACATTAAATAACTGGCCCAAATTTATACATTCAGTGAACAAAACAAAACAGAATTGGGAGTCAAAAGCAGTCACAACTTTCCCTGAAGTCCATATTACCTCAAAGATATGAGGTTCTCTTTCTGATAATTTGCCCAAGGTCTCAGAGTTAGAGTGGAATTTCTGACTCCAGTTGTTCTTTCTATTACAGTCAGCCTCTGCTCTGTAGTTTTAGTTTATTTCCTCATTATGTCCTCTGCAAAGGTAGAGAAAACAGGTCAAGTGTTAGTTCTTTATGAGACATTTTCAGATCCATGTGATTAAATAACCTTATATACTCCTTGTTAGACTGAATCCCATGCTATCGAATCCTTTAACCTTCACTTGTAGATCATGTTTTCAGGCTCTAATTTTTTGCTTATCTTTTTTTATCGTGACAAAAGAAAACATAACATAAAATTTATCATCTTTAACCATTTGAAGTGTACAGCTCAGTAGTGTTAACTATATTCATTTTATTGTGAAACAGATCTCCAGAACTTTTTCATTTTGCAAACCTGAAACTCTATACCCAATAAGCACTAATTCCTCCTCTTCCAGCTCTTGGCAGCTACCTTTTTACTTTCTGTTTCTATGCATTTGACCACTTTAAACCCTTCATATAAAGTGGAATCACACAGTATTTGTCTCTTTGTGACTGGTGTATTTCATTTAGCATAATTTCCTCAAGTCTTATCCATGTTATAGCATGTGATAGGATTTTCTTGCTTTTTAATACTTTTTTATCCTTTTATTTTTAGTGCCTCCTGTTACTGTACATTAAAGAAAATAGCATAGACTGGTCTATTCTGAGGGGCTGTTTCCCTACACAGAAGTCCTACAGTGTTCCCAAAGAGAAGAGTGTTGCTCTGAAGAATGAAATGTGGGTGAAATAATGATGTTAATCCCATGTTCATTACACTTGTATGACTTGAAGATGCACTTGGGCAGATTGTGAGGTACATTTCATAGTCTAAAACCCATATTCTGTATCCTGAAGGACTGAACTTTGCCTGCACAAGTATACTGACAATATAAAGTAGTATGCTTGCAAGGAATTTCACTAAAATAGGGACTTTTAACCTCTGTTTTGAAGGCCGAATCACAGCTTTGTGTTGGGAAGCTAGGGTTTCTTTCTCCTTTCTTTTTATATACCACATGGAAAATATATTCCCCAAGAGATTAGGACTCAGGAGATTTTAAGACTTGGTCTTTAAATATGTGCTTAGATACAGCATTGCAGTACATCTCTATTTTTTTCCAAGCATAAGAGTCACCATACCTCTTGGAAAAATTTGTTAATACTTGCTTAAACATGATGACAATTTTATCTGCAGGATTTTAGCGTACCACTTGGACAAAAACTGCTATTCTTGCAAATGGCTTTGTCATCATTTTTTCTCTTTGTTTTTTGAGATACCTTGCTCAACTTCCAGAGAATTTTATATCTGTCTAATCAACAGAGAAGACAGTCTAATTTTAGCAATGAAAAAGAAAAACTGCCATTTTCTGAATGTGTGTGCTCTGGGGTAAGGCATAGTCCCTGAATTTCAGGGGTATCTGTCCCTAGGAAGAGAACCACCAGCAGATGGCAATCCCCCTACGTGGAATCTTCCAGACAAATGGCAAGTACCTAAGTAAGCTGAGAGCTCAGCGAAGTCACATGCCATTTCAGGGAAACCTGATCGCTTCGGCTGGGTAGGAGCCCATTTAACATTATCTCTCAGCTCTTATCTCATCTCTCCATTCCATCTGACAATTTTCCAACTCAGCATTTTGTGGAGTCATCCTAAAAGTCAAGCATGGCTACTAGGGTAGGTGCTTTGACATGGTTCCTGTGTTTGGTACAAGGAACGGACATTTTAATTTAATTTATTATCTTCACCCAAGGACCCAAGGACATGCTTATTGATTTTAGAGACAGGGGAAGGGAGAGAAAGAGAGAGGGAGAGAAACATCCATGTCAGAGAGAAGCATCGATCAGTTGCCTCTCACATGCACCCCAACTGGGGACTGAACCTGCAACCTGGGTATAAGCCATCACCAGGAGTTGAATCTTAGACCTTTCAATTTACCAGACAATTCTCCCATCAACTGAGCCACACTGGCCATGACAGGAGCAGACACTTTTAAGAAGGAACTTATGTTGACTGCTCTCCACAGTGTACTTGATAGGACTATTTGCTATACTTTGCTCTGTCATCTCTTGGACTTGGCTAACCCATGTTTTGGGATGCTAAGCCTTGAATTACAGTTAACTTGTGAGAAAACCTGGAGGTAGAATAATGTTGTTGATGTTTTATTTAAGTATGAAACATGGAGCTTTCCTCAGGACAAAAAAAAGCTGTAGTTTTAAATTTGGTTGGTTGTTTTAGCTTTCTTCATGTCTTCCTTTATCTTCTGTAGACTGGACCTGGTGGTAGGCTTCTGTGATAACTGGATGCTTTCCTTACAAAATCCACCTGCAAAGTACTGTAACCTTCCAGAAACTTGTTGGTATATGGAAACCCTTAAATAATTTGATGCCTATGGCTGTTTTATTTTATTTTATGCATATTTTAAGATTTATTTTCTTATAGGAAAGTTTTTCTGACCTAATACTTTTTTTTCATTGATGTACTCATATCAAGATATTTTTGGCTATAACAGAAAACCCATCTCAAACTGGTTTAAATAATAAGGATATTTGTTACTTTCTAGAATAGTAAATCCTGAGGTAAAGCAATCTTGAGGATTGGTGAATTCAGTGTCCAAAACGATGTTATTGGACACTGAGAGTCTTCTATGCATCCACTTTGTCATTCATGGATTTGACTCTATCCTCTGGCTCCTTCATTTGATCAGCATCATCCAGGGGAGAAGACCTTCCTCTGTACCCACAACCCTGGAGAGGCCTGTTCATCCTGCACCAACTACTGGCAAGTGGATAGGGATTACTATGCTTGACTAAGAGTGCTTATTTGGGCTGGAATGAGGATTAAGGAGAAATTCACAGTGTTTACTACAATATTTATGGAACTCATTCATACCTTGAATCTGTTCTTAAGTTTACTATACACATCTTTAGTCCCTGGGAAATTGGAGGAACAAAATGTTAAAAGAATAGTCATTTGTAATGCAGGATTAATAGTGAAATTCTTTTTTTTTTGTAAGTAAAAAACTTTTGAGTATAAATACACAGAGTTTTGGAAAGGCCAGTAACTCAAAAATGTATATCATTTTGTCTACCCCTTACAAAAATTACTGGAGGCATTATTTGTACTGTGAAAAGTAGGAATTTGCTTAAATAATTTTAAGACATAAGAGAAAAACCTCAAATTTTTTAAAGAAAAAATGATCTATGAATAATATTTGGTAAGTCTGATGAAATCATAGCACTCTATCTTTTTTCTTTTTAAATTTTCTGGGTCTCAGTTTTTAGCTGTGTAAAGGAAGGCCTGCATGATTTTTCAGCTTTTAATAAAGATATAATTAAAAATAAATATTTCTGCTACTTGGGTATTTTAATAAAGAAACAGTTTAGCAGACTTCCATGAATTGTCTGTTTAATGTACAAATTAAAATCTGGTTTTATGCTGTGTCATATTCAGAATTATTTAGTCATCTATTAGATATTTTTAGAAATAACTTATTGGTAATAATTTCAAACTTAACAGAAAAAGTGCTGGAACAACACAGATGCTCCTGCATACTCTTCACTTGGTGACCCCATTCAAATTTCCCTGATTGCCCCCCTGATGTCCTGTATACAGCATGAGGGTCCAGGATCACACCCTACCAGCAATTGTTTTGTCCTTCTGGGGCTTTTCAATCTGGGGCACTTCCTTAGTCTTCCTTTGAGTTTTATAGCCTTGATATATTTTAAAGTCACAGGTCAGTCACTTTGTAGAATGTCCTTCAATTTCAGTTTGTGAAATGTTTCCTCATGACAGGTTATGCAGTTTGGGGCAAAAATGTTACAGAAGTAATGCTGTGTTACCATTGCATTCAGTTTGGATAGAAGATGATATTTATTTGCCCCTTTGCTGGTGGTGTAATCTTGATCACTTGATTAACATAATGTCTTCCAGAAGTCTCCACTGTAAAATTGCTTTTTTTTCTTTGTAATTAAGGAAGTGTTTTGTGTAGAAATATTTTGGAACTGAAGACCTGTTCCTCACCACATTTTCACCCACTAGTTTCAGCATCCATGATGTATCATACTTGAATTAATTATTTTTTATACCTTAAAATTTTTCAGTTGAATTTATTGGGGTGACATTGGTTAATAAAATTATATAGCTTTCAAATATATACTGTATTTTTCCATGTATAATGTGTACCCACATTTTTGGCCTGAACTTTCAGGAAAAAAAATCTTTCATTTTAATTTTTTAATTCAATTAAAAAAGTTCAACAAAGCCGATTAACATATTTCAGGGTATTATTTTATGTATGTATATCATTGTTGCTTTCTAGAGTTATACTTTTAATGTATAAGCACAAATAAAAGAGTTAAAAACATTTATATAGATATGAAATTAGCACTACCTATGTATAATGTGCATCCTTATTTTCCCCTAAAAAATTTGGGCAAAAAGTGCACATTGTACATGGCAAAATACAGTAATTCTATAATATATCATCTGTATATTGTATCGTGTGTTCACCACTCCAAGTCAAGTCTCCTTCTGTCACCATTTATTCTCCACCTTGCCCTCTTCTACCTCCCCCAATCTCCTTGATCTCTGGTAATAACCATACGGTGGTCTGTCTCTATGAGGTGTTTTTTTTTCTATTTTGCTAAATCCTTTCACTTTTTTCACTAAGCTCTGAAGTGCCCCTTATCTCTCACAGATTCCAATGTGTTCTCTGTACCTATGAGTCTGTTTCTATTTGTTTGTTTATTTAGTTAAGTTCCACAAGTAAGAGAACTCATATAGTATTTGTCTTTCTCTGACTGGCTTATTTCACTTAGCATAACACTCTCCAGGTACATCCATGCTGTCCCAAAATGCAAGATTTCCTTCTTTTTAAATGACTGAATAGTATTCTTTTTTTTTTTTTTTTTTTTTTTAATTTTTATTTTA
>CM052544.1:91853174-91867943 GCA_028533065.1 Trachops cirrhosus
GCTGTACCTTATCAAATGCTTTTTCTGCATCTATTGATATGATCATGTGATTTTTGTCTTTGCATTTGTTTATGTGATGAATTACATTTACTGATTTGCGAATATTGAACCATCCTTGCATTCCTGGGATGAATCCCACTTTAAATGACTGAATAGTATTCTATCATGTAAAGGCGCCACACCTTTTTCATTCACTCATCTACTGATGGGTCCTGGGACTGCTTCCAAATCTTGGCTATTGTAAATGATGCTGCACTGAACATAGGGGTGGACATATTTTTTTGAATTAGTGTCTCAGTTTTTTTGTGTATAGTCCCTGAAGTGGAATCTCTGGGTCATAAGGCAGTTCCATTTTTAATTTTTGAGGTAACTCCATATAGATTTCCACAATGGTGGCACCAATCTGGATTCCTACTAATAGACACAAGGGTTTCCTTTTCTCCACATCCTCTCCAACACTGTTATTTGTTGATTTATTGATAATAACCATTCTGACTGGTGTTGGGTGATATCTCACTGAGGTTTTAATTTGCATTTCCCTGATGATTAGTGATGATGAGGAACTTTTCATGTGTCTATCAACTATCTGTACGTCCTCTTTGTAGAAGTGTGTATTCAGGTCCTTTGTTCATTTTTAACTGGATTTTTAAAAAATATATTTTATTGATTATGCTATTACAGTTGTCCCATTTTCACCCTTTATTCCCCTCTGCCAGGCACTCCCCTTCCCAACAGCATTCCCCCCCACCCTTAGGTCATGTCCATGGGTCATCACATAAATTCTTTGGCTTCTCCATTTCCTATGCTATTCTTAACCTCCCCCTGTCTATTTTCTACCTACCATTTATTCTTCTTATTCCCTGTACCTTTTCCCCTACTCTCCCCACTCCACCTCCCCACTAATAACCTTCCATGAGATCTTCATTTCTGTGATTCTCTTCCTTTCTAGTTGTTTGCTCAGTTTGTTTTTGTTTTTGTATTTTTAGGTTCAGGTGTTGATAGTTGTGAGTTCGTTGACATTTTACTGTTCATATTTTTGATCATCTTCTTTTTCTTAGATAAGTCCCGTTAACATTTCTTATACTAAGGGTTTGGTAATGATGAACTCCTTTAACTTGACCTTATCTGGGAAGCATTTTATCTGCCCTTTCATTCTAAATGATAGCTTTACTGGGTAGAGTAATCTTGGATGTAGGTCTTTGCCTTTCATGACTTTTGAGTACTTCTATCCAGCCCCTTCTTGCCTGCAAGGTTTCTTTTAAGAAATAACCTGATAGTCTTATTGGGACTCCTTTGTAGGTAACTGTTTCCTTTTCTCTTGCTGCTTTTAAGATTCCTTATCTTTAATCTTTGGCAATGTAATTCTTATGTGCCTTGGTGTGTGCTTCTTTGGATGCAACTTCTTTGAGACTCTCTGAGCTTCCTGGACTTCCTGGAGGTCTATTTCCTTTGCCAGATTGGGGAAGTTCTCCTTCATTATTTGTTCAAATAAGTTTTCAATTTCTTGCTCTTCCTCTTCTCCTTCTGGCAGCCCTATGATTTGTTTGTTTCTTGATGAGTCTGGTTAACATTTTGTCAGTTTTGTTTTTCTTTTCATAGAACCAGCTCTTGATTTTATTCATCTTTGGTATTTTTTTTCTGAGCCATGATTTATTCAATTTAAGAAAATTGCAAACTTTCATATGTGCAAAATTTTGACTACATTCATTTCATAAAAGAAGTGTTAAAAAGTTTCATAAATTAGAAAGTACTTGAAGTTTTATAAAATAGCATGTAGTTTTATCATTTAAAACCCAAATTAGATATATAATATTTTTCTGTCAACTCTATTTTGTTTACTTCTGCGCTGATCTTTGTTATTTTCTTTCTTCTAATCAGTTAGGGCTGTGTTTATTATTCTTCTAGTTTCTTCAAGTGTAAAGTTAGATTGTTTATTTGAGAGTTTTCTTGTTTTTCTGAGATAGGGCTATGAAGCTATGAATTTCCCTCTTAGCACTGCTTTCAGTGTGTCCCATAAATTTTGGGTGTTGTGTTCTTTTCTTTTGTTTCAAGGTACCTTTTGATTTCTTTCTTGATCTCATTGCTAACCCATTCATTGTTTAGTAACATGTTTTTTAGTCCATCTCTTTGTGTGTTTCTCAGTTTTTTCTTGCGACTGAGTTCTAGTTTCATACCATTATTGATAACTCCAATTCTAATTCAGTATCATGAGGTTATTAATTATTGAGAAAACTTACTCCCATTATCAATATATTTAAGTATTTTAAAATACTTTTTATGTACCCACCTACTGACCTTGTTATGCACTCCCTGCATCCCTACTCCAACACCATCTTTATCTGGCCTGTTATTGCCAACTGTAGCCAGGTTGCCCCAGTCACCCAGTTCCAGCACCACTGGGGCACCATTACTGACGTGCTCGGGCTGATTTTTCTGTCCAGTTCCAATATCGTCCTCCTGCAAACCACCATTATGGGGTCATTATGATGACTTTTGGATGAAGAAGGAGAGAAGGAAGGAAGGAAGAAGAATGAAGACTTGACAAATTATGCATTAAAATTAATCACAGGGATTTTATCTATAATTAAAGTTAGGATACATGCCTATGGTTTGCTGTTTATTGTTCATTATTTTCTTTTAAGTTTCATATTAAAATCTACTTTAACAGATTAGCACAATCGTTCCTTAAAAATAGAAATGTACATTTAAATATTATTTTAAAAAGCATAATAAAAATGATTGCATGTAATCTAAATTTGGTGTACAAAGTCACACATACAAGTACATGTGTATAATTCAGATAAATGCAGACTTGCATTATGAGTATCTTAAAGGCAAGCGTAGCAGGGATAAATTGCCTGCACTTGTATGGCTTTGGTTACATTACTTAAACTCTATGTTCTTTAGTTCCTTCATCTGTAAAGTACAATAGTACTTATTTTTCAGAATAATTTTGAGAATTAAGTGAGTTGATAAATATAAAGTCCTTAGAATAATGTCTAATCCTTAATAAACTATTGTAATTGTTGCTATTATTATTTTATTATCATTATTCTTATTACTGTATCCCTTTTTTACATAAATATTTGTCATTTGAGTTCTAACTATTTTACTTTTTTAAAACACAGCTTTGACTTCAGAGAGAAAGAGAGGGGGAGGGAGAGGAAGACAGAGAGAGAGAGAGAGAGAGAGAGAGAGAGAGAGAGAGAGAAAGCAACATCGATTGGTTGCCTCCTATATGTGCGCATATAGGGGGCCAAACTATATGTGGACCAAACCTGCGACCCAGGAATTGAGCCCATGACCTTTCAGTTTATGGGACAACACTCCAAACAACTGAGCCACATTGCCTAGCGCCATTTCTAACTTCTTTAAAGGTAGGTCTAACAAACTTGCCATAAACTTTATTTACAACATTTCCTTTTCTTTATGAATAGATGATTAGTTTTCTCCTCATCCTCCTGTGCATTCTATTGGCAATTAGTTACTTAAGTTATCCCCCTTGCTCCTATAATTCTGCTCTGTTCTCACCCCTTTTCTTCTGTTGTCCATAAATGTCTTACTTGAATTTTGGGGGATTTGCAGAATCTAGAACTTTAGAACCCAGACGGTTTGCTGTGGGCTCTGGACTTGGCTGTGTGACCTTGTGAAAATTGCTCAATTACCCTGAGCCCCAGGTTTCTTAAACTATAAAATGGAACTAAGTGACGTTCCCTCATAGGGCTGTTATGTGGTTTAAATGAGACATTTGATAAAGCACTTAGCACAGTGCCAAAAAATTGTTAGCTATTATTAGGGTTATGATTATGATCATGATACCAAATTGGAGGAGTTGATTCTGTCCTTCTCTACTTTAATTTTATTCTACCTCCTCGGAGATATTTCTTTCACTTCTTAAGTATTTGCTCTACTCTGAGAAAAGTGGATACGTGCAGCTACATACATGTTAGAGTGTCTGTGAAAAACTAAAGTTTTGCATGTTTTGGAGTGATACGATGAATTTAGTATTATGGAATCCAAGACTGGTAACTATTGAAACTCTGTATAATGTTTTTAAAAGCATGCCATCTGAAGCTGGACTACCTAGCTTTGAATCCTACTTCTTCCACTTACTGGTTGCAGAAACCTGGACAAGTTATTTCACTTCTTGGTGCACCAGTTTCTTCACTGGCAAAGTGGGGATGATTATAAAATACATATTTCATAAGGCTATTGTGAGAATTATATAATTTAAAATATGTCAAAGTACTCAGAGCGGAGCTTAGCCCTTAGTAAGCACTGTGTACATGTGAGCTATTCAACCGCTTGTCAGTGATGGCCCTTCCGGGAGCATGGAGGCTTTCCTGTGACCACCACCAAACTGTTTATTTCCTCTCGTATAGATACCCTTTTCCTTTCTATGTGGGAAGTTGAATGATTTTAGGATAAATGATACTAAAATTATGTTATATATATTTTTGATTTTTTACTAATTCATTCCAATATGATAAAATTGATTGTGGCATGGGGGAGACCTGTCCTTTTTAGCCTTTATCCACATGACCAAGTGAGACAGGAGTGGAACCAAAGTGTGTTGCCAGTGTGATTCATTGGAGGATGTCAAGATGGCTGGGAAGCAGTGATGGATGCCCCATATTCCTCTGTGTGACTCAGATGCTTAAAGAGCCATGGAGAGCTAAGTCAACCAAAAGTTTTGGCTCAGTTCATTTTGTTTGTGGCATAATATCCCACATATTCTCTTATATCACCCATGCTTTTTTCCTTCTAGCTGATTAGTACACCAAGGTTAGAGAGTTTTTTTTGAAACTTGGAGAAACTAGTGAACGAGATTTTTTTGCATGGGTATATCACAATATTTTGGTATAATATCTATTTTTTTGAAAAGTGCTTTGTTAGTTTCATTTAGATAATTTGGGCTAGTATAGATTAGGCTTTGGATATAATTGCTCTTTAAAACATGGATTATAATTAACATCTGTTCAGATTTTTCTGAGTGGCAGCATGGTCTGATATAAAGAATAGTCAGTCATTAAACAAATACCTATTAAGCTTCTGATACATATCAGCCAGCTGTGCTGGGTGAAGAGGAAATGTGTGTGCATGCACATCGGCCTCCCACACCCCAGAAGAAAAGGTATTTATTCTTCTGTAATTTTATCTGGTGGGGAAACATATTAATCTAACAATTCTGTAAATAAAATAATAATTATAGCTAGGACAAGAATATGGTGTTGAGAGACTGTGTACCAATACCAATAGAAATCTATTTCTAGACCCTCTACTAATAGACCCTCTACCAATAGAAATCTATTTAAGAGGGACTAAGGAAGCCTTCCCAGTGCTTGAGCGGAGGCCCGAAGGATGAGCACGAGATAACACTGCAGAGGTGTCATGGAGTGAAGGAAGGAGAATATTTCAGACAGGAGAATAGTGTACACAAAAGTCTAAGGCGGAGGGCACTTGGAATGTCTGAAGAGGAGAAAGAAGGTCAGAATTGCCGGAGTTCAGAAGCAGAGAGGAATGTGATGAAATAATGAGGCTGCAGAGTTAGATGGGAGCCAGAGCAATCAGGGTCTTGTGGGCCATTTAAGCACTTGTGTTACTTATCCTGAGTTTGCTGGAAGATGACCTCTTAGATGTTGAGTGAGGATTAGGCCATGACTTCTGCTACTACATGGAAATTTAAAAAAGAAGAAAGAAGAAGAAATCCTAAAACATGACTAAAAATTAGGGCTATAACTTTAACACTTAATATATAAAAATATAATTCAGTATGTATGATATTCACAAGATAATTACAGAATTTACAAAAAATGTTTAAAGAGTGCAGGTGGTATGGGTTGGTAATGGGACCCCAATTTAAAGTTATAAGGTCAGCTGTGGCCAGTGGGGCTCAGTTGGTTAGAGCATTGCCTCATAACTGAAAGTTTGCAGGTTCAATTCCTGGTCAGGGCACATACCTATGTTTTGGGTTCAATCCTCTGTCCTGATGTGTACGAGGCGACCAATCAATGTTTCTCTCTTACATCAATGTATCTCCCTCTCCCTTCTCTCTCTCTCTAAAAGAGATAAAATAAAATGTCCTTGGGTAAGGATTAAATAAATAAATATAAAAAATAAAGTTTACAAGGAGCATCTTCTCTCAATCCTAGCAGTGTGTCTTTATGACTGAATATGCAGCCTCATTGAGAGGTAGGGTCAAACTTTAAATTTGGGGTCTTTCACAAATGTTTTAGGGTCTGAATAAGGAACTATTGAAAGCAAGGGAAAATGATGTAGTCAGACAGGAAAACTGAAGAAAACACTCAAAGTAAATGCATCAGATTTTAGAGGGGCCAGTGAGAATTTGGAGAGATCAGTTAGGAAACTATTGCAGTAGTCCTGGCAGCAGATGCTAGAAGCACGCACAGGTGATGGCGGGGCAACTGGGAAGAAACAAATGGATTGTTTAGTCTTTGTTTGTTTTGGATGAACATAGAGAACAATCACAACTTTGGCATTTATGGAATAATGTCCCCCTATTTGTGCTAAAATTAGGTAATTTGACAGAAAAGTAAACAAAATTCACTAAATTATACCTATAATATAGTGATTATTTTTTTTAACATAATAGTGTCTTTTCATATTCACATACCTGGATATACTTTAATCTTTTTATTTTCCAAACAGCCATTTGTATGTATAAATAGACACTTGGGTATGGAAATAATACAGTTTGTACATTGAACATGTATATATATGTTGGCTTTGTTTTTAATACAAAAATGAAACAGAATCTGCCAACAAACATTTATTGAGAACCTACTATGTGCCGGACAATAAAGGATTTTGGTTAATTATCTATAAATTTGTACTTTTTTCATATAGCCCATGTAATCTTGTAACATGTTTGATAATGCTGAAAAATTTAAACTGTTTCAACTTAGTTTTAAGTAGCTTAGAGATTAAAAGTATTACACTGTAAGAGGATAAAGAAGTTAATTTCTATAGTTCTTGAATATTGTGTGGTACATGTCCTGAATGTTTTATCCTGTTGGCCTTTTCACCCTGCTTTCCCACTGTGTGTCCAGAATAATTGATTATCCATGTATGATTCTACAGGCATTGCAGCAAAAAAAGGCAGAAAACAATGGACAAAGATAATGAAATCTCACATTTTTGCCTGCCTTTTTCAAACTAACCTAAGTTAAGAAAACTTCACATAAAAGGCTTTGAAACTTCATCATGGGTTTCTTGAGAGGGGACAGTTGACCTAGAAGCACTTGACTTATAACTTGGCGGCTACTGAAAGTCTAGCCTCATAATTCAGTGGTTCAGTGACAGCTTTGCCTGCAGACCCCAGTCTTCATTTCACCGACTTTTCATGTTTAGTCTCCTTGAAAATGCTAACAAAAGTGAAGCATATCATTTCTCTGCTTGGGATAGCACTGGTGATGTTTATGGAACCGTTTGCTGTCTCGAGTAATCTCCCGGATAATTTGGATTAACCTTATCAGGTCTCTAGATACCACATTACCCAGGGTGGATGATCTCCAGAATAACCTTTCCACATCTTAAAGTTTTTCCTCTGAAACCATATTTGATCAAAAAACTTTCAACAGAAACTCATTGAAAACTATGCAACCAGGCTTTCTTCAACCCTTTTGGTTTGAAGAGGCCTTCATCCATGCAAGAAAACGTAGTATTTCCTGTGGAATAATTCTAATTAGAAAGTGGGGCACCCTGACATTTTCTATCTACTTTTTTGCAAGACAGTGTTACGTATCAAAGTGCCTCTCTTATATTTGTTCAGATTTTGAAATTGATTACCTGGAAGAGGGAGGTGTGCCTTTGCTAATTTATCTGCTGGTAGAAAGAGTTTGCTTAAATGAGTGAAGAGTTTTCACCAAGGAAGAATTTGTTTTTTGGATGGACAACAGAAGGAAACTTCTTGCATGTGTATTGATCAAAAGTCTTCCTTTTTTTTTTTTTTTGAAAGAGGGATATCAAATGCCTTTTGAAGTTGTCATGAACCCTGAAATCCTGTCCCACTTAACACTTCTACATCCTAATAGAGCCTGCTTTTTAAAATACTTTTTTATGTTATAACAACAATTTCTTAGTATCATAAAGTCAGAGCTTATAGTTCTAGAGCAAGGTGCTGAATTTCACTGTCTTAAAACTAAAAAATAGAAAAATAAAATAAATTAGCAGTTGTACTTGTAATGGTGTGAGAAGGTAAGCCCAGGTGATTCACTACAGTTTTTCTGAAAAAAATCTTCATCCAAATTGAATCAGTTTAAACTGGTGAAGCAGAGCAGCGGTGGCTGATAAAACTAATATCCTATGTTATGACTGAAGCATTTCATGGTTTTGGTTGAAACAGATAATAGAAGGAAAAAATCACTGTCTTCTTCATATTGAAAGCAGGCCTGTTCTTTTGGAAGTGAGGTGTCTATAAACCTTTACACAATGCACATTAGTTTGTTTCTAAAAATGAAAGTCTGAATGTAGGCACTTGATTATCAAGCAGGAGAAAATGTTGGCTGCAGTCAAAGTCCAATGAAGTCAATGATGCTAGTTAGGGTGTCTTTTTTACATGCAGGTCACAGGACAATATTGAGGTTGTCTGTGCTAAACATGGTCTTATTCTGCTTTATACTATAGCTTGACATAGTCAAAGTAAAAGATCCAACAATTTTATCTTCCATGGAACAGGTAAAACACCCTTCAATACAATAATAGTTCCTATTTCTTGAGAGTTTCTTTGTGCCACACGCTTTGTATGTATATAGTCTCATTGACCCACACAATATTATGAGGTATATATTATCATGTCCATTTTACAGAGGAGGAAAACTGAGACTAAAGAGATCAAGGCACTTGTCTAAAGTTCCCCCATCTGGGTTGAAATTCCACATTGGAGGAGCTAAGAGTGTAACTTGATCTGTCTCTGAAGTCTGTACTCTTTCCACTATGTGCCTTGCCTACAAAATGCTTAGTCACTTCCTGCTGTATCTTCTTGAAAATAAAACCTGAGAGGTTAATGGGAAAAGCCACAATATGGGACTGGGGAAAGGAAGTGATTGTGGGTGTGATGGCATTTTTACCAGAGAGTTACATATATTATAATGTGTGGAATTGTGGCCAGGCAATTAGTGGATGAGCCAATTGGCTAGCTAGAGGAATTTCCATTGAGCTTGGGAGCACATTCTATTAGAAAGATTAATTTAAAGACTGGTTGCAGAATTTCCTTGTCTCAGACCAATGGAATAATGGAAAGGAAATTTGCTTACCCAAAATAGAACAATTCTCTTCCAAAACTGGAGTGTTATATTTAAATAAAATAATAATAATAATAATATTTATTGGACTTATCCTAAGTATGACACACTTCTCATACATTATTTTTGATCTCACAACACCATTGTAATGCAAATAGTATCATTTTCTGTTGTACATTAAAACAACAATAACAAAGAAACCAAGTGTCACAGAGATTAAATGAATTTCCTTCAGCAGAAAAATAGGTCTGTCCTGATCCTGAGTCTTTGTTTTTTTCCACAATATCTTGCTGTCTCTAAAGAAAATATTTGACACCCTTTCTTACCTATTTTAGGTTAAGATATAAGATCTGTTAATAAAAGCCTTAAAAATTATATTTTAAGAGTGATCACTTTGGATATCAGATTAGAGGTACTGGTAAAGACATAGCATGTTAGATGGGATGGAGTAGGTCTGAGAGAGGTGATACACACGCCCTTTCCTGACCTCACTCTGGTACCTTAGGCTAGTGTGGTCTGGGAACAGTGGCAGTGGCCTGACAGGTGGAGCACGTCTCCCTCAAAGAGGCTGGGTAGTCTTAGACAAGTCATGTAACCTCATATTCCCCAGTTTTCATGTCTGTCTTGTTTTTCCTCAACTCCTAGTGCAGTGCTCGGTACATAGTAAAGATGAGAATGATATGAAAGAAATAAGGACTCTCAGATTGCTAGTTTTTAGGTTTTCTTTCAGTTCCAAATCCTGTGATTTGGAGTAACTTTGAGTTTCTTTATTCTTTCCATAAGGAAAATCTGCGATCTCTTTTGCACACTTGTCATGAGAATTAACTAGTATATCTTCCCAAATATGGAGGTTCTACAGAAAAAGATAAGACCATGTCTTCTTTCCTTTCAAATAGTTGTGATAATTTTATCAATATTTTGCAATGATCAAATGCTATAAATGTGTCAGGTACTACAGAGAAAAATAGAACCTTCCCAGTAGGTTCATAATCTGAATACAATTTCATGGCACTAGTATTAGTGACTGAGTTTAAAAGTGACTGCATGCAGTGTTTGAGAGTTTGGTCACATGTATTGTAGCACAGGGAAGAATCGGACTGACATCAACCTAGACATTGCCAGAGGAGAGAGAGTTCTCTAAAAGTCTGTTCTATCGGTGGGACTTTAGCATTGCTTCTTGTCTTTGTGGTTTGGAACAGAGCCACAATTTTGTGGTCTCATAAAATATGGAAGCCAGGTGCTTTGTGCTCCAGGCCTGGTAATTTGCTGTGTGAGGGTCAATCATCTATCTTGATTCTCAATTTATTCATTTTTGAAAAGTTGACAGTAGTGTTTTTACATCCCCAGTTTATTGTGGAACTTCATAATGAATTACTGTAGATCAATCTGAGTAAGTTTTCTCTCCAAGGCAACTATGTATGTGTTGTACATTTTCGAAGCTTGTGAAAAGACAAAAATAAATTAGAAGCTCATATTTACTAAAATGTTCCAAGTGCAACTTAGACCATGTGATTTTATTAGTTACTTTTCTTTGCTGAAAGCCTCACTAACAAAAGAAAAGGAAAGGGAAATAGGAAGGAACTGTTTGTTTCTTTATTGGCAATATGAAGTATGTCATTTGCAAAACCTCCTGAAAGCATGGTACTTTCTTCAACTACAATAGTGGTCTATTTGTAAAAGTGTTAGTGTATTTCCCGGGTTGTACTAATAACATGCAATGATTCCAAGTTGCAATTCGTACCTTACACATTACTTGTAGAGAAACTGAATCAACAAAGCAATAATGTTATAGGGGGAAAAAATCCAAGAGTCAGATGTTAGGTAATGATTTTCCATTATTTTTTTCATTCATTTCTTTCTTTCTTTATTCATTTATACATTCATTTAGTCAACAAATATATAAAGTTCCAGATACTGTGCTAGGTGATGAGGATAAAAAGATAACTGCTCTCATGATTTTTTATTTAATTTTTTAAAATTAATATTTAGGATCTATATGTCAGCAAAGAGCCTATAAAGATTTATAAAGGGATATCCTTATATTTCTGTTAATATGTACATTTCTCTTTATTTCTGAAGAAATGTACTCTCTACTAGAGATTCCTATGAATGAGGAAAACCTTGAATACTCTAATGTATCTGTAAAAAGTACAAATATACCCAAATTAAGACATAAAGAAGTACATCCTAACACAAAAGGATGGTGCTTGCTAGAGACTCTCCCTATTACAGACAGAAGGGTCTTTTAAGACATGAACTATGTGACCATAGTACTGACTCTTCTCAAACACTTAAGGGTGGGAACCATGAGTATATCTTAGACTAATCCTTTAAAATATCTCTTTCTGGTGGGGGAGGGCCTTTCTTTAAGTTGATAACTGGCTTAAGAAAAAAATGTATTGGCTCCATATCTGAAAAGCCTATGTCTTTAGACATGAGTCTGATCCAGGGACTGAAATGATGTCAGTAGATAGGAGCTTTCTCTCTGGGCTCTGCAAGACTTATGTCCTATTTCACCAACAGTTCAAGTGGAGGAGCATACTTTTTTCCCCCTAGTAGTTCCACCCAAAGTATAAGAATTCAGTTTTACAGACCACTGCTTGGTTTGTCCTGAGTCACATGCCCATCCTTCAAGCTGGGTTAGTGTCAGTTTCACCCAAACCACATGAACTGAGAATGACAAAAATCAGACTTCTGTTACTAGAAAAAGGGGACATGGATATTGATGTCCATTCTGTTACTTTTAGCAATATTTAGTGTCTAGAAATACTCAGTTTGTTCTTGCCTTATGTCACAGCCCATAGTTTCCCGTTTGACTGTGTCTCTCACACTCCAGTGCACAATTTTTTTCCTATTTTAGACATTTGGGTTTGCTCATTAGTCTGTTTATGAGATCACGGTTTACAACCAGGAATTTTTAGGACTGTGTAGTCCTTAAGTGGAGAGTGTTTCCATTTATAGCAGAAAAACTGCTCTGTGCTAGTTGGCCATATGGCCTGCCTTGGTGTGAAGATGCATATTCTCATGTAATCAAAATCCTGTGGTATTGATATAAAATCAACTTCTGTAGGGAGGGCATGTATTTTGTATCCTTTTCACAAAGAATTTTTGATACTATATGTCTCCTCAATGAAAATGCATCATGAAGTTCTATGAATTATATTAGAAATCATTTTTAATTTGACAATTAAACTTTATATCCAGCTGGATGGTTGTACATAATCTGATGGATTTCTAAGTGTTCAAAAATAGTTAACATCTGCTGACAGACTCATAAAGGAATCTATACATCATGACAATTAGAACAGTATGAAACTTAAAAATATAACTTTCCATGAGGATGTATGATCAGTATACCCCATTAAAGAATATGTATGGAGTTGTTCAGTGAAGTTTAATTACCATATTTTGTAGTGTATAATGTGCTTCTGTGAATAATGCACACCTAGATTTTAGTTCGAATTCCTACCCTCAAAAATTCTGGCAAAAGAGTGTGCATTACACATGGCAAAATATGGTTTATTGTTGACTACCCTTCTATAATTTATATCTGTATGAGTTTCTGCATTCTAAAGGCTAAAACTCTAGTTAAATTAGCCCTTTTCATTGTATAAGATAGTCATGATAAAAACTATTATTTAATTTTAATTTGCAAACTATTACTGGGAATGGTAGAAACTGAGCTGGATTCCTGGTACATCAGTAAATCATAAATGCAGGGGAAGAACAACTCAGGAGGACTTAAGTAGAGCATAATAGTCACAGAAATACCCAAAGGTATTTAACACAGAAATAATTACAACATAGTATAATGGTAATACTCCTAGAGTGGTATGAATTCCATACATGGAAATAAAGTATACAGTATTAGAATCATTCATACTACCTAAATTTTTCTTTATTGATTATGTTATTATAGTTGCCTCAATTTTTCCCCCTTTGCTCCCTTCTGCCCGGTACCCCCTTCTTTCTAGCAATGCTCTTCTTAGTGAGAGGTCTATTAAATATTGGATGTAGAAAATAGGAACCTCAGAAAGTTCATTTTTCTTTATCAGAAGATTTATTCTTAGCAAGGTTGTGGGTTGGCAAGCACACTTTTTCTCCCTTGACTTTCACATAGATTTGGCTCTTGGTTTAATATCTACAGCATGGAAATGGTATCTAGCTTATATCAATAAAAATCTCTGCTTTGAGGACATGGACAACCTCACTACATAACTTCCCTAATAGAAATAAATCCCTAACTAACACAAGTTCCAGAGGACTGATTGGAACATTCATGAATGAGAACTCATTTAAGAAAAACCACAAGAGGAACACCTCCAATAGAAAACCCTGATTTTGTGAGTCTGAAATGATGGGTGCTGTGTTGGACTCTCTTGCAGGGACAACTCTGAACAGGTGTATTCTTAAACCCATTGCAATGGTTTCCATTTTGTTTTTCAATGGAGTGGATTTTAGAAGTGGCTGCTAATGCTCATTACTATAAGGAGTAATGATAGGATATTATTGATATTTTCCTTTTCTAGCTTTACTTCTCTTTTGTTTGATTTCTTTTAATCAACTTTTTTTGGTAATACTGGTGATATTTTGAGATCTGGGCTATGCAAAATTTCAATCAAAAATGGAGTATTGATGTGTGATAAACATAAACTTTATTATTGTGTATATAATAATGGTTACCATTTTTACCATTTTTTAACGTGCCAGGCATTATTCTAGCAATTTTAACTTTCATAACCAATTCAAGGGGCAAATATTTCTATCTTCATTTTTTAACATTAGATGATTAAAGCTTGGATAATCTAAGTATTATGATGTTAGTTCCAGATTTTTTATTTTATTTTTTAAATTTTATTTTAATTGTTGAAGTACATTTTTCTATCTTTTACTCCCATCCCAGCTCACCCACCCAGGCCTCCCCTCCTCCCTCCCACTTCCACCCACCCCTAGTTTTTTATCCATGTGTCCTTTATACTTGTACCTGTAAACCCTTCCCCTTTTCCCCTGAAATTCCCCTGAAATTCCCTCCCATCTCCACTCTGAACACTGTCAGCCTGTTCTCTATTTCAGTGTCTTTGGTTATATTTTGCTTGTTTCTTTGTTTTAGGTTCCTGTTAAAGGTGAGATCATATGGTATTTGTCTTTCACCGCCTGGCTTATTTCGCTTAGCATAATGCTTTCCAGTTGTATCCATGCTGTCGCAAAGGGTAGGAGCTCCTTCTTTCTTTTGGCTGCATAGAATTCCATTGTGTAAATGTACCATAGTTTTTTGATCCATTTATTTACTGATGGACACCTAGGTTGCTTCCAACACTTGGCTATTTTAAATTGTGCTGCTATGAACATTGGGGTGCATAGGTTCTTTTGGGTTGGTGTTTCAGGGTTCTTAGGATATAATCCTAGCTGTGGAATTGCTGGGTCAAAAGGCAGATCCATTTTTAGTTTTCTGAGAAAATTCATACTGTTTCCCATAGTGGTTGTACCAGTCTGCAATCCCACCAAC
>CM052544.1:91875102-91982847 GCA_028533065.1 Trachops cirrhosus
TTTTGTTTTAGGTGTGGTTGTTAATAATTGTGAGTTTGCTGTCATTTTACTATACATGTTTTTTATCTTCTTTTTCTTAGGTAAGTCCCTTTGACATTTCATATAGTAAGGGCTTGGTGAAGATCAACTCCTTTAACTTGACCTTATCTGAGAAGCACTTTACCTGCCCTTCCATTCTAAATGAAAGCTTTGCTGGATAGAGCAATCTGGGATATAGGTCCTTGCCTTTCTTGACTTCAAATACTTCTTTCCAGCCCTTTCTTACCTGCAAGGTAAGATTTCTCTTGTGAGAAATCAGCTGACAGTCTGATGGGAACTCCTTTGTAGGTTACTATCCCCTTATTTCTTGCTGCTTCTAGGATTCTCTCCTTCATTTTTACCTTGGCTAATGTAATGATGATGTGCCTTGGTGTGTTCCTCCTTGGGTCCAACTTCTTTGGGACTCTCTGAGCTTCCTGGACTTCCTGGAATTCTATTTCCTTTGCCAGATTGGGGAAGTTCTCCTTTATTATTTGTTCAAATAAGTTTTCTACTTGTTGCTTTTCCTCTTCTCCTGGTACCCCTATAATTCGATGTTGGAACATTTCAAGATGTCCTGGAGGTTCATAAGCCTCTCCTCATTGTTTTGAATTCTTATTTCTTCATTCTTTTTGTGTGGTTGTTTCTGTCTTCCTTCTGGTTCACTCCATTGATGTAAGACCCAGCTTTCTTTCCATCACTATTGGTTCCCTGTGCATTTTCCTTCATTTCACTTAGAGTAGCCTTCATTTTTTCATCTAATTTGCAACCAAAATCAACCAATTCTGTGAGCATCCTGATCACCAGTGCTTTGAACTGTGCATCAGATAGGTTGGCTATCTCTTGGTTGCTTAAAAGGATGGGTTCTGGGGCTTTCATTTGTTCTTCTGTTTAAGCCATCCCTCTCTTTTTTTTTTTTTTTGGTCTGGTCACGCGTGTTATGTATGAGGGGCGGAGCCTTAGGTGTTCATCAGGGTGGAGCACCCCAGTTGCTGGGTTGTGACGCTGTATGTGGGGCCAGGGGCCTGAGAGGGAACAATGGCACTTGTTCCACTCTCTGCCAATTTCAGTCCTTTCCTCCACTTCCCCCAAGCAAACTGGACCTTTCTGGTGCTGACTCCTGAGTGGGTGGGCTTGTACACCCAGTGGGTCTCTCCAACGACCTCTCTTGTGAGGCTGGGAGTCTCTCCTTGCAGCTCAACCCCCACAGGTGTTTTCAATCAGTGCTCTGAGGCTCTATTTCCCAGCGCTGGGATCCTGGGTTGCGTGCAGTTCCTTGCTTCATAATGGCCGCCTCGGTGGGTTTGCTGGTTGCCACCCCTCAGCCGGGGTTTGCCAGCTGCTGCTTTATGCCCAGTGTTTGCCTGCTGCGGTCTTATGTGCCCGGTCTCAATGCTCTTTGTGCCATGCAACCCCTCTCCGCCCGGCTGCCCGACTCCGCCCCTCCTACCGGTCTGGATGAATGGGTCCATTTTAACTCCTTGGTTGTCTGACTTCCATGCAGTTCAATTTTCTGTCAGTTCTGGTTGTTATTTTGTTTCTATATTGTTGTCCCTATCTTGGTTGTGTGAGGAGGCACGGTGCGTGTACCTATGCCTCCATCTTGGCCGGAAGTTCAGGGGATGGTCTTTGAAAAGGGACTATACCATTCTCCCAGGCCGTGTGGCACTTGAAGTAAAAAACTCTTTCTTTCTGCATCAGCACCTGCCTCATGAGTTTGATTGTCATTGTGGCAGGCAGGCGAACCTCTATTTGTTCAGTTAAATATTTTCTGTTAATCCTTTGGAACATTATGAAAATCTCTGGAGGACTTATTTAAGTTAAACCTATATTTTTGTGTAAGCAGACAATGTCCATTTTAAAAAGTTTTCTGTGGTGTTGAAATGAATGTAGACTATGTCCCCAGTGCCTTGAATGGTGACCATTACAGGGAAGAGTAATTAATTAATTTGTGCATTCATACAGGGAATTTTTACAGTGTACCTGTACAGCTTCAGATACAATGCTAAGCACTGGGAATATAGAAAAATTTCATTCTTTGTGTTTAAGGGGCTCATAATAACAATTACAATCTTCAAAAGTGTGTTTTTGAATTCAAATATTGTTTATTTTCTTCCACAGACACATCTAATCAGTCACTAAGTTCTTTGAATATAACCCTCTAAATCGGTGCTCAACATTGGGCACAGGTTAAAGCTCACCAGGGAGTTTTAAAAACCACTGATGCCCACATTCCACCCTGTTGGGAACTGCCCTGCCTGGTTTCAGAAGCTGTAACCCCCTCATGGCTTAGGCTGAGTGAGCGACCTTTGGACCAGAAACCACTAAGGGGACAAAATTTATCTTCCTGGCAGGGGCGCCGCTTCTGCTCCTTTTTCTTTACCCTGCCTGGCCCCCAATGCTTGGTCAGTTAGCCAATGATGGGTAAGATTCCCCAAGGAGGAATGATCTAAGACAGGTACGATTACATGGAGGCCTTCAGGGAAGGACTTGGGGGGTTATGGAGAAAGGAGGTGATGGACCCTTGCCCCTTGGTTTTGACAAAGCCAGAGTCCTCATTCTGTCTTTGAGAAGTCTCCCAATCTCTTTACTGCCTTACTTCCCCTGCCTGACTTAAGCCTGAAACAATGACAGAGGGCTGTGCAGCCCTGTGCTGGAAAGGGTGGGTTCCCGGGGTGATCAGGCCTAAGAAAGAATACATAAACTCTTGTGCAAACTGCTTTGTTTAGAATGCTCTCAATTAAATGATAAGGGTCCCAGCAAGAAGTGAGTCTGACCCTGACTCAAAATAGGCCCTCAGAGTTCTTTGTATGTTATTTATTGTTCGATCCTTACTGCCTGACAATGATTAATGAGCTTTACCTGTATTCCTGTGTAAATGAACCCAATAAAAGCCACTGAGGAAAAGACTCTTGGCCCTTCTCCTTTGAGAGATCGGCCACCTTTCCTCCCCAAGCAGACCATGTCTTGGTAGACTTATTTCTCATCCATGGCAGCTGGGGAGGTCCTGTGGGCAGAGTCCCCCCACACCACGCCCCACAGATCACACTTGGGAAATCCAGGTAAAGTCCGTGTACAGTCGAGAATGAGAAGCACTGCTCTAGAGCAGGAGTTGGCAACTTTCCCTGGAAGGGACTAGATGGTAAATATTCTAGGCTTTGTGGCTGTAGTCTTTGCTGCTACAATTACTACTCTACTCTGCCATTGTGACAATATGTAAGAGACAATATGCCATTGTGACAATAAGAGACAATATGTAAACAAATGAGTGTGCACATAGTTCTCCAATGAAACTTAATTTATGGACACGATATTTCAATTTCAAATAATTTTTATGTGTCATAAAATGTTCTTGAGTTTTTCAGTCATTTAAAAATGTAAAAACCATTTTTAGCTCATGGGCCGCACAGAAAGAAACAGTAGGCCAGGTTTGGTCCATGGCCATAATTGGCTAATTTCTGCTCTCTTAAACATCTCAGAAAGCTAGCTGCTCATAGACTCACCTATGACTTTTAGAAAAGTGCCTGGCCTTGCTTCTGGAGCTTCTGACTCAGCAGGTCTGTCTGTTACCAGGGGTTTATACTGTGCAAGCAGATTTTAAGAATCCATGTTCTAAAGATTTATTGAATCTTTCTTTTTATCTAAATTCCCACCACTTTCCACTTTCAAGTCTTTATTACTTTGCACCTGCACTATTGTAATAGCCTCTACCTATGTTTCCAGTATAGGCTCTCATTAATCAGTCTTCTATACTGCCATAGTTCTTCCCTTGTTTCAAAACTCCCAATGGCTTCCGTTGCCTAAACGACAAAGTTCATACTCCTTAGCAAGTCCTACATAGCTTCTGCCTATGAACTTGTCTCTTCACACTCTGGATTCTCAGCAAAACGGACTATTTGCAGTTCACATGGTGCTATTTCTTGTCTGTGTGCTTGGGCTCAGGTTGATTGCCTGTCTGGAAAGCCTTTTGCTGGTGGCAAGTGTCTACTTATTCTTCAAGATGCAGGGGTATATTTCACCTCTTCTGTCTTCATGTGTGGGTACCATTTCTGGATTGGAGGGCCCTGCCCTGTGTTCTCATGGCTCATGTATTTATCTTCATATAACATGTATCATGATATTGAAACAATCTGGTTATAAGTACATTATTTGAGATTAGGAACACAATTTTATCTTTATATCATAGCACTTAGTGCAACATTTGATACGTAGTAGGTGCTAAGTAAATGCTTATTGACCTTTTATTTACAGTATGGGTTTGTTTCTGTATTCTCTAATCTATAATAGTCATAATAGAGAATATTGTATATTCTATATTATGTTTCATTGATCTTTTGTTTTGTTTTTACTCCTCACCCAAGGACATACTCATTGATTTTAGAGAGAGGGGAAGTAAGGGAGAGAGAGAGGGAGAGAAACATCACTGTGAGAGAGAAACATCGATCACTTGCCTCTGGCATGCGAAGTTTCTGGGGACTTGGCACACAACCCAGGCATGTACTCCAACTGGGAGTTGAATCTGCGACCTTTCAGTTTATAAGAGGACTGCTCCAACCAACTGAGACACATCTGTGTTTGAACTTCTTGGATGTGAGACTGCCTAAGAATACTGTGTGCTGTAAGCGTAAAACAAAAACAAAACAAAACAAAACAAAACAAAGATGTCCTATCTTAATTACTGTAGCTTTATAACACTTGATATAACATTCTGGTAGTATAAGTCTTTCAACTTTGCTTTCCTTCTTCAAGATTATCTTGATTATTCTTGGCTCTTGGCTAAATATTTAGAATCATTTAAATAATTTTCCCAAAATATTTTGTTAGGTTTTGAATTGGTATTATATTGACTATATAGATAAATTTGTTGATAATTAATATTTTTAAGTAATATTGAGTCTTCTAATCCAGGAAAAGGTATATTCTCAATTTAGTTAGATCTTCCTTAGTTTCCTTCAGTAATGTTTTTCAGTTTTCTGTGAGAAATTTTGTACATTTTTCATGACACTTATTCCGAGGTATTTGATGCTAGAGTAAATGGTCATATTAAAAATTTTAATTATCTAATTAGTTACTACTGACATACTGTTCATTTTTATTTGCTGCCCTAGTGTTCAAGAGTCTTGATAAATCCATTTGTTAATTGTAACAGTTTATCTGTAACTTGTCTGGGATTTAATTTATACAATAATGTCATCTGCAAATGAGAGTTTTATTCATATTTTCCTATTATGTAATTTTTGCTTCATTGTATTGCCTTATTTACTTTGGCTACAATTTAAATATATTGTAAAATAAAAATGGTGGTAGAGGGCCTTCTTATTTTGATCTTGATATCAGAGGGAGGTTTTCAATATTTCACCATTAAAAATAATACCTGTTATAGGGTTTTAGGGGTAGATATACTTTATCAGATTAAAGGAGTTTTCTGGTAGTGACAATTTGCTGAGAAAATTGAAATTTTATCAGGTTTTCCTTATTGCATCTATTAGGAAAATTATATGTTTCTTTTATATATTTCTTCTTTTATTCTCTTAATTTGGGAAATCACATTGATTGATTTCCAAATATTAAGTCCTTGAATTCCTGAAATGAAATCAATTTTGTCATATAACATCCTTTTTATATATTTCTGGCTTTGGTTTTCATATTCTATGTGTATATAATATATATTACATATTACCATAAGTATATAAATATATGACATATTATTTATATATTTAGGCTTTTCGTATCTATGTGCACAAAGGAGATTGGCCTATAATTCTCTCTTTGAATATTAAGCTTTGATACCAAGGTTATGTTGGTTTCTGCTTGACTTTTTGTAAGCTTTTCCTTACACTGTTCCCTAGAGAGTTGGCCTTTTTGAATCTTTCTCGTCTATATTCCTTTGTTATTTTTACTCAGACGCATGGGAAGAGAGACTGTGGGGCATTCCCTGATGTTGTCATTAAGCCTCAGTCTTAGGCAGGCACTGTGAACCTGGGTCCCAGGGGTGTGAGCTTCACAAGTGTTATTGCCCTTTCTGTAGGTGTGATATTGGATCTAAACATTTTCCCACCTCCCTGACACTCACCCCCTTTTTGTTCACCAGATGCGCTGGGTTTCTGTGAAGTTTGGATGCTCTTTCTTCTGAAGTTTAAAGTTTTTTTTTTCCATAGGAGAGAGCAGGGATAGGTCTGAATGGAGTGTTGGCAGTGGCTGCTGCTCCCCTCCTCCAGAGATCACGATGGAGGACGATTTCTCAGGACTCTCCCTGATCTTCTCTGTAAGCACCAGGAAACGTTTCTGGAGGAAATGCCCACATGGAGGTACAAACTCTTCTTATGTCCGTGGCCCCCAGGGACTTTGCACTATTGTACTAGTCCACACTCAGCCTTTAGCAATTTGTTAAGAATTTCTAGCTTCATCATCTTCCTGGCTGTTACGGACTGAACTGTGTCCCTGCAAAATTCATATGTTGAAACCCTAGTCTACAAATGTAATAGAACTTGGGAGGTAATTAGGTTTAGATGAGGTCATGAGGGTGGGGTCCTCATAATGGAATTAGTGCCCTCAGAAGAAGAGATACCACAGAGTTTGATCTTTCTTTTCCTCTTGGCCCTGTGAGGACACAGTGAGAAGCTGCCCGTCTGCAAGCTGGGAAGAGAACTTTTTAGTAGAACCTAACCATGCTGGCACCTTGAACTCCAGCCTCTAGAACTGAGAGAAAATAAATTTCTGGTTTTTTAAGCCAGTAAGTCTATGGCATTTTGTCATGGAAGCCCAGCTGACTCATACACTGGCTTATGTGATATTTGTCTGCATCTGCTCCAGCTAAGCAAATACTAGGGTCCTGTTTCTCCTTGTAGTGGCCAATCCCTCGCTCTCAATTTGGGATTAGTTGTTCTGTGACCTCAGTTCTTTGCCAGGTTCAAGAAAAATAATTAATTTTCAATTTGTCCAGTTTTTTCTTGTTCTAAGGATGAGAGTGATGGTCTTTCCAGCTTTTTTTTCTCTGAGCTCAGCCGGTAATGTTAGTTAATGGCCGCTTGGCCCTAACCCACTTCAGCAACAGGCTGTAATAGAAATGTTCTTCAGATGTAGCATTCAGAAAGTTAGGATTCTACACAACGTATCTGCAACAGGGCAACCCATAATAGAAGAGTAAATAAAAAGTCTCCTCTTTAGGTACCACAAACATATTTTCTGAACCAATAACAGGGATGTTTATCTGGTACATGGTCAGTAATGTCACCAAATGTTTGTACAATAAGTGAGGCTGTCTTGGAAAATCTGTAAGCATAGGAGACATAAG
This sequence comes from Trachops cirrhosus, assembly GCA_028533065.1. Classification (NCBI taxonomy): domain Eukaryota; kingdom Metazoa; phylum Chordata; class Mammalia; order Chiroptera; family Phyllostomidae; genus Trachops; species Trachops cirrhosus. The sequence continues at coordinate 91,882,415 of CM052544.1, forward strand.
GTAGCATTGAAATGGATGTGCCATGCAGATTCTTCTTGAAGAAAGGACTTGCTGCTTACCAGTGGAGAGAGCAATCAGTGGACTGAGTATCTGGTCATCAGCTTCTTCTGCCTCAGCAGAAAGGTGGGAGTTATTTCTAACAGGCAGTGCTCACACCAGGGTACCCCACCAGGCTGGTTAAGAATCTGTTATTCTTGGATTGCAGTTCAACTTCTCCATCTGCCCAGTTCTGTTTCCTCCTCTTTTCTTTCATGATGTAGATCCCTAACAAATTTCTAGCACTCCAAACTCTTATCAGTAACTGCTTCCACAGAATATAACCTGAAACAGACATTGTATTTTAATTTTTTTCCTTTGTAGTTTTGCACCCTCATATTGTTGTGGAAAAAACTGACTCTTACACGAGTTGGGGTGGCAGAGTGAGCCTTTATTTATGTGCACGGACCCAGAGGAGACAAACTCCAAATTCTGGGCACCGAGTAGGGGTTTGGTGGGTGGTTAAATACTCTTGTAGTGGGGTGGGGAGGGGAGAGGCTACCGCCGGGAGTGCAGAAGCAGAACCCAGAAGCTGGGAGTACAGAAGCAGAATGCAGGAAGTTACCCGAAACCCCGGGAGAGGCTAGCCTTTGTTTCTTACTACAACATCATTCATAGTGGTCATCATGTTTTAAGTGCCAAAAAATGTGTTCTCTGATTGTAGACTATTTTGGCTGAGTAGAATCAATTAGAAATGGAGTGGTTATCATAAATTTACTTTATTGGGGTATGCCATGTACTATATTTTTCACCTTTGACCCCATTCTTGACTACTTCCTTCTTTTCATTCTCCACATCCAATCCATCTAAATGTATCTGTATTTTGTCGAGTATAATGCTCACTTTTTGAAAAAAAATAAGGATATGCATTATACATGGGTAGCACTAATTCCTTATCTATATAAATGTTTTTAATTCTTTTATTTATGTTTATGTATTAAAAGTGTAACTCTAGAAAGCAATAATGATATCCATATGTTCAAAAGTGAATGCTAATATTCCTTTAAAATACAAAAACAAGTATCTAAATATAAATAAATAAAAAATTGAATTAAAAAATTAAAACAAAAGACTTTTTCCTTGAAAGTTTGGGAAACTTTATATACCACAAAATATGGTATTTGAAGTCTTACCTTCAAATTCTTCCATCCTTTTTCACCCCAAGAAATCCATTTTTCACTAGGAAACCAGATAGATCTATTTAAAAATATGATAGATCATATCTCTTACATAAACCCTTTGATAGCTTCCCATTGCAATTAGAATAAAGCCCAAACTTCTTACTGTGGCCCATGGGCTTTGCATGAACTGGCTGGGGCTCACCCCTCTAGTATTAGCTTCTCAATATTCTTCCCTTCACTTCTTGTCTGCCTCTTACTTGACATTACCTGTTTGTGCCTCAGGGCCTTCCCCTTACAATTCCTTTAACTAGAACATCATCAAATCATTTAGCTGGGTTAATCTCACATTTCAGCTCAAATAACACCTTTTCTTAAAGACTTTCTGTGATCATCCTGCCAAAGGTAGATTTCCTCTTTTCATCATGTTTTCTTTGTATATCACTTTTTGTTATTTGAAAGGACCTCTCTGTTAGTTGCTTGTATCTGTGTCACCCAAATAGAAATAGGCTGTAGGAGGTCAGGTCCCTTATCTATCCCCCGTGTGCAGTTCCTAGAATAGTGTAGTTCCTGGCTTTATAACAGTTTATTCAAATAATTAACAAATGCCATAGTTGAATCTATTCAACCTTCTCCAAGTGCTGACATATTGTAAACACAGATGTCATAATCCTTAGAAGTATAGCGGTTAAGCATGTAGGCTTTTAAGCCAGATTGCTTGGGTTCAAATACCAGTTTTGCAGGTTTCTAAACAGTGTAATGTTGAGCAAGTTACATATCTCTGCAAGCTTCTTTCCTTACCCTCACCCTTATGGGGATAATACTAGTTAGCGACACCTTAAGGGTTATGGTTGGGTTGTATGAGATAATCCAGACAACCTAGCGAGAGCAAAGCAGGTACATAGTAAGGGTTTCATAAATATTAGTTATTAGTTGCAATGTAGGGATTTATGTGGAGATCTTACCATAAGTATAAGTAGAACCAGTAGTCATCTGTGTGGTAAGCATTGAGGAATAGTGGAAAATTTCTCCTGCCTCAAGTTGACATTTTATTTTGGGGCATTTTAGTCATGGTTTGTCCTTACCAAGCAGCCATGCAGGTTGGACAAGGAATGGTCAGTGCTGAATGACAGAAGATAGAGTGCCCAGAGACTGGGGGAGAGCGGTGCAGAAGGAAACCAAAGGAGAGTGCAGGTAGCAGGTAGACTGTCCCAAGGAGATCCAGAGGGGGTGAGAACATAAGTGAGAGACTTGTAACTTAGAAGGAGGGCCTCTCTCCTTAGAAAGACTTAGAGGAAATAAAATCCTCCGATGCAAAGGACGTGGATCCGGCATCCAAGTCAGAGATTAAGGAATAGATAAAATTTAGTTCTTGGACTGGAGTATAAAATAGTTAATACCACTGGGGAGCCACTCAGAGGTCCTCAGGCGGAGCCAAGGGGTCTAACAGAACTTCTGTAAAGGGAACAATACAGGTCTCAGATGTGGTCATTTGGTTATAATAAAACTAGAGGCATTTAAGAGCTTGTAGCCAAACAGACCATGGGGTCTTTACCATGGAAGCATGGCTGGTGCTGTAATAAGAACTTGGGCTAGAGCCAGACACTGAATTTCATCTCTGCTGTTTATACTCTGTCTTACTTTGGATGGGTCACTTAACTCCTCTGAGCCTCGGTTTCTTTATCTGGTGAAAAAGAAAATAATATATCTCATGGAAGTTTTTTTGGGGAAGATTAAGTGAGTTAACATCCGATACCATTCAGCAGAGTTCCAGGAATGCCACAGAAGCTCAATAAATGATAGCTTCTCACCCTATTATTGTAGTGTATATGTTAGGGTGAATGTTTTTTGCATTTTCTCTGTTAATATGAGTTCTTTTTGCTTGGGAAAGGCAAAACATTGTAGCAACAAATGGTTTGATTAGGGGAAGGTGGAAAAAGAAGTAACATCGAATGGCAGGTCTGGTGGAGGACCCAGTGGGGTTCCCTGATACGCACTAGAGTACTTCGGAGCAGTTCGTTAGCAACTGGGAAGAGTGGCTTGCACATGCCTAGTTAACTCTTCATCTTTCACTTCCTCAGGGAACCATTCTCTTTTATTTCCTTGCCCATATCACAGTGATTTCTTCCCATAATTATTTGATCACTAGCCATCTTCCTTACTATGCGGCCTACTCTGTGAGGCTGGGGAACCTATCAGCATGCAGTGTGTCTTCAGTATTAAAAGTGACCATGACTGCACATAGTAGGGGGCACCAGGATTAGGAAGAGGAACATTAAAAAATGTGAAGTGTTGAGATCATTTAAAACAAGCTTTTCTTTCTTTATCGTTTTATGCAGGGTTGTCAAAATTGTTAAAATGCCGCAGAGATGTTGAGATTCATTTGAGAGAACTTGGAGATTCATGAACTCTTATCATTATGTACATCATAGTCATAATTTCTGTCCTGGAAGGTAATGCTGTGGTTACTTATAAAATCCCTGCTGGTATTAGCAATGGTACATGGAATGCCAGTACGGCAATGGCTGTACTTTATGGCTGCTACAGGTGTTTTAGAGAGAATGAATATAACGATTATCTATATCTTGGTAAATTTAGAAAATAATATTTTAATAGTAATTATTCTACACTGCCTATTTTTAGGAATGCATGTATTTTTCACCAATTAAATTATATTCACCAGAGTACCTAAGAGTGGAATCTCATTGTGAAAGTGGATATTGCATTAATGATAAACAAGCTTTTGTCTAAAAATATTAAGTTATGAGACTGATTGGAAAATGAGTATATAAATTCTACCATAAAAAGTATATTTGCAATAAATTATGTACCTATACTAAAATTTATTAAGATTTTTTTATTCAGGCATTAAAAATAACCTGAAAATCAATACTACTTACCAGGACATTTTTATTTTTTGGCATTAGCACAAAATTGAAGGTTGTTAAACTTGAACAGCTAGGGATTTTTCTTGGAGTGGATATAAAATATGACATCTTCTTTTTTGATAAAATACCAAAAATAATGATGTGGAATTAAGTGAGTTCACTAGTTCGCAAATGAAAACAGTTCAGGGAAAACAATTCATACGAGGTAGACGTGTACGGGAAATTTTTGCACTCACCTATCTCAAATTGTTAGGCCATATGATGTTTTCCTAGTAACCAGTCTACATTTTTGAATAATTGTTTCTATTATTTTGAAATGAAGCAAGCAAGAGAAAATATTTAACTTCACTAGAGTAAGTGAAATAAAAATTTTCTACATGCTTTTCTTAGCTAACATTTATTGACTCTCTACTATGCATCAGGCCTTGGCCAAGTCCTTTAAATATGTTCTCGCTGTCTTCATAACAGTTCTGGGTATTATTATTTCTTCTTTACAGTTGCAGAAACTAATGCTTGCCCCAGGTCACACACTGAGTAGGAACAGCCTAAATTTTTACTTAGATCTGAATTTCCATTAAAATATGTCGTGTCCTCCAAATTAAAATTCTAAAAATTTTACCATGATAAATGTAATTGTTAACCTCTACAACAATCAAAGAATTCAATAAAACAAAGTAGCTTCTTTTCTGATGTGCTTAGTTAATAATAACATTTACATGAAAAGATTTTTATGCAAATATGTTAATACAAATTTAATTAGATATTGGGTTGCTACGGATAGTGTCACTGATTTCCAGTCCTTTTATTGGGGATAATGATCTATTATAGTGGTGACATTTTTCTTAGATGGAGAAGAGAATGAAGACATTTTCTTGATGTAAACATTTACCAATTTAAAATTTTTTCCTAGTTGATTATGGGGTATTATCATTGATGAGATTAAGAGGCCTAAATAGACACATCAAAAAACTTCCTACCTTGGCTACTGGTCTAAAAGCTTCTTTCTCTGACAGAGGAAGGCTGTGCAGTCCCTCGAACCGACAAGAACAGAATGCTCTCAGGGACAGCAGGATCTCTCTGCTCTTGTCTTGTGTGGCACCTGACAAACAGTAGTGAAAAATTAGCAATTATCGGCATTTGTCAACTCTCTGGTTCTGTGGCAGGAAAACGGAAACAGCAGCAATCATGCTCAATTTAAGTCTCTCGTGATGTCAGGCTTTTCACGGACTCACACGGACATCAGAAGAGACTCGAAAAGGTTTACAGATGTGCAGTCAGCTATGACAGTGATGCTGCCAATGTGGCTCATGGATCAACTAACTATTAAGATATCAAACGCGATCCCTGTAGCTTGCTGACAGCTGGTTCAATTGTTTGCACCTGTTTCCCCTGCATTACACATGTGTCTGGAATGGATTATTCAGGCTTGCTCTAGACACATTTCACCTTTCCTCACTGTGACGTCCTCTAAGGAGCATCACTGCCGAACAACAGGCAGCTGTCTGCAAGGGCCCATGGAAGGAAGAAGCAAATAGTATGCTTTCGACTCTGGGAAGTCAGGCTGACAAGGTTATCAGTTAAGGTTGGTTCTTGGTAACAGTTAACACTGATGTATGAACATCAGTGCTTGCTTTCTCTGTGAATAAGGAGAGAGCTCTGTGATTTCACCGGCTACTTGGCCCTTGCCTCCTCTTTGGATAACAGAGTCGCCATTCGCTCAGCCATCCTGAATCTGTTGTGGAACTACATAGGAGTATAAGTAACTGAATCAATGAGCCACCCCCATCCCCCCAGTTTCCTAAACTTTCATACTCTCTCACTTTCAGAGGCAAATGCACCATGAAACTGATGAAGCCTCAAGCTTCAAATTCTTGCAGTTGAATGGGCCAGCTTCTGAGAGTTGCCCTAGCAAGGGGTTCACATGGTTACATATTTTTGTAAAATGTGCAAAACTAAGACATTTTAACCACAGTGGGTTAAGACTGATGTTTCTTTCCACTTTGACTCCTCTTCTGACATACTTCCCATCATGTGATGTGGTGTTGGATGGTTGTGGGCACTTTTAGTGTCTGGCTCAGGGGAAGCTGAGTTGGGGACACATTTAGTTTGGGTTTAGTGGAATATTTTTATGTGGTTTGCAGTCACTTCCGTTTTAAGTTATTGCTGGCTTCCAGGAATAGTCCTACTGTCCATTATTTATGTCTAATTTTGAATCCATAGTGCTATGTTATTTTTCTTAAGGAGGACCCTTAAATTGTGAAAGCTTCAGGCTCCACAACACCTGATAGCTCCTGCTTGCTCCTTATAACTTGTTACTGAATCCTGTCAATTCCATTTAGTGGTATGCTGGTAAATTGGCTCTTGAAACACAGAAACCCCTGATTTATAGTGTTTGCTAATTTCTGTGGCCAGTTTCCATTGCTGATTCCAGAATACCAATGGAATCAACAACCAGCTCACAAAAATTTTAACAACCAGCTCACAAAATTTCTTAATATGTAACTATTGATCCTTGCAAGCTGATACAAGATGGCTTCAATATGCCACTAATTCTCCCTCAGAAATAGTTCTATAAACTGGCCTCTTTTCTTGTCTACGTTTCTAATTACCTTAGTTCAGACTTTCATCTCTCTTCAGTCCCATTCTCCCAAGACCATTTGTAATAGCCTCTCATCCTGTTTTTAGCTACCTGGCTGTTCTGAGCTCAGTCCATCTTATAAAATACTGCCAGGTTTACTTTCACAATTCTACTCTGACCATGTAAGCCTCTTGCTTTAATCCTCTTCTGGATCCCTTATTATCCATAGGGTAAAATGAATTTCTGAGCTTGTTTACAGTTCCTTCATGTTCTGGCTCTTACCTGCCATCTGGCCTCATCTCCTTCCATAGCACCAGGCTTCCGGTGAGAACCAAACACTTCCCAAACATGCTGCAACTATCACTTTCTTGTGCCTCTGTTCATGGCGTGCCTCTGTTCATGGCATGCCTCTGCTTGGATTCTGCTTTCTTCCTTTCTCTGCTTGGCAAACTCCTACATGCATGTCTACACACTGGCCTACTTTTCAGTCTGTGAAAAGGTTTCTCTAATTCAGAGGCCACCTGAATTCACTGAATTTACAAAAGTTCACTGGAAGACCCAGGACAAAAAGAGGAACAAAAGAACAAAATATCTCCATATAAGGAGTAACATTTCTCCAAATTCCCTATGCACCTGACCAATATTACTTAGTAAAATGTTGTCTCACTATACAAGACCACTCCCTTTATTACTAACTCTAAAATAAGTTACTCACTATTGCAGAGATAAAGAAACTGAGCTTGGATATGGGTTCCTCAAGCCTGGAATACCAAAATTTAACCTCAGGTTTTCTGCCCAAATCAGCTTTCAGGGGTAGTCATTAAAATAACACTTTTCACCTGCTGAATCTATAAGCGGTTTCACATTGTCACATTTGAAAACCATTCTGTATCTCCACTACTTTTAGTTGTATCCCCTGTGAAGATTGCTCAGCTTCATAAGGTTCTTGGGTCCTCCAGCAGGATTCTTTCCATACTTTTTATAGCAGTCACCAGGATGTATGTAATCATCTTTATGTGCTTACCTCCCATGACTAGAATAAATGCTCTCCGAGAATAAGCACCATGTCTTGTTGATCTTGGTATCCTCAATGCCTGACAAAATGGACCCTCAATAGCATATAGGATGTACCGTCAAAAGTATGCATTGAATAAAGAATGGATGGATGGATAAATGAATGAAAGGATGAAGTAGGCAAGTCAGTGGTCAAGGTAGGAGGGATATACTTTTCCATGTCCGTACAAGTAGCAATCAGAATATTCTGCTTCCAAGTTGATAGAATGGAACTACAACTCTGGAAATAAACAGTGGAAGCTCTTGTTTTTGTAGCTCTTAATGTTTACAAGTGTAATGCCTGTATGAAATTAATCCTTGTTCTTGATGTGATAAATTTTAAATATTAAAACAAAGAACAATAGTAGGGATAATAGGAGGAACTTTACTAGGACAAAAGCCTAGCTTATGCATGTGGGGGATACATAATAAACACCTAATGCATACTAAGTGTTGTTCAAGGAAAGGGGGTGAACACGGACAACTTGGGGCAGAGGTGACCATCTAAGAGATGAGAGAGGGAAAAGCAGTGTGCAAAAGAAATGCAGAGGAGGCTATTGTGATAATAAAGAAATACTTGCTATGGAATATGTAGGGAAAAACTGGATAGGGTACAGAAATTAAGGATGGAATGAATATTTACAACAGAAAGGTATCGAGTAAACGAACTGAAAAAAATGATAGGAATTTCTGAAGTGAGTGAGAAGATGGTTGTGGGCATTAATTTCATAGACTGATTTTACAATTAGGTCCATCCAGGTAATCTCTGTATTGTAAGACCAACTGACTATGGACTGACTTTACATCGGCAAAATCCGTTCATAGTGGTGCTTAGTGTTTGATGGAAATAGTACTTGTGGGAATCTTAGGAGGCTATTCTGCGTATCACAGTTACCTTCTTAAGATTTCCAGTGGTAATTTTGGCTAGGGTTGACTTTCGTATTTCACACTAATTTTAAAATTCCACACTTAAGTGAAGTCTGGTATCATGGTAGATATTTTGCTTTGGGTTTTGAATTTTTTTTCTGTTCTCAAAATCACTTAAAAATACAGAAAAGTAGAAGTCAGCAGATGGGGTTGTAGGAGAAGTAGAGAAGAACAAGCCTGTATCTACTAAGACTTTAACTTTTAACACTCTCACTAAGAACAGGCAATATCTCATGAGATGTGCTGGTTGAATTGTGAGGAGGGAGGATGAAGAGCCACAGGAGAAGCATTGGGAGGGAGATGTCTAATAGGCGAACTTCATGGCTACCAAAGGACAGCTTAATTCATCTCTTACAGTTATCTACCACTTTGGTATTTGGGCCATAGGCTGCCCCTCCTTACCTTGGCAAATTTTGAGAGCCATTAAGGTCAATGAAATAGCATGATTTGTTAAAAAGGAAAGAACCCTTAAATCCCCTCAAAGTGATATCAGTCTGTGCTAATGGAAGCATTATGTTCTAAACCGAAAAAAAAATTATTTCCAGCAACTTGGCACTAGTCTTGTCTGAATATATTTCAGTTGCGTTTAGTTTGGAATACCACATGTTGAAAAAGAGACAAATTAGAGAAAATTCGGAGAGCAGCAACCAATATGATAAAATGTTGAGTTAAAGGTTCATGGCACTGCTCAGGGGATTGGTAATGGGATATAAATCCCCCCTCTCGTCAGCACTTCATCTTCAGCAGTGTCTGTCTAATAACTGTCGTCGCGGCTGGGAGTCAGGGACCCGCATGGGAGGCACTGATGGTGGGGCGTGGCTCAGAGTGTGTGGTTCGTGTTCCGAGTGGCATCGCCATCAGAACCTTCTTCACCTTTTAGGTGAAGAAGTGGAGGGTTTAAATACAGAGGCTAAGTCAAATATCTACTTAGACCTGAGCCAGTGAGTTTCTAGTTTGGCTAGACGTCTGCTAATTACTCTGAATAGTAGACTCTGCTACTACTTTTGAATTAGAAGTGAGAGAAATGTTTTTTTTCTCAAGGTTAAATAAATATCCACAATAGTTGAATTATTTCTAAGAAGTTTGCAATCTGCCTCAAGTTTATATTAAAAAATTTGGATGCCAGTTTGTTTAACCACAGTGAAAACTATAGTCTTTACTGCACTGCTCATATGGATGAGATCTGTGTATTCAGACCTATAGGAGGGTCTCCAGTAGAAGCCAAATCATAATGGGAAGATCGTTTTGTGGTTGGCACCATGTTCTTTAGATGATTCTAAAATAACTGGATGTGTTCGTCCATAATTTTTGAACAAGTCTGGATGACTGGCCAGGTTGCTTGGTGGGATGAGGACTAGGATTCATGAGATCTCTGTTTTAGACCTGTATCTCTTATTAACTTACTGAGTAATGTTTGCTAACTGAGTAAAATAAGAAATTGGTAATAAATGGCCTCTCAGACCTTTCTATAATAACGATAAAATTCTTTGAGTTTGTGTGTATGCTCTATAGGCAGATAAGCAGATAGGTAACTGACTATCTTGGTTCTGTTCACTGAAGACTTCAAAACTTTTTATAAATATCAAGCAATTCAGTAAACATTTGTTGATGGTTTTATATGTGCAAATTATTATGTTAGGTGTTGGGGTAGACATGGTCTCTTCCCACAAGGAATTTAAATGAGTAATTAAAGTATGAATATTGTCATTATGGATTAGTATAAATATTAGTGAATATGATCATGTGAGTATGATAGCATAATATGAATAATGACTGATGAACTGTGTAAGATAGAATTAAATAAAGTCTGCAATAGAGGTGCAGAAACCTGTGAGATAGGATGTGGAATAGGGAAAAGTCTATTTTGTTTAGGAAGATTAGAGAGGAATTTGGAGACTATAATATTTGAGCTGGACTTCTAAGGATGGGAATGGTCAGCACACCTGGAGAACCACTGGTCTAGGGTCAGAGTCGGAGTTGCTGTGATGGTGATGTGAAGTTCAGCTTGCCTGGTAGGAGTGGAGGAGGAGCTAATGGCACTGGCTTCAGTGACTCTCAGTTGCACCGACCACTTCTGTAGTAGTCTACTGGGGCTGTAGTAACAGAATACCACAGACTGGGTGGCTAAAGAACAGAAGTTTATTTTCTCACACTTTAAAGATTGGAAAAGCAAGATCAAGGTGTGGTAAGACTGTTTTTTTTTTTTTTTCTGAGGCCTCTCTCTTTGGCTTGTGCAAGGGGAGACCCCTCAAAACCAGAATTATCTTCTGGAGGGCGGGCCCCTTGTAGTACAGGCTTCCTCTGCTAGATGAGTGTTCTAGGAACCCGTCTGTATCAGTGGACCAGCTGGTGTTGTGAGAGGCTGTGTTCTGCTTCAGTGAATTTTTTTGGACGACTCTTATAATGCTCTTGCTTATTTCACGATGGGTGATTTACGAGTGTGCCTGCCCACACCATGCTGAGTGTTTAGCATTTTTTGACCAAAAATGGCATGATTTCATGCCCCACCCTCCCTATTCACCCCAAGCAACTTGTTTTTTGTTTCCCCAGATGAAAAAAGTCCTCCAAGGGAAACGTTTTGCTGATGTGGAAGAGGTAAAACAAAAAATGGCAGAACCACTAAAAAGCATCAAAATGAGTAAGTTCAAAAACTGTTTTGAGCAGTGGAAAAAGGTCTCAATGGTTGTATTACATCAAATGGAGAGTACTTTGACAGTGACTGAAGCATAAATATCTAAGAATAAATACACAATTTTGTATAAATAAATTCCATTTTTGGGGGTCCCCCCTCGTAGATGGCTACCATCTCCCTGTATTCTCACATGGCCTTTTCTTCGTGCATGTACATCTATAATGTCTCTCTTCTTATAAGGACATTGGTCATATTGAATCAAATCCCCCACCTTATGACCTCATTAAACCTTACTTACTCCTAAAAAGGCTGCATTTCTAAATATAGTCACATTGGCAGTTAGGGATTAAACATGAATTGCGGGAGTAACATAAAACAGTTTATAACAACTCCTAAGGCTGTAAGAGGGGCTCTAGTTATGAATTCACATGACTATATGTGTTATTTGTGTGTGAAAAGTAAGTTACTGGTATTTTTATACTCTTTGTCTTTAAGAGTGCTCCCCCACCCCCAAAAATGGAATAGGCTTTAGGCCTTGTGAAACCTGGGTCCACCTTCTGCCTTAGGGCAAGATATTCATTAGGCCTATAGTTCAAAAGGAGCAGTACCCCTGAATAGGGGTGCCGTGAGGGGGAAGTGGGTGAGTGAGAGGTTTCTCTGTTGTCTGACATGCAGGACGTAGGAGCTGATGTGAATCCCAAGGGCTGATGGAGCTATGAATGAGTTTAGGTTGAAGGATCAATTCCTAGGAAGTAAACAAGCAGGTAGGTCTATAGCTGTCATCCTGCATCATCCCATCCTACGCCACTAAGTGTCAAAAGGAACCCACGCTAATGGGAAGGAACAAACACAATGGAGCATCTGGGGCATTTAGGGCATGGAGTAAAATGTTGTTAAAGTTGGAAGAAAATGTAGTCAGAGTTGGGGAGATGAAGTGGGAGAACCATTTTCCATTCTTTCTTTTTCTTGGCATAACATAAATATAAGCTAGATATAGGAAGAGAGTTGTTGGTCTCGGAGTCAGGAGAAAGCAGTTAATAAAAAAGAATGAAGGCCTTTAGGGAGCAGGGGCTTTCTTCCTTTAAGCTCTTCTATCCTTTCTCCTGTATCACTGCTTCTCTGCAGAATCACATGGGGGTGTTTATGAAAAGTAAAAATTTTTATGCTTAATCCTAAACTGAATGAGGCAGAATCTTTGGTGATTGGGGCCAGAAATCATTTTGCAAGTTCAGCTTTTGAGTTCTTACTCTCTAGAGATTAGGATTTACTGTCCTATGTCCACGGCATGGTAGAGTGCTGCTCTCAGTTTCAGTATTGCCAACATTAGTATCCATTATTATAAGAACTCTCATTTTTGGAGTACTTTTTGTGGACTGTGTAGTAAGTAATGTACTCATCTGATTTTTGTGGTAAATCTTTGTGGTGATAATATTGCTCTCATCTTGCAAATAAGGAAGAAACCAAAGCTCAGAAAATTTAAACAAATTTCTCAAGGCCAAGTAGTAGAATTAAAAAAAAAATAAAGGGGAAAAGGAGAAGGAAAATTTGATAAACATATTAAATTGCAAATACTTCTGTAATGTGAAAAACTACATTATTGTAGTTATATATTGCTCTAATTGTGTGCATGTTACAGTAAATATTAACTCCTAAAATTCTTCCCTGCTTAGACATTGCTGAGCTATACTGTTAAACTGATATTCTGATGAAATGGAATGCCAGGAAATTCCAGGCACTGTGGCAGAAGAAATAGATTTCCTGCACTTTTCTTGCCAGTACTAACATCCCTCTATGACACTTATGAGGCTATAGAGACTAGTTTGGTTGGCGAGTGTTCACAGTTGTGGTTTGATAAGAAATTTGGGCAGCTTTATGAATAAGGTATATAGTTTCAGAAAATATGAACAATAACCTATTGTGTGATAATCTATTTTATTTCTGTGGGATATGGATTCATAAATATGATGGTTTATTTTTGCAAAGCAAATGAAACAACTCATAGTCAAAATACTTCATCCCTTAGTCTTCCATAGTCCCACTTAAAAAGAGATAATTTTTATTCGGTCAACCAAACAACATAATCAAGTTTCTTGAGGCAACTCTTGCAATTACTGCAGTGTGTGTATTCCTTCAGCAAATTTCCATTTCAAATATAAAAAAAGGAATAAATATCTGTTTATTATATTTGGATTGACTGAATGTCAATTATAAGAGACAGCAAAGGATAAGTGGCCGTGTTGATATAACTTGTTTTAACAAATGTAGTTCTCCCTAACTTGAGGTCAACTATTTCATAGATGTTTCATTCTGCAGGTGATGAGAACAACAACTTACTTCTTTTAATGTGTATTTAAATATAGGTTTCTGGTTTTTAAATGCTTTTATAGTTTAAAAATGTTTTGAAATATACAGAAAAATAAAAATAAATAGAATTCACCTGTCATCCCTCCATTTATGTTTGGAATATTATGGAATGAGAAGACTAAAGACCCCTTCTAACCATATGTTTTCTGCTCCCAGGATTAAAAATTATTGGCTGGCTATTTGATGTGTATACTTTCTCTTTCCTAGGTTTAGACTTTATATGCATATATACATTTGATAGCTAAGTTAGTATATCATTAAATATATTTACCTAGAATCAGTTTTATTTACTAAAAATATAGTGTGCCCATTTCCTGGATCACTGCATACAGGACTTTTTAGCTTTTTAATGGCTGCGTGTTGTTGCTATTGAACCATTCCCCTACTGAATTTTTTAATTTTAATTTTTCCCTATTTAAACTTTTTCTCCTGTGTTTGCTTTATAAACAATTTTTAAATGAATAGCTTTGTAAGGTATGCATGTTTTGAATTTGAATAGATATTGCCAACCAAATTACTTTCTACAAAATTTGTATATTTCCCCACATATTTGTATTTGTATATTTGTATTTGTTTATTTTTCACATTTGCTGGCACTGGCTGTTAGTAATCTTTTCAATCACTGACAGTCAATCTGCTGAGGTCAAAGTATATTTTGTGGTAAAGAAATTGATGATTCTAAATGTTTGTGTATATTTAAATTTTTCTAAAAGGTGCATGCACTCTATAGTCAAGAATACAAAAATAGATGCTTAGTTAGGACTAAATAACATTTAAAAAATTACTATTGTTCACATCTTTCACCTGAATTTCCAAGCACTCTTTTTTGCTAGGATGGGCAATTAATTCAAAGTGTTTCCAACATTCACCTCAATTTCTGCTACTTCTGGCAGAGAACTACTACCTGAGGAATAAGTAATTCTGTTTGTTTGAGAAATTCGAGCTGTTTTGTTTTGCACTTTGTTATTCAGACAATCTTCATCTTTATTGCCCCATATTATAAATTATGTTTTAAATTTTGATATCTAATAAAACACTAAAGATTATGATTTTGGACAGTTTCTTCCTGGTGCTAATTCATTTGAGTCTTTTCATTTGGGTTCTCATAAGTAAAACTATTTTTTTCTTTTTTAAAATTAGTTATTGGATCTTGGCGGATAAGAAACTGAAATGAGATGCTCTTTACTCAGTCAAACCAGCAAATACCTCTGCAGGCTTAGTCATATAACCCAGCAAGGAAATAATACTTGTTTCACAATCAGGTCAGAAATGATAACTGAAACCATGGAATCCTTAAGATAAGCTACCTGTGTAATCAGGGGAAATAGCTGAAAGCCTAATAGAAGGCTTTGTGTTGGAGGACAGTGATTGAAGTTCAAAAGGCTTAGCAGAGGTCAAGTTGGCAATGTCAGGTATTTCCCCAAGTTTACTTCATTCAATTAAGTTGAAACAATCTGCTCCTGTGAAAGAGTTAGTGGCTTTCCTTATGCTGGGGGGCCCAGGAAGGGATGCTTAGTTTCCTCTGTACCAGAAGCCGTGTCTGGGGTAATTTAAAAAAAAAAGAGAGAGAGTTCATTTTCATGAACTTACGTACAATTATTCTACACTTCTAAATCGTGTGAATTTACCAGATATATTTGAATGGGGTGGAAATGCAGTGATTTATCTGCATGTATTAGCCGACTCTCAGCAACTAAACTCTTTTCAAACTTTTGTTGTTTTTAAATGGGATGACCATTCTTGTGTCTGTCACATTAATTGAGCTGGTTTTCTTCCTGTTTAGTCTAAACTACTGTTGATTGCCTTGACCCCTGCTTAGCTGAGGGACAAAATGCCCTGGATTGAGGACTTTCTTAGAGGTGCCTGTATCTGAGTTCTAGGCTACTTGACTTAGGCAGATTTTAGGGTAGAAAAGTGCCCCCAAATTCCTTCTTTAAAAAGTAAGTTTCGAATCCTAGGATTTTGTCTTTTTTCCTGGTATGTCACTTTTCTTTTTTCTTTTTTGCAATGTTCTGTCTTATTTCTTAGTTGGAGTAATTGTTTTCCAAACATGAGTGAACTTTGTGGGGGAACAGAAATGGGACATACCTTGACTGCAGCAAATGATCAGATTACAGAGATAAATTGATATATGAGAGGTTCCGGAATACTGGGTAATTACGGCACATACCTCCAGGAAATTCACACACACACACGCACACACACACACACACACACACACACACACACACTATCTCTCTCTTTCCACATTAACCTCTGTATAAGTGTGTATATATGACTATATAGATTTTAATTATAAGAACGGTGTAGGAGATGAAGCCTACTTTTAAGTTGAACAGAACCAAATGTCGATAATTATCAATGTGTTTATTAGTTTAAGATATATTTCTAAAAGCCCATGATCCCAGTAATTATTCATTAGTCAGATACAAGTGTGGATAAAAATGATTTTATTCAGGAGATACTAAACCTGGCTAATTGTTGGATGCACTTGAGTGTACCCAGACCTCTTGAACTGGAGTCTCCAAATTGGGATTCAGTTTTCTGAAGTTTAGCAAGGTGCCCAAAGGATCCTGATAGTCTGATAAGTTTATGAAGCCTAAAAAAATCAGTGTAGAATAATAAGTCATTTTTGTTCTAATTAGTTTGATGTTGAAGGAATTATGCAGTTTACTAAAGAACCATTAATGCATGATTTTGGTAATGCATAGGAACACTCATCATAAATTGTCTCACTGGAGTGTCACAACAGTCCCGACTTAGACATTGTGAGTTCAGTTTTACATATTAAAAGACTGATTCTGTTAAAATGATTAATAACATCAAGTTAAGAACTAGAAATACCAGGATTCCATCCCAAGCCTTGCTGCATGTCCAGGGTTCCCAGTACGTTGACTTCTAGTTATCTTGAGGCAAAAATCGTGAAAGGTCTTTTCCAGTAGGATCTCCACTTTAGATGTAACTTTTTGTCTTCCTGTCATTCTACAATAACTTGTGAGATGGGCATTATTTCAGCTTAGAACACCCTTATTGGGTTTTTACCTGCATAAATTTGTGTGGATGATGGGTTGGGGTGCAGAAGGATGGGAGTCTTGTTGGAGAGATGAGATTTACTTGGGACAAGCCTGGAAGGCCACAGGGTACAGTGACAAAATGTGCAATGTGGACTTTCAGGGCTGTAACAGTCAGAGAAAATTATTTTGGGCTAAAATTTTTAGGGAAGACTCCAGGAGAAGCGGGATTTGATTTGGGTCTTAAAGAGTGGGATTTGGAAAGCTTGGGAGAAGACATTTCAGGTATGGGAGGTACATGAGCCCAGGAGTGTGTGTGTGTGTGTGTGTGTGTACTTAGTTATATTCAGTAGACTAGTATGGCTAGGGGGCAGTGAGAGAGGCAGCAGGGTACAGACAATAAGACCATGTCCCGTCCTTCAAGGTGGCGAGACTCTGTAGAGCACTAAGATTGTCCAGTTAAAAGGTACCTTTGGGAGCCATTGCCCTCTCTCCCACGTGTTCTTTGTTATTCTGTCATGTATGTTCTCCCAGCCCCCCAAAAATACTTTAACCTAATGCTCCAAAAGCCTCTGTCATTTTCCAGAATCACATTAAGCACAGTGAATATGACCACCACTCTGAGACACACATGGGATTTGGGATGTTGAAAGACACAAAAGCCTCAGCACAATAAACAGAGAATCAGCAGGTTCCTGGGATATGACTAATTTTTCTCTGGCTGTTTAGTAACAGGTGGTATTTATCTAAGCAGACTGCCCTGGGCAGCTGGTTGATGGGTTCTTCCAGCTGGACATCTTCTCTCCATTTAGTCCGACCACACCTGCTTCAGACAGCAAACAAGAGCCTTTCTCATCTCCAGTATCTGTATGTGGGGGGGCAGGGAGTATAGATGAACCATTCAGCCTCCAGCTGTAGTGTTTCATGATGTCTGAGGATTCCATCTGGCCTCCTACCAGAAAAAAAAGAGGTTTTAGGTTTAGAGGTGGGCTTTTTTTTTTTTTTTTGCAGGGAGTGGTTTTATCCTGATGGGTTGCTTTCTTTTAAAAAAGAGATTTCATCATTGGCTGCTATCATGTGATCAGATTTATCTCCCATTAAAACTTCCTTTCCTTGAAGCATGCAATGACATGAAGGTGCCTGTCCCTTCAAGCTTTTATTGTACTGCATTAAAGAATAGTCTCATGAAAGATTAATCACTTCCTGTAAGCATCTTGTACCTGCAGACAGGCAATTACTGAAATATGTCCAAAAGAAAACAAGAAAGGATGTTAAAATGTATCAGCCAGGTATTTTTTGGCAGTGTGACTACAAAACTTGTTTGGGTGCCAGTTTTTTGGAGCCAAAAAGGGCTTCTGTGCTGAGTTAATGGATCATAGTTTGTTTTGTACATGAGTAGCAATGTTTTCTTTGTGATGATAGCCAAAACTTTGACACTGCACAGGTATTTCTCTTGAGGCTGCACAAATGTGTGCATTCTTATTTATTTCCCTGTCCAAACTGAATGATAAATCAACCATGTGTACTAAATTCAGTCCTGGCAATTTAGAGAATTTAGTGCTGGGCCAGCCAAATATTAGGTGTTCAATAAATATTTGAAGACTGACAATTTTTATTTTATAGTTGTCAAGGGGTTTACCACAAAATGATGATATTTTAGATGATATCATGGCCTTAGTCCTGAGAATGCCACTAATCAATAGAGGGCTGGGTTCACCACCACTTTGACTCAAAATTTTATAGTTACCAACTATGTTCCAGGTTTTGTTCTAGAGGCTGGAGATAAAGATATAAATAGATAGACAGACAGAGAGAGAGAGACACAGAGAGAGAGATGATCCTTGCTTTTATGAAGCTGAGGATTCCTGGTAAAGGGTATAGTAGTACTGCAACACCAACAACAAAAATAGCATTTTTGAGCACTTTGTTATATTGTGGAGATTTAAACCCTTTATATATATTAATTCATTTTCCCAGAATTATTATTACCATTGTTCTACTTTTCCATATGTGTAAACCAAGGCACAGAAAGTTACATACCTTTCTGTAATTTATCCAAAGCTAGTAGGTGATGGAACTAGGACATGAATAAAAATACAAAACCAATAATTGAGTATGTGGAGCGCTCTGATGGGGCAAGTATAGGGTACAGAAAGGAAGCCTCCTCAACTCAGTACAATGGCATCAGGGAAGAGATTGAGAAGGAGGTGATGTCCAAGCCTTTTCTTCCTTATTTCTCACTGTGGCCCTGGGATCTGGAATCTGGGACATCTGTTTCTCTGCAGACCTGGTCCTAGTTCTTTCCATATCCTTTGCCACAAACAGGGAACATAATTTCTGATTTGTGGCATCTCTCCACTGATGTCTCAACAGGTTTTTCAACTTCCAGCAGCAATAATTATATCCTTTGTGATTGGCAGCTTGCTGTAGTGGCAAGAATGTAGGTTCTGGAGTGGGACACATAGAATTGAATTCTTGTCTCTTTATTTGCAAAGTGTGCAATATTGAGCAAATTACTTAACTTCATAGGATTAATTATAGTCCTCTCTTCGGTCTGTTTAAAGAACTAATGGAGGTCATGTGTGTAAAATATACATCATATAAAAGGTGCTTGATAAATGTGAGTTTTATTTCTTTCTGTTGTAAGACTATGCCTTTTTGGGGGGCCTGTATTTCTCCCAGGACCTAGCATGATTCTCCACAAATAGTAGATGATTAATACAAATCCATTGATTTGATTTTATGGGACAGGAGAAATTATTTACATGGCATTATAGTATTAAGTCATCATACACAATATCGTTCTGGACTGTTTTTCTTTTTCCCTTTCTTTTCCCATTCCCACTTCTGTCTTCCTTATTTAGTTTAAATTCTATTTGTCTTTCAGGTCTTGGCTTAGATGTCATCTTCTCCATAAAGTTATCTCTGCTTCCATAGCACCTTAGGCTATGGGAGCTATAACCAGACGAGCTTTATTATTTTTTTTTATTGAAGTAAAATTCACACAACATAAACTTAACAATTTTTTTTAAAGATTTTTTAAATTTATTTATCTTCAGAGGGGAAGGGAAGGAGAGAGAGAGAGAAATATCAATGTATGGTTGCTTCCTGTGCATTCCCTGCTGGGAACTGGCCTGCAACCCAGGCATATGCCCTGACTGGGAATCGAACCGTGATCTCTTGGTTCACAGGCCCGCGTTTAATCCACTAAGCTACACCAGCCAGGGCTAAACTTAACAATTTTAAAGTATATAACTCAGGGGCATCTAGTACATTTACAATGTTGTACAGCCACCATCTCTATCTAGTTCTAAAACATCTTCATTACCTCAAAATAAAACTTCATATGCACCAATCAGTCACTCCCTATTTCCCCTCCCATCAGCCTCAGGCAACCACAAGTTTGCTTTCTGCTTCTATGGATTTATCGCTTCTGGGTATTTCATATAAATGGAACCATACAATATGTGACCTTTTATGTTTGTCCTCTTTCTCTTAGCATAATATGTTCAGTGTTCATCTACACTGTAGCATGTGTCGGTACTTCATTCTTTTTCATGGCCGAGTAATATTTCATTGTAGCTGTATAACACATTTTGTTTATTCACTCATCCATTGATGGACATTTGGGTGTTTTTGTTCACCATGAATAATGCTATTAGGAACATTTATGTATAGTGTACATATTTATGTACTTGTTTTCAATTATTTTGGGTATATTCTTACGAGTAAAATTGTTGAATAATATAGAAATTATAGGTCTAACTTTTTCAGCAACTACGAGCTTTATTATTTTCTAATTTCAAAATGTTACCCAAGTCAAATGTAAAGATAAGCCCAGGATCTGGCATTAACTATACTTAGAAAAAGCCCAAATGCTGGTAGATCTTGAAGACTTTGTTCAGGGAAAAAATATGTCAAAGGTGGTATGTATAAATCCATTTTGTAGAGATAATTTTGCATGTTTTAAAGAAAAACAATGTACAACAATCTGACCACGAGCCATTGTATGGGAGAGAGAAGAGTAACCAATTTTAACCCAGCTCCTCAAAGTCCTCCCAAAGCCCCTGGGTTGACTCTTAGCAGTTGGACTCTTTGAGATTTCACTGTTTATCTGGTTCTTCAGGCCACATTTTATTCTATTTTTTCAAAGGGATTGTATTGTTTTATATGTCAAACTTCTCTTAATCCCTTTATTTTTATTATAACACCTCATTCTTGTCCACAGTTGACCTTGATGCTTCTAAATCCAGAGCTTTTCAAACTCCAACTCTTTATAGAACATGCCACCTTCTGCTAGTGTGATGGAGAAGTAGTTGTCTGCTTAGTTGGGGCAGGTAAAAGATGTGGTGAGTGAAAGGAAAGGAATCTAAATCAGTCCTGTTGAATAGAAAATATTTGTACCACAAATGAGAGCCTCATATGTAATTTCAAATGTTCTGGCTGTATTTTTTAAAGTTTTAAAATAAAATGAATTAATTTTATCAATATTTTATTTAACCTAATGAAATTTGTCATTTTAATATATAATCGATATAAAATGTTAATTACACATTGAGCTTTCTCCTTTTCATATATTTTATACTTACAAAACTTACAGTACATCTCAATTTATTTATTTATTTATTAAAGTATATTTTATTGATTATGCTATTATAGTTTTCCCAATTTTCCCCTTTATCCCCCCTCCACCCTGCACCCCGCAACCCTCCAGCATTCCTCCCACCTTAGTAGTTCGTGTTCATAAGTTGTACATATAACCCTGTTTCCTATACCATTTTTGACCTCTCCCTGTCTATTTAATGCCTACCAATTATGCTTCTTCTTCCCTGTACATTTCCCCCCATTCCTCACTTCTCCATCCCTACTGAAATCCCTCCATGTGATGTCCATTTCTCTGATTCTGTTCCTGTTCTAGTTGTTTGCTTAGTTTTTGTTCTTGTTTTTTTTCTTCCTTTTATTTTTATAGGTTCATTTGTTGATAGTTGTGAGTTTGTCATTTTATTGTTTATATTTTTGATCTTCCTTTTCTTAGATAAGTCCCTTTAACATTTCATATAATAAGGGCTTGGTGATGATGAACTCCTTTAACTTGACCTTACCTGGAAAGCACTTTATCTGCCCTTCCATTCTAAATGAAAGCTTTGCTGGATAGAGCAATCTTGGATGCAGGTCCTTGCCTTTCATGACTTGGAATACTTCTTTCCATCCCCTTCTTGCCTGAAAGGTTTCTTTTGAGAAATCAGCTAATAGTTTTATGGGCACTCCTTTGTAGGTAACTCTTTCCTTTCCTCTTGCTGCTTTTAAGATTCTCTCTTTGTCTTTAATCTTGGCTAATGTAATTATGATGTGCCTTGGTGTGTTCCTGTTTGGGTCCAACTTCTCTGGGACTCTCTGGGCTTTCTGGACTTCCTGAAAGTCTGTTTCCTTCACCAGATTGGGGAGTCAGTTTTCCTTCATTATTTGTTCAAATAAGATTTCAATTTCTTGCTGTTGTTCTTCTCCTTCTGGCACCCTTATAATTTGGGTATTTGAATGCTTCCAGTTGTCCCAGATGTTCAAAAGTTTCTCTTCATTTTTCTGAATTCTTGTTTCTTCATTCTGTTCCTGTTGGATGTTTATTTCTTCCTTTTGTTCCAAATTGTTGTTTTGAGTCCTGGTTTCCTCCCTGTCACTGTTGGTCCCCTGAATATTTTGCTTTATTTCATTTTGGGTATCTTTCATTTGTTCTTTCATTTTTTGACCAAGCTCAATCAGTTCTGTGAGCATTTTGATTACCAGGGCTTTAAATTCTCCATCAGATAGATTGGCTATCTGCTCACCATTTAGCTCTCTGATGTTTTGCTCTGTTCTTTCATTTGGGCCATATTTCTTTGTTCAAGGCCCCTGCTAAGTTGTAAGGGGATGGGGCCTTAGGTATTCACCTGGAAAGGGCAATCCTCCTTGCTGCACTGCGGTGTTGCCTGTGGGGGAGGGGCCAGAGAAGGAACAATATAGCACCTCTGCTCATCTCTAGCCCACTTTTCAATGAACTCTCTCGAGTGAGACTGGGAATATCTACAACCTCTGCAACTGTCATAGTCCACAGCCAGCTCTGAGTCTCAGTTTCCCCTTAAGTCAGCCCCTCCCACTCAGCTTGCTGCTTCACCACAGCCAGCCCCCTCACCCCACACGGTCCTCTGTGGTTTCTCTCCATCTGCCACCTTACTGGTCTGGTTGTCCTGGTTGACTGTTTCTTTCATTCTGTGGCTGTTGGAGTTCCATGCAGTTTGATTTTCTGGCACTTCTGGTTGTTCATTGATTTTAGATTGGTTGTTATCCTCCTTTTAGTTGTGCAAGGAAGTGAAGGGTTTCTACATATGCCTCCATCTTGGTTCAGGTCACATTTTAAAGAGCGCCACCCTAAATGCAGTGACTCTAGCACCAAGAGCTATTCATAGAGTATAGAGAACTCAGATACTAACTTATTGAGCAATGACCATGTGGAAGGCACCATGACGAGCGCTAAAGCAGGTGTAATTTGGGAAGGATTTAGGTTGGTTTTGTAGGATGCTAGTTCCTTCACTGGAGGAACTGATAGTTTAAATGAAATTATTATTTTTAGACAAAAATATTATTAACTGTGTCCAGAATGCATGATTATGCTGCATAAGTGCTCCAGAAAATGAGGGTCATAGGGAGAAGCAGACACTCCCGGGAGGATTATTAGAGAAAGCACCAAGAAAAGAGGGACATGAGCTTTTTGAAAGATATGTAGAATTTGTATGTAGAGAGAAAATGACAGTTATGTCCTGGTAAAAAAAATGGTCTGATTAGGCTACTGAGGTTGGCTGTGGAGTTTGGTTCTGAGCAGGCTTCTTGTTTCAACAAAACAAACAGAGAACACATAGCAGAGTGAGCCAGCATGTACAAAGAGGGGAATGAATTTCCTCAGGAAAAACAGCCTGAAATCTGGGTTGGAAATTGTGGCTAATTCAATCTGATGAGTGGGGGTTTACTGCTAAGAAACCTTGGGTGAAGGAACTGAATTTCTTTGGAAATTGAGGGTCTTAGATCTTAAAAGTAGATGTGGAAGGGGCTTTGATAATGGTCTTAAACCTTCTAAATTCTTCTGCTGTAAGTCTTGAGAATTATCAGGATGGCTATACCTGCTGAAAGTTAGTGTTCTCCATCTCTTTGGGCTCAGGGGTATGAATCTCCCTTTGATAAGTTGTCTAACTGAAAAAATAGTGGACACTTTTGTCCTGCAATTTGACTAAAGTCATGATTCTTAGGTATTCACTTTGTTTTTCTTGGAAGGGCAATCTGGAGAAATAAAATTACACAAGTTGTGGACTGGAAATAATAATCTATGTATTTACTGAGAAAGAAATGATGTTTTCTCTCAAAGTCTCAACTTCCACCTAGATAAAAAACCATACACCTGGTACTCTCATATGATGATTTTTGTCATTGAAAATGGTTTAACTTTTCTCACCTGAATAATATGCTGTGCTTATTGAACAGTTATATTTTATTTATGACTTTGCTTAGTCTCTGTGTAAATTAAGAAATTGTCTTGAGCAAGTGTTTGCTGTAACGGTGGGATCAGTCTAGAAATGCAAGATGCTTCCTTGTATCCTAGAAACAAATCGCCTTGCAGCTAGTTTTAAATTGATCATAGTTGATAACGATATTTGACTTTTATGGTTCCCCAGGAATATTTATATTATCTTCCTGGATAATATCTGGATTAGGATTAGAGGAGTATTTACAACATAGGTTTTATAGGGACCTTGACATTAATTTCTTACTTACCTTCCTTGGTAACCTAAAAACAGCCCATAAGTAAAGGACGGATCAGTTGCCCATGAAGCAGGGTGGTTGGGAGAACTCTGTAAGGGAGACATGAATTCCATGATTTTAAAGACCTTCTCACTGCAGGTCTTTATACATTATTTAGGAATGCTTAAAGATGCCAGCTTTGCACACATATAGGTCTCAAATTTAAAGCAGGGCTTATCTTACCAACTGTGTAACATAGGATCTGTTATTTGATCTTTGAACCTTCAGTTTTTAGATCTGCAAAATGGGGATAAATGTATTAGTGACCAGTTAGGGTTTTCATAAGAGTTAATTGGCATGTGTGTATGGTGCACAGAGCACAGTGCATGGCACATAATTAACTGTTAGTAGATGATAACCATTGTTGGAGGTCTAGTATAACATTCTATGGCCAGCTCATAAGTCTTATCTACTTTCGCTGTAATATTTCCATTTTAAATGGGAAGTTGTATTTTGCCAATCTTTTCCATTCTTTTGTTAACTTGTGCATTATTTCAAAGTCTTGGAGAGATTTATATTTCAAAAATGATTTCTATACAGCATATGGGAATTTATAATATGGTCTAGAAAATGTATAAAACATATTTATATTGGCCACATTAATACTTGAAAGAAGGAAATGCTCACTCTGACACTGGGATAAAATTTTCAATTATTAATTTCTGATAGAATTTTAAAAATCTATTTAAAGAAATTAAAGACAACAGAAATGAAAAGTTATACCATGCTCATGGATCAGAAGAATTTTTATTGTTAAAATATCAATACTACCAAAAGTGACCTGCAGGTTCAATGCAATCCCTATCAAATACCAATGACATTTTTTACATGACTACAACAAAGAATCCTAAAATGTGTATGGAACCACAAAAAACCCTGAATAGCAAAGCAATCTTGAGAAAGATGAACAAACTTGGAGGTGGCACATTCCCCAATGTCAAAATATACTACAAAGTAATAGTAATAAAAATGGTACGGTACCATCATAAAAAAAACCATAGGTCAATGGCATAGAATAGACAGCTCAGAAATAAACCCACTCAAATATGGTCAATTAATCTTTGACAAAGGAGACAAACTGTACAGTGGGGGAAAAGACAGTCTCTTCAATAAGTGATGTTGGGAAAACTGGGCAGGTATATGCAAATGAATAAAATCAAACCATTATTTTACACCATATAAAAAATAGATTTAAGATGGATTAAAGATTTGAATGTTAACTTGAAAATGTAAAACTTTTAGAAGAAAACATAGATTTTATTAATACTTTTTGGGGGAACAAAAGCAAAAATAAACAAATAAGATTACATTAAACTAAAAATCTTCTACCTGGTGAAGAAAACCATCAAAAAAACAAAAAGACAACTTACTGAATGGGAAGAGATATTTGAAAATTGTACATCTGATAAGGGGTTAATATCCAAAATATAATAAAGACTGTACATAACTTAATATAAAGAAGGCAATCTGATTAAAAAACAGGCAGAAGACTTGACTGGAAATTTTTCCAAAGAATACATACGGATGACCAACAAGCACATGAAAAGATGCTCAACATAACTAATCATCAGGAAAATGCAAATCAAAACCACAGTGAGATATTGCCTCACACCTGTCAGAATGACTATTATCAAAAAGACAAAAAATAAAAGGGTTGGCATGGATGTGGAGAAAAGGGAACTCTTGTGCACTGTTAGTGGGAATGTAAATTGACACAGCAACTATGGAAAACAGTGTGGAAATTCCTCAAAAAAATAAAAATAGAATTATTACACTAGCTAGCAATTCCATATCAGGGTATTTGTCCAAAGAAAACAAAAACACTGGTTTGAAGAGATATATATACCCTTATATTCATTGCAGATATAGAAGCAACCTAAGTGTCCATCAAAATGAAATATTACTCAGCCATAAAAAATAAAATCTTGCCCTTTGTGACAGATGGACCTAGAGAGCATTATGTTATGTGAAATAAGTCAGACAGAGAAAGGTCCTTGCTTTTCATCACTTTGAATACTTCTTGCCAGTCCCTTATACATGGAATCTAAAGAACAAAACAAATGAATTAACAAAACAAAGTAGAAACCAACTCATAGAGGAAACTAACTGGTAGTTACCAGAGGAGGGAGGAGTGAGGGGTGTGTTAAATAGGGAAGGGGATTACAAGGTACAAATTTCCAATTACAAAATAAATAAGTCATGGGGATGAAATGTACAGCATAGGGAATGTAGTCAGTAGTATTGTAATAACTGTAGGGTGACAGATGGCAGCTAGACTTATTGCGAGGGTCATTCCATAATGTATATAAATATCAAATCACTATGATGTACACCTGGAACTAATAAGATATTGTATTTCTTTTATATGCCAATTAAAAAAACCTAAGTATTATTTGGATGGTTTTGAGCTGTCCCTTACTTGTCATACATTTACTCATTCATTAAAGTGTTTCTTTAAGAGCTAAAAGGTTCAGGATTGTAATAAATGCTTGTTTTTCCAAACTCATGATTTAACAGTTGTTGGTCAAATATAATTTAATAATTAGATGACAAAACCTGGAAATGGATTAAGGTTTTTTTAGCTGCCAGCTGATCTTCCATAACAAAGTATTGAAGAATTAAGAGGAATAAAGTAGGAGCATATGGATTTCATTTTCCTTGAAATACATTTTGATTCAAAAATTAAGGGAAAACAGAAACAAGTATTTTTTTGAAGCCAGTTTTCAAAAAGGTAAATAAATATTTGGCTAAATAAAAAATAAAACCAAACTAAAATATGTTTTAGACACATTGCCAACTACCAAAGATTTCTTCATTTTAAATAACAGTGAAAATAATAGGTTTTTTTAAAGCCAAAATCTGCTTTTTTCTTCTCTTTTCTATATGATTAATAGACATTGGGGAAAGAAATTCTAAGTAAAGCTCCATTGTTAAAATCCTGATCTGGGAAGTTAGAGAGTTGGGTATATTTTCCAGATAAAGACCTATGAAAAATTTCAGAGATCGGGAATTATGGAAATGGAATTTTAAATTAAAGTATAATTTTAAACTTGATAATTTTGTTACTACAGTGAATACTGTCTTAAGATTTTAATTTTTTCTATAATATGAAAATTTTTTAGTACAGTTATATTCTGGTTAAATTTTTTATTAAGTAGCACACATCAGGTCTTTTAAGAATTCAGGCTTGTACATTTGAGTATTTTCTGAAAAGTATAAATAAAAATGCTTCCTAATTGTTTAAACTTCAAATCATTCCTAAAATTAACATGTTTCTATGAGTCTTGTGCAGAATGTTCAAATTCATCTTCCATGTATACATCAGGCAAACCTGTACTCCTCAGAGAATGAGAGAAATATCACCCACCATACACACATAGTTGTATTTAATTTTAGAGAGCTTGCCCAAACCAAATTTTCATCTGAAGAAGGAGCTATTATAGAAGTGTTAAAAAGTCAGTAAATTCATGTTTATAAGCAAATGGTATCTCAATTCACAGTATAAAATATAATCACCTAGGTTAAGAGAAAAATATCTAACTTGTTCTAGGGAACAAAGAATTTTGCAGACTTTGGTCAAGATGGAAACATAAGTAGACACACTGTGCCTCATCGTGCAACCAAAGAAAGAATTACAACCAGATCTCAAACATAAAAACACCCAGAACCATCAGAAAATTGAGTTGTATGGAAGTCCAACAACCAGGAATTTAAAGAAGCCACATTCATCCAGAAGGGGAGCGTGGGCAGAGTTATGGAGTTGGGTGGAGACATGTGACGTGGAAAGGTGGCAGTGGCAGCAGCAGTGCAGTGGGTGGTCCCACATTAATGTATGGTGGGTAAAACTGTATCAGGAGGGATACCTGGGGAGTGAGCAATCGCAGCCCCAGGCCAGACAGAAGAGCCCAGGTTCCAGTACTGGGAAGAGAAGTCCCCATTACGTCTGGCTGTAAAAACCAGTGGGGGTTGGGGTAGGGGAAGATATTGCCAGATTTTCATTGATTAAGGGGCCTGAATGGACTTAGAATGTACACAAACCCACTCACAGAGTGGGTGTAACAGTGGGAAGGGTGCCAGTTGCATTCAGGAAGCGGGTGAAGTGCCTGGAAACAGTGAGTGCCGGGCAAACCTCCAGAAGCCAGGCAGTGGCATTGTACCCTCTCTGAGCCCTCTGTCACACAGAGCCACAAAGTGGTGAAGCAGGTTGCCCCACCCTAGCAATTACCTAAGGCTCCACCCCACACAATTTACAGGTGCCTTTCTTACATAAGCCACGCTACTAAAACAGGGAGTGAAAGCAGCTCTACCTAATGCACAGAACAAACTCAGGGAGGCCGCCAGATTGAGGAGACAAAGAAATATGGCCCAAATGAAAGAACAGAACACAACCCCAGTAAAAGACCTAAATGAAATGGAGATAAGCAACCTGTCAGATGCAGAGTTCAAAACACTGGTGATCAGGATGATGAAAGAACTTACTGAGTACAGCAAAAACATAAGGGAAGAAATGAGGGTTACATTGAGTGAAATAAAAATCTATAGGGAACCACCAGTGGAAAGAATGAAGCCAAGAATCAAATCAACGATATGGAACAAAAGGAAGGAAAAAGCATTCAATCAGAACAGCAAGAAGAAAAAGGAATTAAAAAACAAAATGAAACAAGGATAGGCTTAAGAACTCTGGGACAACTTTAAATGTACCAACATCTGAATCATAGGGATGCCAGAAGGAGAAGAGTGAAAGCAAGAAATTGAAAACTTATTTGAACAATAATGAACGAGAACTTCCCTAATTTGGTGAAGGAAATAGACATACAAGTCCAGGAACAACAGAGAATCCCAAACAAGTTGGATCCAAAGAGGACCACACCAAGATCCATTGTCATTAAAATGCCAAAGGTTAAAGATAAAGAGAGAATCTTAAAGCAGCAAGAGAAAAGCAGAGTTATCTACAAAGGAGTTCCCATAAGACTGTTAGTAGATTTCTCAAAAGAAACTTTGCAGACAAGAAGGGACTGGCAAGAAGTATTCAAAGTGATGAAAAGGAAGGACCTACAACCAAGATTACTCTGTCCAGCAGAGCTATTGTTTAGAATGGGAGGGCAGATAAAAATGCTTCCCAGAGAAAGTAAAGCTAAAGGAGTTCATTCATCATCACCAAGCCATTATTACATGAAACTTTAAAGGGACTTATTTAAGAACAAGAAGAAGATCAAAACCATGAACATTAAAAAGGCAACAAATTCACAACTATCAACAGCTGAGTCTAAAAAACAAAAACAAACTAAGCAAACAGCTAGAACAGGAACAGAATTATAGATATGGAGATCATTTTGAGGGTTATCTGCTGGTAGGGGGAAGAGGGAGAATGGAAGAAATGGTTCAGGGATTAAGAAGCATAATTGGTAGGAACAAAATAGGCAGGGGGAAGTTAATAATAGTATGGAAATGGAGAAGCCAAAGAACTTACATGCATGACCCATGGACATGACCTAAATGGGCGTAACTGCTGGAGGGAAGGGGGGTACTGGGTAGACGTGGGTAAGGAGGGAAATATTGGGGCAATTGTAATAGCATTATCAATAAAATGCTCTTAAAAATAAATAAGTAAGTAAAATAGTTTTCAAAGGCAAAAAAAAAAAAAACAACAGCAATAAAAGAATTTTGCTAATGAACAAACTGAACTAACAAGCAAGATGGAAACAGACTCATAGGTAGAGAGCAGGCTGACAGCTCTGGGGCTGGGGTTTGGAAGGGTGGAGGGACAGAGAAAAAAAGAGAAATAATTCATGGACACAGACAACAGAGTGGTGATTGTGGGGGGTGGGTGGAGGTGTAAGAGGGTATAGGGGCAATAAATGGTAATGGACAAAGTACAATTGAAAAAACAGCTGTATAAAAAAAACTTTGCCAAACACAGGGAAAGTCTGTAAGTCACGAGAGAGAGACAGAGAGAGAAAAAAAAATATATAGCCCTTTTTTTTTTAATTTTTAGAATGTTACAGATATAAAGTTATGATAGGAAAAACTACCCAAAAAGAAGAATAAATGAAAGCACAGGGGTCTTATCTGAGTTTTCAATTCTTACTCCACGTGGGGAAAATTCACCACAGCTAAGGATCATTTCTATGAATATCATTCCTCATCTTTTGTATGGTCCTTTTCCCCATGAGTCTCAGCTTACATCCTGTAGCAGCTAAGGTTGAATGAGGAATGTCCTTTCTTTCAGCAGCAGTTAAGTCCCTGCCTAAGAGCCACCTACCTCTCTGTGAAGTGGTGACCAGTTAGCTGGGGTAAGTGAGGAAGATTTTCAGGGGAGAAGACACAATTAGAGTGTTCACTTAGCATGAACTTTAGAAGAAAGGGATTTGGTGGTCCCTCTGTATCCCATCCTCCTGGCATACAAGCACGTACACAGCAATCTTTCTGTAAAATTGCCCCCTGGGTCCATGTTTTCAGGTGGTCTTATAGCTGAGCCTGTCTTGTAATGAAAGAGGTTCTCTGATGCTCCAGAAAATAGTAATGCAGGGCCACCTATGATGGATGGCCTGTTATTAAACCCTGACCTGCAGGGAATCCAACATTAGATAAGACAAACAATGCAATAAGAGAACATACCTGCCAGCATGGCATTTGGTACAGATTCTACTCTTAAAGAACACTTAATGATTAAAAAGCATTGTGATGTTTTGCTATAATTGATGGTATAATACTTTATTGTTGCTAATTTGTATATATTGAACTTCTCTAAACTATATGTTCATTATGAATCTTAGCATGCATCTTTTCATGTTTTGCTATGAGTGTTTTACTTAATTGGTAAAGGTATGCAGTAGGTAGTGCATGGGAAAGCGATTAGGAGCGAGACCTTGGGCATGAGTCAGTGTGTGCTTAAAGCCTGAAAACATATGATGATCAGTGGGTAATGACGTGGTCTTCTAATGCTGAGTAAAATCTCATAGAATTACATTAAATGAGAAATGAAACTTGACACTTTTGGCTTCAAAATTTAATTTTGAAAAAGGGGATCATGGCATCCCCCAAATGGCACATGTCTGCTGACTAAGCAGTGCAAGATGCTGTAACTGAATCCTGAAAGTGAAGGCCGAAAATAGAAATAATTGGAGAAAAGGAAAGAAAATTGTGTTAGTAAATTCAGAGACCACTAATCCCTGTTTTTTGATCAAAGGCGTCTAGACACTACCTAACTCTATTCAAGCTTTTATGACTGCTGCAAAGGAGTGCGCATTGTGATCATCTTATTTACAGTGTTGGAAGATGCCTGTGTAAACAAACATCTCTGAACACTTGTCCATTTGTCAGAGTTGTCTATTCTCTGGGCTTATTTGGAAATCTGATTTGGTGTTAACTAGCATTCTTTTGGAAGTTATATTCAGCAGCCCACAGACTTACTATAACTAAAAAACAGTCATGCTCTTTTATATTTAGTGATCGAGTCCAGCCTGTCTTAAGAGTTCCTCTAACTCCAAGTAACACTTTTCTAAATATCTGTAGGCAACATACTTGTAGCAGACACTACAGATATGTTGCTTGTAAGACCCAGATTGTGGGGGGAAAATCTTGACCTCAAATATTTTTGTGCTTTTGTGCCCCTATGCCACTTACACTTTTCATGTCCTGAATACATAGTTTTTGAAACAAAAAAAATACAATCATGATAAATATAAGTGCCCCATCTTTCCATTGTAAACGATAATGTCAAGCACTTATCTGAGAACTTATATTTCTCAATATAAGACATATCAGACACTTTGTATATGTCTTTTCTACAACAATCCTTCAGAGTAAAATGTCACTATCCTCATTTTACAAATAGGTAAACTGAGAACTCAGGAAGATTAAGTAGACTGTCTAAGACCATACAGCTAGTAGACCAAGAAAGCAGTGCTGAAACGAGGCCTGATTGCAAAGCCCCTGTTCTTCTTGTTAGATGACTCTAGAAAGAGCCGCTGGTTCAGTGTAGTCGGGAGTATGTTGAACAGAAGACCTCTGGGATATGATTTGCCTGTGAAAGCCCCCTGCTCAAAAGTTTTTCCTCTGTCCTGCTGGGTATGAGAAACACTTTTGATGTAAAACATTGCAACACTGGGGAAAGGACAGAAATGCACAATCACAACTTATTTTAAATTAGTTAACTGAATTACCTAGCAGGACTCTGGGAATGGGAGACAGGCTGGATGGGGTTTTAATACGGAGTGGTTTAGGAAGGGAACTTTTCAGCTAAAAGAGGGGCATGATTTGCAACTCAAGAGGCTTTGTGGGGTCTAGTTTCTGCCACCAGGGGTCAGTGTGCAGGTACTAGAAATCTAGGCAGGAGGCATTATAGGGAAAACAAACTTGGATCAAAATGGAAAATGGAAATGGAAACTATATTTCAGTTACTAAAACCTGGCAAAGAGCCCCTGGCAGGTTAAATCCCAAACTGAGGCTATAAATCAGAAGTTACTTATGATGAGGTCTATCTGAAGACATGAAAAAACATCCTGCTTCGATGAAGGCAAAATGTCCCTACCATTATGATTGTTACTGAGTGATGTTTTTTAAATGACAATGTGGCTGTTACAGTACACAGAAAGATACTGACAACCATCTTTTCAAATGTATTAAAAATTCCCTGTTGATTACACTTTATGGCGATCAGATGACAAGGAGAATAAAGGGAGGTCAGAGGAAAGAGGAAGACTGAGAAGTGTATCTCAAGAATAAGTATAGGCATCTCATTTTTTTAAAATAAAAATTACTCTTAATGTGTAAGGTAATTGCTAACAGTCATTTCAATCCTTTATCTTTTTATTCTTTCAGGCAAGACAAAGTATGCATTAAGAGGAAAATCTCCAAGTGGTGTTAAATATTTGAGAAAATACATTCTCCAACAAAATGTCACATTCTGTTTTATTGCTTCCAAATATTTTATTTTTACCTCAGCTCATTTGTGAACTGTTTTGCTTGGTTGTACCAGGACTATTTTGTAACACATGTAGACATAGCTATTTGGATATTTTTACATGGTTTGAAAATCAAGAGGGTTCAACATTTTTATGTTGAAATAATTACTGCAGGAAGCTGTGAGGTATTTAGTTCTCTTCTTATTTTTCTAAATATAAACACATCCATCTCATAGTTGGGAAAACATATTCAAAATGGTAGTTTGCATTCTTTATGATTTAGTAGGAGCATGTGTCTGCTAAAGAGCACAGTGAAAGTTAATTGCTGTCTAGTTGGAAAGCTCAAGCTGCAGATTTTGCCCCTGGCAAGATAATTTTACAAAAGCAGGAAGAAATAATGAGCCAGGCTGTCTCTTAGCCATTACTGTGTCAGATGAAAGCTTCTCTCTTTCTGTCTGTCTCTCTCTCTTTATATATATATGTATGTGTGTATACACACACATACATATACACACATACATATATGATGACCTGAAGAAAAGAGGAATATATGACTATTTATGATCCAAGCAGCAAAAACCATAACACAGCACATAGTACCATAAAAGGCTTCATTTGTGCCAGTAAATTTTGAGAGACGTATTTCTAGAGTCTCAAAAATTATCTTCTGGCTAAAATACCTGCCTGCATTAGCTTTAACTCACTTCATGTAGGTCTTTCAACACTGGGACTTAACATTCTGACCTAACATTTAATGTATTAATCCTAATTTTAATCCGATACCAAGACTCTCTGTTGTATTGAATCAATTCAGGTTAATTCAGAATTATGTTGCTCCCACCCAGAATCAATAGACCCACTGTTGGTTCTCTCCAAAGCTGACCACCCAGTTTTGTGAGAATCTGCAGTGAATTAGAAAATCTGTCATTGCCGGGGAGACTGGGCAGCTCAGATATGGCATGTCATTCTCTCTGTCTATACAATACCCAGTCTTTGTCTACCGTCTCCTAAACTAACCTGACAAAACTGAGCCCGCCAGTCAATGAGATCTTTATTCTCCTGGAAGCAATGCCTTGCACACCAGCATTATTAAGAAATTTCTGGACAATGTTTAGTGGCTGAAGAATAATCCAAGGTTCTATTAAAAAGCCATCTGGGTAATTAATAGCACATTTGTTCTCAGCCTCCTCCCAATTTGTCCATTAGTGGAATAAAAGCTCAGGACAAAGGGTAATGTGGTTCAGTTATATTTTACAAGAATTCTTCAGGAAGTTGAAAACACATGATAGTTTTCCAAAGATACATATGTTTATGGGCTCTTAGAGCAGCAAATAAGAAAATCCATGAGCTTTCAACTAAAGTTTTTGTTGCCACTAACTATTTAAATTAAGAAAACTGATATGAAATACTAACAATCTGTCCTTAAATTGACAAGCGTGTTTCTAGGGTGCCCTGGAAACACAAATAGGCTTGAATGTCTCCATGATATTTAAATTAAAAAAATTTCCCCTGAATATTTACAAATTTGAAAACCAAGACTTTTACACCCTTTTACCTGGTAATTGAAGGCTTTTCTGGGATCTCTTTTTAATGTATTTTCATGCACGTAGTAGCCTTAGGCAGCATATTTCTGCACCACTGCCAGATGAACTCTGTTTTTTTATTGATGTTTTCTCTGTTAGTTTGCATTTTTTTAACTGCATGTACAGAGAAACTTTGATAACCTAGATATTTAAAGATAAGTTTAAAACACCTCTGCAAAATCAAATGGGGATTTAGTGTGTTTCTTTCTGATTTTAAGATTTACTTTAAGGCAGTGACCAGCTAAACAACACAGGAACCTGGAATTTATAGGGGTTACATTGCCACAGAGTGATTGTGTGTGTGTGTGTGTGTGTGTGTGTGTGTGTGTGTGTGTGTGTGTGTTGGGGGCTGTGGTGGAAAGGGGTTGGGGGCAATGACAGGGTCATAACCAGTGTATTTGCAAATGTACTGCAGGAGGTTGAAGGTGATGAGACACACAGAGATATAGGGTTGGAATATTTTGGAGGTCTCACAATATATTTTTAGTTACTTTTACTATGTGCCACAATAAGTACTTTCATGGATTATTTAATTTAATTTTTATAACAATACTGTTACGTAGCTGTAATCCTTGTTTTCAGATGTGGCTTTGAGAGGCTGAGGTCAGCTAGTAAGCAGCAGAGCCTCAGGGGCTCTGAGGACTCCAGTCACACTGCCTTACCCATTCTTCCCCACGAGCTGCCTTTCTCTTCCTTACACATGGGAGTCCTTGCACTTGGGAATCCATTCATCTAGAGTGCTCTTTCCCTAATTCTGTTTTCTTTTTTCAGCCAAATTTCATTTAAGAAAACACACTTTGGAGGGGACAGACCTGAGCTGAGTCTAGCTTCATTCACTCATTCATTCAATGTTAATTACATGCCTGTGATGCCCCAGACACAGCTCAGACTGAGCTGTGCAAAAATATTTCCAGCTCTTGCCCTCATGGGCTTACAGTTTTGTCAAGGGCGAGAGACAAGTAAATACTCACACAGCTGCAAAATTATAATAGTGACAAGTGTAGATAAGAGGGGGGCGGGGTACACCCAGAGCTTGTTCTAGGGGATTTGAGAGAGATGGGGAGGTTGGGAGGCCTTTCCTGAGGAACTGACTGGAGCTAAGATGTGAAAGATGATATGGCATCACCTAGGCAGAGAGGAGAGAGAGAGAGAATGAGGAGCAGGCAGAAGATAGCAAAGCCATGCCCCAGGAGGGGTGGTGGATGTGGCTGGAGCCTAGAGAACAAGAGAGAGAGAAAGGAGTGAGAGGAGCGATATGAGGGCCTGGATGGCACAGCCTCAGAAGACAGGCAGTGAGCTTTGCCTCTATGTTTCGAGCAGTGGAAGCCACTCAAGGGTTGTGATACTTTGGTATTTCCCTGTGGAGAAGGTCTTCCCTTTCCTACCGGCTTCTTTCCCTGTCTTTGCACTCAGGAAGTCGTTCAGGAAATTACCTCTTTCATTCTCTTTCGTTGTGAGATTTCACTGCTGCTTTTAGTGACACCTTTGCCCCAGGAGGCCTTTAGCACCATGGGCTCAGGAGAGGGTCTGGAGGGCTCAGCGCTACCCTAGGACAGCTGCAGGTTTGGGCTGCTCTGGCCCAGCAAGCACATGGAGAAAAGGACAATTTTATTTCTAAACAGTTTTGTTTCAGAAACACAGACTCTGAGAGAAGCCAAAAAATGAAGCTGTTTAAATATCCATTTGTGACTAAGTGTTTTCTTAATTTCACTGAGTTAGGAGGTCAGCGGCTGCGGCTGCCAAAGTGTGAGGCGAGCACCGAGCTAGAGGCCCCAGCCTCCCTGGGCTGTTCTTGGCCGCTGCACAGTGTCCCAGGCTGGGAAGGCTGGGCCTGTCTTCAGCAGAACAAATATTTGTTAGCACTTTACACAAGAATACTCTTGAGCTCATTGTATTTACATTGCAAATGCTCTGTAAATAGCAAAGCAGTTATGTGTACCTGAAATGTGTCACTAGTGTGAGGACACTGTATTTATAGAAGAGGAGAGAAGTAAGTTTTGGAAGAGAGAGGAGTGCCATGAACAAGCAAGCAAACGCAGAACCTCCAGCAGAAGCTCTTTGCCAGAACAGATACTTAAGGGCCACCCCAAACCTAACCCAAGAGAGTGTTCTCTCCAAGTCTCTCCCTTGGCAGGTTAAGCAGACCTAGAATTATAAACTCAGCTGTCAGAGCAAGCTGTCTCTGAAAGGCTTTAATGGGCAGCCTTGCCCTGGCTCCAACACCAGCGACTTCAGAGCATTACGGGGTTTTTTTTTCCTTCCTGCAGGAGCCCCTCAGTGCCCAGTCCCTGTGGCCTCATTAGCAACTCATTATCAACCTCCAGAAGGGAAGAGAACACAGTCCTTGTCTGCTAAAAACAATGTGTTCAACACTTACAAGAGCTAGATTTTCATGTCAACATAGGTCAACACGTGGATAGATTAGGGTTGTGTGTATAGAGCACTTTCCTCTATGTTTAGGGATCATGTATTTCTTTTACAAAATGAAAATAAAAGGAAACCATTTTATTTTATTTTTTAATTCTTTTTTTTATTGTAGTTCAAGTACAGTTGTCTTCGTTTCCCCACCACCCCTTTCCCCCGCCCCACCCATCCCCACCTCCCACCCTCAATCCTACCCGCCTTTTGGCTTTGTCCATGAGTCCTTTATACATGTTCCTTGACCACCCTTCTCTTTCTTTCCCTCATTGTACCCCCCTCCCCTCTGGTCACTGTCAGTTTGTTCTTTATTTCCATGTCTCCAGTTCTTTTTTGCTCACTTGTTTGTTTTGTTGATCGGGTTCCACTTATAGGTGAGCTCACACAGTATTTCTCTTTCACCGCCTGGCTTATTTCACTTAGCCTAATGTTTTCCATCTCCATCCATGCTGTCAAGAAGGGTATGAGCTCCTTCTTTCTTTCTGCTGCATAGTATTCCATTGTGCAAATGTACCACAGTTTTTAGATACTCTCATTTACTGATGGGCACTTAGGTTGCTTCCAGCACTTGGCTGTTGTAAATTGTGCTGCTATGAACATTGGGGTGCGTAGGCTCTTTTGGACTGGTGTTTCAGGATTCTTAGGGTGTAATCCCAGCAGTGGAATTGCTGGGTCAAAGGGCAGTTCCCTTTTTAGTTTTTTTTTTTGAGGAAATTCCATCCTAGGACAATGTTTTAAATAAAGAAGAGTTAGTTTGAGAAAGAGAGAAATTTTTAATTTCACAAAACAAAGGTAAGCTCTTCACATTGTAAGGGAAGTTATTCCAGTCTTTTGTCTATAAAGTTTTAAAATTTTGTTTGTGTGTATTCTACATAAGGATTACCCCCATGTGGTATGGTGCTTCTCTAAGTATCTATACCTGTCCCTCAAGTGAAGCATGAAATCTTATTTTCTTTCTCTTTTAAATGCTAACATATTTACTTGTTTAAGTTTTCTTGAAATATAATTAACAAACATAATTCGTCCATTTAAAGTGTACAGTGCAATGTGTTTACTGTATTTAGAGGGTTATGTAACAATCATTACAATGTAATTTTAGATAATTTTTGACCTTCCAAAATGAAAGCCCATACTCATTAGGAGTTGCTCCTATTTCCTCTCCACCCCACTCCATCTGAAGACCTAGAGTACCAATAATCTACTTTCAATCTCTATAGATTTGTCTATTCTGGACATTTCATATAAATAAGATAATAAAATATATGGTCTTTTGTAGCTTTTGTTACTTAGCATGTTTTCAAGTTTTATCCATTTCATAGCATGTATTGGTATCTCATTTTAAAATTGCTGAATAATATTCCATGGTATGGTTATACCATATTTTATTTTTCCATTCATCAGTGAGTGAACATTTGGGTTGTTTCTACCCTTTGTCTATTATGAAGAATGCTGCTTTTGCTTTATACATTCATGTATACTTTTTTAAAAAAAGATTTTATTTGTTGTCAGAAAGAGGAGAAGGGAAGGAGAAAGAGAGGGAGAGAAACATCAATGTGTAGTTGCCTCTTGCATACCCTCTACTGAGGACCTGGCTTGCAACCCAAACAAGTGCCCTGACTGGGAATCGAACCTCGACCCTTTGGTTCACAGGCCCGCACTCAGTCTACTGAGCTACACCAGCCAAGGCTACAGTTTTTGTGTGTGTGTGACTGTGGACATATGTTTTCACTTCCCTTGGGTAGATACATAACAATAGAATTTCTAGGTCATATGGAAGCTCTGTGCCTAGCATTTTGAGGAAATACCATACTGTTTTCCAATGAGCTATATCATTTCGCATTCCCACTAGCGATGTATGAGGGTTCCAAGTTTTCTACATTCTTACCAATACAATTCTGTCTACTGTTTCTTTATATTAAGCATTATTCTTCCTTTGCTACTGTTTTGCAATTCAAATCCCTTTCTTATTCCCTCTCCTTTCCTTCCTCTATCAAGTCCCTAACACAATAGCATGGATTAGTTTATCACATAGCTTTCTTGTGAGAGTGGGTTTTCTCTGTTGCATCTCTGTGCCAGGTTGGGTTAGGAGAAAGGAGTGGGAAGACTGGGGAATAGGCCGTGAAAGAGGCATGGAGCCTCGGCGACGCTGACACTTCACAGATAGTTTAGCTGCCAGCCTGGGTGAGAGACAGGCTCATGGAGTCTGGGTCCGTAAGGACCCCTGTGCCCCCCTAAAGAAATGGGTAGAGGTGTATCAGCTGACTCTAAGGCTAAGTACATTTTCAAAGATTGCTGGAACTCAGAGTAATCCAGCTTGGTGGCACTCTGCTTGCGAGCTCGTCAGTCACTGTGCACTGCTGCTCACAGGGTGGTCTGAGGACTCCTTTGCTACTGCTCTGTGACAGAAATTGGGAATAAGCAGTTAGAAACGCTGTTAACGATAAGACATTGCTGTGACATCCAAATGCGATGATCTCGTGTTTGGTGAACTTGTCTCCTGATACGAGGTTTGACTTGTACATTTGTGCAATCCGCGTGGAGAGTTGCATGTAGCATGACCTGCATTTTAGACATATGCAGCAGGGCCAGGATAGATGGAAAATGAAAAGAAATTAGTTCTTAGCCACAGTGTGAGAAGCACTGCAGCAAACTAATGCTTTTCAGCGTTTTCCTTTCGTAAATGGAGCATGGCCAGGATGTAAGAGAATTATAACAATAGCAAGCATTTACTGAGCACTCACTAAATACTCGGCTCTGGGCTAGGCACTTTCCTCATATTCACTGACTCACAGGATCACAGAGATGTGGGAAAAGTGGGTGAGGCAAGGGGTGGGAATGCAAACAGAGGGAAGAATCAAGACAAGGACAGAAGCTGGGAGGGAGCCCAGAGGAGTGAAGGACAGCTTGACTGGAGACCTTCATTCAGGAAGAGTTATAGCAACTGTTGTGGAAAGTGGAAATTTGGCGGAAGAAATCAGTGTTTAAAGAACTAAGTTTGAGGTAGTAACCTCCTCTGTTTCTCCACAACCTTGGGAAAAAATCCACAGACCTGTCTATGCTTTTGGAGTGAGGTTGGTATTTTCCTTTTGCAAGAAGTGTCCTGGGTAAAAGCAGGGCAGGCTGCCCGACCACGTTGGGATTCCATCTGGACAACCCAAAGCCCTTGTCATTCCCAGCTAGTGCAGCTTAGGACGTGCTGTTTATCAGAGGGAAAGGAGCCTAGCAATTCTCTCTCTGGTTTTCAGGAAGTCTGGGGTTAGGGATGGGAAGGGGATGGAGTTTCCTGCCTATGCTATTCTTACAGAGTAACCACATAGGTGTGTAACAGCTTCTTCCCTCCCTGCTCCATCTGCATGTCTGCAAAAGTTTACCTTGACGAAGTCTGGTTGTTAGCTAGCATCATCTTTGCTTGATGCAGATTTTCTAAGGTGGGACTTGTGCTAAAGTCTTTTGCCTTGTTTTCCTTCAAACCAAGTGTTTGAATGATTTGTAAAGGTGTCACATTATTTAGGGATCTGGGGTTAGCGACCTTTAGGAAGAACTGCTAACCTAGAGCAGGCTTCTCTAGGTTTTACCCTCAGTTTCATTGCCATTCAGTGAAGCATGTGGCACCTCCTACAGTGCTACACAAATGTATTGGTCACTTACATGCACATACCAAATTGACACTTCCAGGG
Organism: Trachops cirrhosus; assembly: GCA_028533065.1. NCBI lineage: Eukaryota > Metazoa > Chordata > Mammalia > Chiroptera > Phyllostomidae > Trachops > Trachops cirrhosus. The sequence continues at coordinate 91,923,430 of CM052544.1, forward strand.
AGAAACCTTGGTGTCCACAAATCCTTCCACACTGACAGGATGGATAGCAGTGGTGTGTGTTTACCAGCTTTCAGGTAAGTTGCTAGAGCCAAGATGTACTGTGTATAATATTTAGGAGACTTTCCTGAGAGATTCTTTGTGATTCATAATTTACAGGCTGGAAAAGACATCAGTCATTTATAAGTCTGAAATTTTTCAATTTAAAATGAAATATTATTTTGCTTCTGGGGACTCTTCTCCATGGAATTGTAAAGTGCCCTCGTGTCACTGTGTAATTTATCCAACAAAAGTTTTGTCTTGGGAGCACTGCAGTGGCTGGAAATTAAGAAACTTCTGTTTCAGTGCCAATGTCACCAGTGACTTTTGGGTGACCTTAGGGAAATTAGTTAACCTCCTTGAATTTTATGTGCTTCGAAATGAGGATAAGACTATTACCTCATAGTCTGGGCTCAAGACTCACGAAGGAGCTGAAGCCCAATGTGATCCCCAGGTGAAGACTGCTGAAACTAGGCAGCCTCCCCCAGATCAGAAGTGCACAATTATTAACTCTGTCAGCCCCGTAGTCCTTTGGGAGGCTGATTATGTACTAATAACACCTTATATTTGAGGAGTGTGTCACAATTTTTAAAGAGTCGTTATGTATTTAATATTTTCATTTGATTTTCTCCATCCCGGGAAGACAAAATTTATTATCACCTCAATTCTAGAAATTCAGTTGAGGGCAAATAACTTAAAAGGGGTTTTAAAATTTAATTTAAAGCCTCAGTAATGTATAGGATATGCCTATTCTGGTACAATCTAGCCCCATGGAAAGACAATTTCTATGGCAGTATTTACAGTTTTTAACATAAATTATATCTCGGTACTAGTTAGTAGAGCTAGAATCAGAATGGCTGGGTTTAGTCTTGGTTTTATCACTCAAAGAGCATCTTAGGCAAGTTACGTGGCTCCTCTAAGTGAGTTTCTCATTTGCAAAATGGGGATAATAAAAGCACTCATCTCATAATGTTGGTTATAAGATGGGATGAAATAATAGATCTATAAAGTGTTTAGTATATTGCCTGTTACAGAGTAAATTCCCAGTTAATGTGTTGTGTTTTATTACATCTATTTTCTTATGTATCATCAGGTTATACCACTATACCATCTAGTTATTCTTTCATGTGTAGTACACATTGATCTTGTTATAAATCAGAAAGTACAAAGAAGAAAATACAAAAATCATTTGTGTTCTTCCCACTAAGAAATTCCTGTTAACTTTTGAAAACAGACAAACAAAACCTCACATTTATAAAGTTAAAAACATCACCTACAAGAAAAGTACTTATAATACAGAAAGTGTGAACCTCTTCCCTTTTTGCGAGGTAATCCCTGTTAATCATCTGATTATTTCCAGAAAAATATGCACATTCCCACATGTATGCGCCTACCTTTTTCCTTTTAACATTTCAAATAACAGGCAAAGCATACTGTTTTGGTCATTTTCCTCTACTTCTTCACCTGGGAGCTTTTCCACACACGAAGTTCTCTTTCAGTGCTCCTAGCACCCCCCCACATGGATTTATCATGGTTTATTTATCCCATTATCTGTTGATGAACACTGGGTTGTTTTCAGTTTTAGTTTGTTTACAATTTAATCATGCTTCCGTTAATATCCTTGTGTGTATGTCTTGGAGAAATTTTTAAGTACATCAGTGAGGTAAACTCCTAGCAGCAGAGTTGCCAAGCCCAGCGTTTTAGTTTGGACAGCAGTTTGAAAGATCCCTCCCCACGGACTTCCACCAGCTTTAACACTTCTAAAGGCCCTTCCCCATGCCCTTGCAGGTATCCTCCAACTGTAAGCATTTTCAAAGCTAAAAAATGGTGTCTTGTGAGCTATATCTTTGAGGAGTAAAGAACATTATCTCTTTCTTGTTTTGATTTTATTATGAGTAAGACCAAACAGTTTTCCCTATGTTTAGAGGCCTTTTTTTTTTCGCTGTAAACTGCATGTCTGTATACTTTGCCCATTTTTCTATTAGGTTATTTATCTTTTTCTAATTTATATATATGACCATGTGTAAATATATAGTTTCAAGAGGTATAATAAATCATATATAATATCCATTACATCTTGGGATGAAAAAATTGCTTAGGAGAGGCAGTAGACAAAAACTGTGTTTGCTGGCCTCGTGTCGATCTCCCCTTCTGCACGTAACACCAAAGTTTTCTTTATTGATAATAGCTCGTTTCTCTGATCTGCACATATGACCTAGAATGCACACCAAGGCCCTACATCCTACTGGCCACAGTACAGAGACCGAGGGGAGCCATGACATTGCTGTGTGCACCTGAAAACAGGTGCTCTTTCTCTCTTTCTGTGAAAGGAGCGGGGGAAGTTCGACAGGACTGCGTAGTGGATATGGTGCGGTAGAGCCTCAAGCCAGGGAGCAGAAGGCAAGCACAGAATCAACGCTTGCCTTCTCTAACTCCCTGGGCCTTATAGAGGAAGTTGGCTTGCTTTAGAAGTTTGATATGAAAGGATAAGCTGAAGATAAGCAAAGGCAGGTGGAAGAGGTGCTACTAGGATGACATGAAATTCAAAATCTTTCTGGCAGAGCTGTGAATGCCAGAATACAGTTTATTCAAGGAGTCGAAGTAGAGACTAACTTTGAGTTATTTGCACTATGATCTCTGCATTGTGAAATGGCGAAGACTTAATGGGAGACTGGGTTAATGAATGTCACTTGGGCTATGGTTTGCAGTCTAAGGGACAAACTGTGTGTATGTGACACAATGTGCTTGATCTTTTCAGTAGAGTCACACTCATTGATAGCTAGAGAAGCATTCAGAATGAAGGCTGTCTCTTGTCTCTGTTTTCTCACTCTTTCTCCCCTTCTCTTTCTGTATTAATTGGGAACCTGGGATTTGAACTTCATCATATATCAGGGTCAGGCACGACCACATTATACATATTTTAATAGCCAAGGTTCAAGATTAAAAAGATGTAAAGCCAGGATTTAAGAGTACAATTTCATAATGCCGCTTACTTTTGGCATCGAGCACCAGTTTATAATCATATTCCTTTTGGCAAGCCTGGAGTTTAACTTTCAATAAGAAGAGTTAAGTGGTGAAAATGTGTAAGATAAGCTCATAAAATCAAGCTTCTGAAACAAGAATTAACTAAGTGAAAAAGCATAAAATCAGCTCATAGTAAGTAAAGCTAGTAATTTATATCCACTTAAAAATGTTTCAATTGTTTTCAGTGTGATAGTAGCAGGAGTGACAGGTCAGCAAAATTCAAACCATGTAATAAAACCAGCCACACTGATTAAAGAGAAAAGTTTACTAAACGTAGATCAAAATGCTTTTTTCTTCTCAGGGTGAACTCGCTAGAGAAGTCAGACCAGAACCATATGGGCTAAATTTTGATCAGTGAGCCATGGACTGAATCAAAAGAGTAGAGTTGGCAGGGCCTTCTCTCCCTTTGGGGAATTTGGGATTTGACTGAGATGAGGCTGCGAATCAAAAGGACCACATCTCATTGTCTTTTGTAAGTTCATCTATTTCGATGGAAGCCGTTGTCCCAAATTCTCCTTTCTCCCTTTACATTTTTTATGGCTGTGTATAAAAGTGACTCTGTTATCTGGCATTATTTTAAATATGTGAATTTTCTATGCAACTGTGGCATCCAAACTTTTATATTAATTATTTTTAAGATACGACTTTCTCAGGGGTGTTTTTACTTCCTTGGCATCATTATTAGTATTTACTATTGTTCTTTGTGTTGATACAGTCTGTGTGCACCTGATAACCTTCATGTCCTGCTGTCAGCCTTTGCTTATTTGTCATCCATTGTGGCTGTATCCAAGAGCCACCATCACGTCTTCTAGTTTAAATCCTCAACTATGAAGCAGTGGATGTCATACCTGTGAGTCGGGCAAAGGACTTATTTGCTCAGCAAAGATTGGGCTACAGTGTGTCAGTACACTACAAACAGTATGCGAGTGCATAATTGACTTACGTGACTCAGAAGGGCTTTAGTGGCTGGTTCTTCAACTCTGGGTGGGTAGAATTCTCTCCCCTTTTCTGGGCCAGTCTTCCTTCCTCCTTGTTGCCTCATACTTCTAGTTCATTCTTTTGATCTTGACCAGTGTCTGTGGGGGACACTCTGTGACCTATATTCTGTGACCGATTTTCGAGGTCTCCTTGTGCTATCATAACACTCTGACTTCCTGTATCATTGCTTCATGTATCACATTCACTGTAATTTCTTATTCACTGCTTGTCTTTCCTGGTGAATGCCATGCAGGCTGGCATTGTGCTCATTAAATTTCCTTAGCATAAGCACGCACTTCTCTGCACACAGTATGTGCTTTGTTTCATGAATGAACTGAATCCTTGGTTGAAGTGAATGTAATTCCTGCCTCACCAGCCCACAGAGCTATGGTGATGGCCATGTAGGGCCTGAATAACAACCACATTGGCACAAAATGTTTGTCAACAAAAACCTTCACCTACAGAAAAAGAGCCACTTATGCTACAAATTTTGGTGTGTAGAGATATCACTTTAAATATATACATATATAATATATGTGTATATAATATAATCACCTCTATTTTCTAAGTTGCTGGTAGTAGGGCATTAAAATTCAGTCACTAGGGCAGCTCCCTTCCTTTTTCTGGAAGTGCCAAGATTCTGGAAGACTTGTGATTGGCTCCTGGAGAAACAGGAGAGCCTCTGATCTTCGGTCCCTCATTGCTGCCACTGCTATTGTAATCATTTAGATCCCCACAGGCTGCTTCACAGGCAGGACTCATGGCTGCCTGCACAGGTCAGGGGGCTCCAGGGGAGCTGGCCTGCCCTAAGTCATCACCCTGACATCTTGCTGCTTTCTGTGGGGGTCGGGTAATCTCTCTTCTCTTCTCTGTCCTACGAGATCTCTTTCTCTTAATTCCCTTGAAGTCATTTGCTCTTTCCCTTCTCTCATAGCCCGATCACCTCAATATTTCTTGTAAACAAAGACTGTAAAATGAATGCCAGGAAAGACATTAGCCCGAAGGAGTTTCTGCTCTGGATGCTACAACACAAACGCTTAAAGGAGGAGGTGCCCAAAGGCCAGCTATTTGCTTAAAATGGGAAAATGGAAAGAACAATACAAATTAATGACAAAAAAAGTTAACCAGCCCTACTATAGACTGAATTGTGTCCCAGCAAAATCCCTATGTTGAAGCCCTAACCCCCAACATAAGTGTGTTTGCTGATAGGGTCTTCAGGATGTAACTAAGGTCATAAAGGTGTGGTCCTAATCCAGTAGGATTAACGTCCTTATGAGAAGAGGAAGAGAGACCAAAGCTCTGTCTCTCTGTCCTGTCCATATCAGGGTACTGTGAGAAGGCAGCTCTCTGCAAACCGGGAAGAAGGCTCTCATCTCGTCTGGAACAGAATCTGCCAAGTCCTTGATCTTGGAGTTCCAGCCGTCAGAACTAGGAGAAAATAAATTTGTGTTGTTTAAACTGCCCAGTCTGGGACATGCTACGGCAGCCCTCATAGACTAGGGCACGTGCCTGGTGTTGACTTTCACGTTCCCACTGCACTGAATCACTGGGCGCCAAGCAGAAGCAGTCTGTCTATTAGGTGCCCGAGGTACAATGTGGGACTTACCATGGACTTCAGGGCCTATGAAAGTTCAGGACTTAAAAAACTATATTAATTAGTTTAAAATAAGAAAACTGCAAAACTAAACTTAATAACGAGTTTAATAAAAGGCCTGCAAAATGTAACATTATGTCAACTTTATTACTTGTGAAATTTAGAAACCATAACCACTGTACTTCATGTGAAAATGATTTACAGGTTAGATTTTTCTCACTTCTCAAGATTTCCTGAGTACTCACAGTGATTGCTGAGAAGGTATACCTAATAATAAATTAAGAGTTATGTATAAATAATTTTTCAAAAACAAAATTATAAAAAGCACTTTGAATTTTCAAAGCAAATGATGTTTAATGTGGGATGTGAGAACATTTTAATGTTTAATATGGCATGAGATGAAATCCCCCAATTTCTAAACTTCCTAAAAGTTGCCTGTGCCTCCAGCTCCCTCACTTCCCTGGCAGTGTCCTGGTACTCTCCGCTTTGGGGATGCAACGTAGCTCTGATGCTAACTACCAGAGTTTTCTCAGACTTCACAGGTTAAGGGCACTGTCCAGCAAGACTGCTCTCACTTCACAGACTAGATGAAAACTTGGGGATTTCCAGACTACCTGTATTTCGACCCAACTGGCTACAAATAAGAAGGTTCCCTCTACAATCTCAGGTTTAATAATTCACTAGACTAACTCATAGAATCCAGAGAATACTATAAATATGATTATAATTTTATAGTTATGAAGAGGTGCATAGGGTGGCATCTGTGATGGTCCTAGGACAAAGCTGCTGTGCCTTCAGCACCTGCTGCCCTCCCAGCACACTAATGTATATTGCCAGCCATGAAACACACCTGAGCATCATTTGTCTAGAGTTTCCAGTGGGGTTTCATTATGTGTCCATGCTTGGTCCCTCTGGCATGGCCAGCCTCCCCAAACTCAGGTATGGTCCACCGTGAATAACAGAGACATTCCTATCACTTGGGCAATTCCAAGGACTTAGGGGTTACCTCTCAGGAACCAAGGAGCCAAAGATCAGCCAAATTCTGTAATATACATCAGAGAGCTATGGATGCCACACTCACTGGAATGAGTTAGGGCTCTCTCCCCCACTGTGTCACAATTATTTTTTGGACCCTGACTCCCCACAAAGAGTAAGCTAGCTTGTGAAGTTTTATTAAAGTCCTCCCTCTTAAAGAACTTGAGCTAAATTTTTTCAAGGCTGGGTTAAAGATCTTTTCTATGCCCAGCATCTGACCTCCTTCCTCCTTAAGAGAGCTCTTTCCTCTAGTTACCAAACTCTGAAGTTTACTTCCCCATTTCTGCTGGGTGGCCCAACAGACCTTGAAACTGGATTCCTGGTGAGTCCTCTTTAGTTTGCTATAGCTTCTGCGATGATTGTGGAGCAAACATCCTACCTTCCTCTGATATAACAGAAATAAGATACACACTTCCAAGGGTATCTTTTTGTTTTAATAAAAGCATAGCATTTGTATTATTAAAGCATCAATTCCCTCCATCTATACCCATCCATTGGGTAAAAAGCACAGGGGGATAGAATGGAATAAAAGATTGTTTAGAAAATGTTTACCTCTAATCTGACTGAAAACATTTTTTGGTGTTATAAAAAATGGAAATGATTGAAAATCCTAATTATTTCAATTTTGTCTTAAGACCATCCTACATGCTCTGCTATGTATGGTAGCGTGATGGTTTATTTTATATGTTAGCTTGGCTGGTTATGGTGTCCAGTTGTTTGGGCAAATACTAGATATCACTGTGAAGGTAATTTATAGAGAGGACTACTGTTTACAATCAGCTCACTCAGAGTAAAGGAGATTCCCCTCAATAATTTTAAGAGCAAATATGAAGGTTTCCCAGAGAAGAAGGAATTCTGCCTCAAAATTGTAACATAGGAGTTCTCCCTGAAGTTTCTAGCCTGCCAACCTGCCCTACAAATTCACAGATTTTAAAGTTGCCAGCCCCCATAATCACGAGAGCCATTTCTTAAAATTTCTATCTATCTATCTATCTATCTATCTATCTATCTATCTATCTATCTATCATCCATCCATCCATCTATCCATCTCTCTCTCTCTATTCTATTGATTCAATTCTCTGGAACTGTGCCTAATATAGATACTAATTTTTGACATTACTATCTAGCAATTCTCATATAGAAAAGTTAAAAAGAAAACAATAAGGACCAAATAAATAGACCTTGCACAACTATCAATAACATTTTTCAATGTTGTTATTTCTTTTCCTTCAACCTCCTTCTGCAAATATTATTGGATAAAAGATCACTGGCATTTGCCTTGAAAATATGTAGTCTGTTTTTAAGATATCACAGAATATGTAAATCAATATCATATACTTGGCTAGATATTAATTAGACTACAGTGAAGAATTGATTGTTTGTTCAATCTTGAATTGAACAAACTTACTTTGAAGTTCAACTACAGTAGAAGCTCTCTTGACCAATTTCCACTTAACTGACTCTCTGGTATAATAGAAGCTTGCCATTGACTTTACAAATAAATAACACTCTCTTCTGATACATTGAAGGCTAACTGTAGGTAGTATGTTTCTCCCTGGTGTGCCTGGGCACGTCTGCTCCCATCAGAGTGTTGCATGTTTACCTGGAGTCAGTTGAGTTTATCTGCCATCTCTGCATGCCAGTTGTATTGTTATTGTCATTGTGTTATTTAATTGAATATGATGCAAACCAATGAAATGAGAGTTTTAAAACCAAGTTGAATGCTTGAAAAGGCTTGATATGGGTGTTTGCAGATGAAATTGCTGTTGAACTAGGTATGAGCCAACTACAAAAGACCAAAAATAAATGATAAAAGTCTAAAAGGATTCTGCCCTCAGATTCCTTTGCAAGTGTCCTTAATTTTTCACTTTAAAGAATTAAATTGGAAAATCACAGACAATGTGTTAATGCATTGTAGATGTGGGTAGGTAAGGAAGAAGGTTTTGGAACTTCAATCCAGAGAAGCCCTTGGGCCAACAATGGTAAAAATGTGAATTTGTGTAGATTTAGATATTTTAAGAAAAAATTAAAAAATTGTATTATGAATATAATAAATTTTAAATAATTGTATACTTCAAATAACTTTTTCTGTTTGCTGACTAACTACTGGTCCTGTTTTCATTGAATAAGAAGACTTCTATTTTATTTGATTACTAACCACCTATCAACCAAAGGAATGACCCTAAGCAAATCTCATTATATTAGTGGACCTAAATTTCCTCAGCTATAAAATAAGGAGTGTTATATAGATAATCTTGGAAGTCCCTGCAGTTTAAAATTCTGGTATTGATATACACTTGAGCTAACATTGCTTTCATAGTGCTCACTGGATAGCTTTTGCAGGGATCTGATGAAGCAGGTAATATGCTGTGTCACCACAATGAGCTTTAGACTGCATCTAAATTTCTGTTACACCAACAAGCCTGAAATGGATAATCCCTGTATACTGTATTTGAATGCTGATTCTAGCATTTCTAGAACTACTCTATTTTTAAGCAGTGATCATAACCTCCAAGGATGAGATATGTGAGGGAAATAATTGTCTTCTTTTTTCCCTTCCATGCCTCTTACCCCATTTCTTCTTTCCAAATTCCTTTCTTCTTTTAAGGTATATTTTATTGATTATGCTATTACAGTTGTCCCATTTTTTTCTCCCCTTCATTCTCATCTGCCCAGGAACCCCTCACCCATCAGCATCCCCATCCCCTCCTTAGTTTATGTCCATGCATCATACATATAAGTTCTTTAGCTTCTCCATTTCCTATACTATTCTTAACTTCATCCTATCTATTTTGTGCCCACCTTTTATGCTTCTTATTCCCTGTACCTTTCCCCCCCATTCTCCCCCTCCTCCTCCCCACTGATAACCCTCCATGTGATCTCCATTTCTGTGATTCTGTTCCTATTCTAGTTGTTTGCTAAGTTTTTTTTTTTTAGGTTTTGTTGTTGATAGTTGTGAGTTTGTTGTCATTTTACTGTTCATAGTTTTGATCTTCTTCTTTTTCTTAGATAAGTCCCTTTATCATTTCATATAATAAGGGCTTGGTGATGATCAACTCCTTTAGCTTGACCTTATCTGGGAAGCACTTTATCTTCCCTTCCATTCTAAATGATAGCTTTGCTAGATAGAGTAATCTAGGTTGTAGGTTCTTGCTCTTTATGATTTTGAATACTCCTTTCCAGCCCCTTCTTGTCCGTAAGTTTTATTTTGAGAAATCAGCTGATAGTCTAATGGGAACTCCCCATTTTCTCCTTTTCTCTTGCTGCTTTTAAGATTTTCTCCTTATCTTTAATCTTTGGTAATGTAATTATGATGTGCTTTGGTGTGTGCGTCCTTGGGTCCAACTTCTTTGAGACTCCCTGAGCTTCCTGGACTTCTGGAAAGTCTATTTCCTTCACCAGATTGGGGAAGTTCTCCTTTGTTATTTTTTCAAATAAGTTTTCAATTTCTTGCTCTTGCTCTTCTCCTTCTGGCACCCCTATGATCTGGATGTTGGAACATTTAAAGTTGTCCCAGAGGTTCCTAAGCCTCTCCTCATTTTTTTAAAATTCTTGTTTCTTCACTCTGTTCTGGTTGAATGTTTACTTCTTCCTTTTGGTCTAAACCATTAATTTGAGTCCGGGTTTCCTTCCTGTCACTGTTGGTTCCCTATACATTTTCCTTTATTTTACTTTTCATAGCCTTCAATTTTTCTTCTGTTTTGTGACCATTCTCAGCCAATTTTGTGAACATCCTGATTACCAGTGTTTTGAACTCTGCATCTGAATAGTTTGCTATGTCTTCATTGCTTAGTTGTATTTTTTCTGGAGCTTTGATCTGTTCTTTCATTTGGGACATTTTTTTTTTTGTCTCAGCGCACTTGTTATGTAGTAAGAGGTGGAGCCTTAGGTATTTGCTGGGACGGGACAACCCACATCACTGCATTGTGGGCTGTATGTGGGTGAGGGGTCGAGAGGAAACAATGCCACTTGTCTAGCTCTGCCTTGGCATTCAGTTACTTCCCCCACTACCTAAAAGCTCATTGGTTCCTACTGGCACTGATTCCTGGGTGGATGGGTTTGTGTATGTTCTAGGGCCCTGTGGGTCTCCCCAACAAACTCTCCTGTGAGGCTGGGAGTTTCTCCTGCTACTGCAACCCCCACAACTTTTTACCGCTAGAGGTTTTGAAGCTTTATTTCCCTGCACTGGAACACTGGGTTGCAAAGTCTGTCTCACTCCCCAATTGTTCCTCTCAGTTATCTGCATGCAAATGTGGGACCACCTGGTCCGCCATCTGCTGCCTCGCTGGCCCTTCCTTTAGCTGCCACCTTGCTGTGCATCCTCTCTGCCCCAGCTGCCCGTCTCTGCCCCTCCTACCAGTCTGGATGAAAGTTTCTTCTTTTATTCCTTTGTTGTTGGACTTCCATACAGTTTGATTGCCTGTCAGTTCTGGTTATTTTGTGTTTTTAAATTTGTTGTAGTCCTTCTTTTGGTTGTGTGAGGATGCAAAGTGTATCTACCTATGCCTCCTTCTTGGCCTGAAGTCCTGTATGAGAAATTTATATATATATAAATACCTAAAATTAGTGTTTGCTCTTTTAAAAAATCAACTAATTGGTATGAAATTCATATCATCTGCTCTTTTCTACAGATAAATTAACTTAGTAAATGTATTTAAACTCACAGTTTGTTATGCAAGGAATAACTTCAATGCTTTTAACATTATTTAACATAGTATTTTTTTTACAAAAATTTTCAGATCGGAAATGTTATTTTGTGGTTTTAAATCTTAAAAGTGACCTGACTCATTTTCCAAGTGTCTAGTTAAGACTTCGCTTCCTGAGCTGATGATAGTAGTTGGCTATAAGTTGGAGCCATAGCAGACCCTGAGGTAGATAGTGAATGATGAGAAAGAACACAGACTCTGGAGTTAGATATTCTGGGTTTAGGTCATTCTCTTTTCTTATCCCTTTGTGTTCCAGGGCAAGTCATGGAACGTCTCTCAGTCTCCATGTCCTCCAGTGAAAAATAAAGAATATAATAATAGTGCTTACTTAATTTCTCTCAAGGTTTTTTGATAATTAATTTAAATAATATCAGTAAAAATATTTAATAAACTAGGCATTGCTATATTAATGCTAGTTACTCTAATTTTAATAACTCTCCTTCACAAATATCTTATAGCCAAGATCTTGTTATTTCTGATATAAAATCTCACATCACATAGGCCTTCTCACATGACAAAAACAGAGGGTGATCAGCCCTCCAAAGATGTCTGAAGCTTGAGGTAGCATCTGGAAACTTAAAGTGCAGAACTGGAATTCATTTATTTTAATACAATCCTATAAAAAGAAGAGTTTATACCTTTTTGAAATGAAAGTTAACTTGCCCGCATTTTATCAAAGCAGAGTTATAGTTGTCATTCTTAACTAATTGGGGTTTTCAAAATTTCCAAAATTTTATTCTGCCATTTAATATTTTCCTGAAAGTTTTCTATTTTAGTTTGATTCTATGAAGCCATGTTCTATTTTCCAAATTGCAAGTTTGCTTTTCAAAGTTTTAACAGAAAGTAATAATAGCCAAGAGGAAAATTCTTACAAACACTATAAATCAGAATGTTTGGTGGGGTGGGGGGAATTGAAAGGGAAGAAGTCAGGGAGGGAGGGATCGATGAAGGGAGAAAGAAGGAGGGAGGGAGACAGAAGAAGCATAGGTATTTTATGCACTTATAAAGCGTCACTGGGGAACTTTTAGAAACCTAGGGTCATTTTATAGTTTGCTTTAAAAATGGATATAGGGGTGGACCCTCTTGCTGGAATAATCTGATAAAGTAAAATGACTTTAGAATATGTTAAAATTGCCATTGGTGAGAGGTGTGTTTATCTAATTTCATAGTGGAACAATAGGTATTTCATCTCCTTAGAAGCTTATTATTGATTTTAGCTGAATTTTATTTAAGGTGTGGGATAAGAAATCCTGATTTAGTAAATCCTTACTGTTACCTAAGGTGTTTTGGTATTTTATCTCCCAATAGTCATCAGTTTTGGAATTTTGATGAAAACAAGGAAGAGTACAATCTACCCAGAAGGGCAGTAGAGCTACCCATGGGCACTGCTGTTGTGTCTCACCACAGGGAGATATTCCTCCTGCATTGTGTGGGACTTACCTGCCTAGGGCCCAGTAAGGCTGTGTGCTAAGGGAAGTGTTACTTAAGTGGCTTGTCCTTGATGCCAGAATCTTGCCTGCATGTAATAGTTTGAACCCACAGATCTGGACATTTTTATAAAATGACATATGGAGGGGTTTGATTTTATTAGTACAACAAAGGACAAAAAGAAAATGAATTTATTCTATGAAATGGGAAATTATATGCTACTTACAAAGAATATATCGCAATGTATTGCAAATTGTGTTCTTAAAAAAACTGATTCAGGGAGGTGCTTATTGAAACCAGGCTTCTTGGTTTAAATAAACTGAGGAAACATGAGGTTAAAGTTAAGTATTTCTCTTTAGGGCAAGACTCTCAGGCCCCTTAATATGCTGTGAATCCTGAAGCTCTAAGCAGACCACAAAATACCTTTCTTTTCCTGGAGTCCCTCTTAGGACTATATGCACCTCCTAAAACCATGTGTCAAGCTCTAGTCTGGAAGTCACCACTATATAGTTAATGTAAACAAATGTTAACAACTACCAGTAATAAACAATGATGTTTTTTAAAAAATTATATTTTATTGATTATGATGTTACAGTTGTCCCAATTTTTCTTCTTTGTCCCTCCCCCCCCCAAAACCCCCCACTCCCTCAGTCAATCCGCTCACCTTTGTTCATGTCCATGAGTCATGCATATAAGTTCTGTGTTTACTCCATTTCCTAGACTGTACTTTACATCCCCATGGCTATCCTGTAACTACCTATTTGTACTTCTTAATCCCCTCACCTCTTCACCCATTCCCTCCAACCCACCTCCCCTCTGGCACCCAACAAAATGCTCTCAGTATCCATGATTCTCTCTGTTCTTCCTGTTTGCTTAGTAGGCTAGTTAGTTTGTTTGATTCAATTGTTGATTAAGTATGTGTTTATTGCCATTTTATTGTTCATAGTTTTGATCTTCTCATTTTTAAACAAGTTCCTTTAACATTTCATATAATAATGGTTTAGTGATGATAAACTCCTTTAGCTTTTTCCTCTCTGGGAAGCTCTTTATCTACAACAATGGCATTTTGATATTAACTTTGAACTCTTTCCCTGTCTTGGATGCTTATCCTGCTGTAAAGGAGGTACCTTAGCTCTTTTCAGATTTGGTGCTGCGTGTAGACATCTCTGTGTGTCCCAGTTCTTATTTCACTGTCTGCGCTGCATTTTCTGGGTCCTTTAACAGAGCCTTTAATATTAATTGTAGAGAATTCTTGGTACCTCACTCTGTAATTGCTCTAAAGCCAGATATTTTTAAAGTAGAGTTTCAGTGACTACTTCTGAGATTTGCTTTCTTCTGATGTGCCCTGCAAAAGGCCTGTTACTAGTTACGTAGGAATGATCTTGATTAGCATTTAATTCTGCAACAGTGCTCTATTTTGATCTGTGCTCCATATACTTTCTATACATTGAGTGGGTAAAGCATTAATTAAATGTTTTAACTTCCCCTCAAAGCCATAACTGAGCAAATCTCTTAAATTCGAAAATCAAAATATTTTTGCCAGCTTTTTAGAAATTGTGAGAGGGATCTATCATCTACTAGAAACTTAGGGGTAGTTATTTGTAGTCTTCTGGAGTTCCCATGCTCCTTTCAACTGCCCAAGAAACAATCCCCTTTTTACCATCAACCTGATTTCCTCTGGACTATTACTTCTATCACTGTGTTGGTCTTGGTGGAATGATGTGCCCGGGATTAAGCAGTTGTCTCTCAGCTCTCACCCACTTCCACTGTATCTGGCTTTGTGATACTGGGGCTGGGAATATATACAAATCAATGTTATAGAACCCCACCAATGCTATTCTGGAACAGTTATGGTGTTCAATGGCCCACCGCCTAGAAGCGTGACTCCCAATGCAAGAGTTTAGTGAAAAAGGAAGGGGTTGTTTATTTAAAGGTTGTACATTTTTAGAATAATTGCAAATCTCTGCCGTTAAGTTCCGGTCCCTTTAAAACCACCCAAGAACACATAGTCCTGCCTCCCTTTGCCAAACCAGGCCAGTTTCAGAATATGCCAGTCAGAGGTACCATCTTTCAGAAAAGCAGAAGTCTGCAGCTCAGTTTTTGCAGTCATAGTTCAGCTCCAAGCACCTCCCAAAAATCTGGGTGACCAGGCAGGTCTCGCGCAGCTCCGTCAGCTCTGCCGCCGTCTTCTCCAAGCAGACTGAAATCTGGGTGGCTAGGCTAGTCCTCCCCCCACTTTCCTCCCCACCACCAGCTCCAGTGAATCACTGGACTCCTGACTTCCAGGCCTTCTCTTTCTTACTTTAGACTGTGTGGCTTCTCCTTTTTTATTCTAGACTGCATGGCTTCCTCCCCAACTGCTTGCAGACCTTCTCCCTTACACTCCAGACCTCATGGCGGACCTCTTCTCTTTCAACCCACCCTCATTTAAATGCTTGTCTCAGAACTTCCTGCATGACCTCATATTTGACCCCTCCTATGATGTATTAGTGTCCACCAGTTTTGTCAGTTACTCTGCATCTTTTACCTTTTTTGACTGTCATCTTTAGTCAGGGACAAAGTTCCCAGTGATGCATGGACATCCTGGGTGGGCATCCAACCCCTACCTCCTCCACAGGTGCAATATAAGCTCCACCCCCGGCTATGTCACAAGTCTCTGAGAGTTTTCCAGTCACTGCACACTTTGTCCTGGGCCTCAGTCCTCTCCCCTTCACAGCTATTAACTTGCCTTTGTTATGCAATGTATCTTAAACTCTGCACCATCTATTCTTTCCTTCCCCCAATCAAGTGTTGTGTGGGATATGCTCTGCACCCCATTACATCAGTGTTTCTTCTTTGCTAGCTGCCTTCCTGTTTATAGAGAGCACTAGATGGAGACTAGAAGGCAGGAGAAGGGACAAGGGATTTGCTTCTTCCTGTTTACTTGCTGTTCCTGTCTTCAGTGGCCCAGCAGTGGTGTTCTACTCCTGCAGCTGCAGATGTTTTGGTGTCTGTGTCCAGTTTCTTGCTGTACTTCTAGCACCAGGTTTAGGCATACCAGTAGGAGCCTGACAGAGCAACCCTCCTCAGGGATCTGAGTCCACATTTGTAGGTCCTTCCTTTGAGGTCTTAAGAGACCAGCCGCAGCTGGGTTCTTCTCTCTTCCTTGGAGCTTGGATATCAGCAATGTAGCATTTCTCCCAGCTTCTGGATTCTGATAACCAATCCTCCTCCCTTTGTTTTGGCATTCCTGGGATGGTAAGTGCTTCCTGCAGTGATTACCTCTGTGTTTCTTTAATAATCTGATTTGATTTTTCAGTCCCCCAATTACCCATATTAAAATCTCTCTGTTAAAATAACTAGTGTGGCTTCTGTTTTGCTGAGTGACTCTGACTGAGGTAGAGAGAGATAAAGCCAATCCTTGTCTCCCAGTAAAAAGTCAGGAGGCTTGGAGTCTAGGTCATTCTTCTCCTTCCTTTGGATATTGAGAAGGCTTAAAATAAATAATAGTTGGAGCACATTTATCATAGCAGAGGCAAATTGACTTTACTCATTTTGTTGTTGAAGCTGTAGCCAAGGTTCCTATTTCCTAGCCTTCTGAAGCTCCCTTGAGGAATTTGGTTGCCAAGCCTGATTTTACAGCTTTCATTCAAGCCTGAGGCTTCCCTGATGTTCTTCCAAAAATGCCTTATATTAGCCAAAGTCCTATTTAGATGCTTGAAGTCAAGGAATCTAAACCCTAAATATTAAAAATATGTTTAAAAATCAGTTGATTCACTGACATCTTTACTGATATTGAAAAACTCCAAGTTTCACAAGATTTAACCAAGATGGGATTTTCCTGTCAAGGAGAATTCTGACACTGAAGTGTATGCAGGAGGTAGAATCACAGAATTGTAAAGTTCCAAGTGATTTTAAAGGCCATTTTCTCTACCTCTTTTCTTCACTGGTTCAATACAGGATGCACTCTGCAATATCATTTCCATTTATCTTCCAGCCTGTGCTTGGAAAATTGTACTGTTGGGGAGATCACTGCCTCCCAAACAGTCCATCCTGTATTTGAATGGATTTCATGCCTAGAAAATTTATTTGTTATTAATCTAAATTTACTTTCCAATAATTCTTAATTATTGGTACCATTTCTCCCCTCAGGAGCAATAAAGCATGTGTCCGATATCTTTGACAAGATGTCTCTATTTGACTGTTCCTTGCCCCTAGTCACACACATATGTGCCCATAAAGCCTTCTCTTTTCTGGATTATGTAGTTTACTTCCCATCCTTTCCTTCTTTTATTGAATTATATTCTAACAACCTTAAACAAGTAATTATCTTTATTCTTAATTATCATTTTAAACTAAGTCCACCTTGAAATAACACTATCCTCCTTCACATGTAGTGCAGGAATCTTACAATAGAGTACTCTCAATTCCTTTTCCCCATCCCTTATGAAAATGCTGTCATTCATTTCATTTATCCATATGCTATCATCACTCAATACATTGTTATTATTATTACTTTAAACAGTGATATTTTAGATCAGCTAAGAATAAGAAAATTAAAGATTTTGTTTTAACTTCATTTAGCTTTTCTGATCCCCTTCCTTTCCAAGTTTCTGAACTATATAATTTTCTTCTTCTTGAAAAAAGTTCTTTAATAGTTTTTAGAGGGTAGGTCTGCTGCTGATTAAATCTTTCAGTTTTTGCTTATGTGAGAAAGCAAAATTTTTTTAATTTTCTATTTCTCCTTCATTACTGATGAATATTTTTGCTGACTATAGAATTCTAGGTTGGTATCTTGTTTTAAGTCTTTAAATATTTTACTCCACTCTCTTCTTACTCACATGGTTTCTGCTATAATTCTTATCCTTGTTCTTCTATTATAAATGTGTTTTTTGAAAAATGTCTGGCTTTTTTCAAGATTTTCACTGTCCTTATTTATCTGGAATTTGAGTAAGATATATGCAAAGTAAGCTTTTTTGATATTTAACCTGCTTGGTGTTATTTGAATTTTCTGTGTCTGTTATTTGTTATCTGTCATTAATTCTGGAAAAATTTCAACCATTATTACTTTGAATGTTCCTCTGTAATGTTCTCTTTTCTTCTAGTATTCCAATTGCATATGTTATACCTTTTTGAAATTATCTCACTGTTCTTGGGTGTTCTATTCTGGTTTTTTCTTTGCATTTTAGTTTGGGAATTTCCTAGTGATGTGTATTTTTTAAATTGAGGTGAAATTCACAAACATAAAATTAACCATTTTAAAACATACAATTCAGTAGCACATTTGTGCTACTGAACATTAGTACATTTGTAACAGGGTGCAAGCTAGAGGTCCCCCCAAATGGAGAAAACCCTCATAGCTCTTCCTTGGGGGATGAGGGAAGCAAAACAGGAACACTGGGAGCTACTTTGCATTTCTGAAGAACTTGGCCAGTGTTTTAATAACGTCAAAAGGCTGTACCTGTCTGTGCTCAGAGCCAGGGAGATGGGCCTGACTCTGAACTGTGATTCTATGTAGCCAGAGGGGCTTCCCCTGCCTCTGAGATAGGCTTGGAGGCAGCTTCTGTGTCAGGGTGCCATTGCCCAGACTAACAATGGAAGCCAGGAAAGGCAGAAGAAACCAGACTACTGGCAGGTGTAACCCAGTGTGGGGGGAGTTGGAAATGGGTTTGCACAGGAAGATCTGTGTGGGGATTTAAACCCAGGTGTGGCAGCCACTTTGGGGAGAGTGGAGAGAGGGACTCTCTCAACCATGCAACTTAGAAAGCAGGAAAGCGGGGTGTAGCAGCCATCGGAGCTCTCTCTCTTGGCCACCTGGTTTGAAAGGATGCAGAAGGATTCCCTGGTCCACCATGAAGATGAGGCTTTGGATTAAGAACGGGAGCCTAGTCAAGCTATGGACTTCTATTTTCTTTTGCCTGAGATACAGAACCCCTGCCTGGCCTGGTTTGGCAAGGTGAGATAGGACTGTGTGTGTTTGTGGGTGTTTTAAAGGGACTTTGGGATTTAACAGTGACATTCCACCATTACTCTAAACCTGTGTGACTTTTGAATAAATAGTTCCTTTTTACCAAACTCTGGCATTGAGAGCCACAGTTCTTAATCAGCAACAGGCAAAAAGAATGCAGAACAAAACACCCCCAGGGGCAGAGGCAGGTGGATTTTCTGTAATACATTTGTAGCATTGTTCAACCACCATCTCTATCTAGTTCTAAAATATTTTCATCACTTCAAAAGAAATTATCCATTACACAGTCATTTCCCATTATCCCCTCCTACCAGCTCTTGGCATCCATCAGTTTACTTTCTATCTCTTTTGATTTATCTATTCTGGATATTTCATATAAGTCAAATCACACAATATTTGACATTTTGAACTTGTTTTATTTCACATAGCATACTTTTGAGATTCATTCAAGTTATAGCATATATCAGTATTCACTCCTTTTTATGGCTGAATAATATTCCATTGTAAGTATATGCCACATTTGTTTATCCATTTATCTGTTGATAGACTTTGGAGTTTTTGCACTTTTTGGTTATTCTAGTGACCTATTTTTACTATCTTCTCAAATGAGCTCACATTCTTTTCCTCAGCTATGTCTACTTTACTGATGAACCCATCAAATACATTCTTCACTTACAGTGTTTGCAATTTATAGAATTTGATTTTATAATAGGAACTGAGGTAAAAAAAAAAGGCCTGTAGTGTGAGGTTTTATGTTCATCTAATTAGGGATTGGGTTGTATTTAATTTTTGTTGTAGCTGTAGGTGGCAGAGACTTCAAATTCTTCTAATGCCCTGTTTTTATCTTTTTCTTTTTTTTGACTTTGGGCTTCCCTAAGTACTTCTCCTCAGAGAAAGTCTGCATCAGATTTCCTTCCTTGGGATCCACCATTACTATAGGGGGCCTGATTGGTATGACAATAAGGTATAGGAAAGGGAAGCATTCTGTTATCGTATGATTAAATGTGCATATTTTAGTGAGCTTATGCTCCTGGATTATGACCTTCACAAGTGTTTCTTAGCTTTCCCATATCCCCTTAGTGAGACAAGAAGGCTAGAGAGTGCTGGACTGGGAGGAAGCTCTTTCTTTAGGGGACATAAAGCTCTGATAAGAATTAACTAAATCTTTGCAATGGACTGATAAAGTCTTTTCCCGGAAGAGTAGTCCTTGTCATGGAGAATGCTCTATGAATATTGCACGAAGATAGATTACTCTTCCACTCCCCATGGCAGAGTCACAGGTGATCTGTATCAGCTCTCCACTGTGAGCACCTGATGGAGTTTGGGAGGTGAACCCCACTAAAGTGTGGGAGCCCCCCAAGACTGTGGTCCCCAGGAGCTTCTCATTCTCATGCTAGTGTATACTCAGCTTCCCTCAATTCGTCAAAGTTGCTATTTAATAGTTTTCCTACCAGTTTATAATTAGCTCTGGAAAGTTCTGCTTTAGGTAAACAGATCTAGGCTATGACTCTGGATTTACCTGTCCTTCCAGATTTTAGAGGTGCCCTTTACCCTGAGACCTCAAGTCTCTGATGGGTCAGAGAAGAGTTGTTGATTTTCAGGTTATATCTGTTGAAAACTCTTCAGTGGCTTCCCATCTCTCTCAAAGAATTAACCAAGTCTTTGCAATGGACTCTAAGGCCCTACATGATCTGCCACTCCTGCCCCATCGCTCCTCAGTCTAGTGTCCTACCGCCGCCCTCACCTTCATCCAAGTCTACACCGGCCTCTTCGTAATTCCTCATAGCAGCCAGGCTTCAGTGTCTTTGTGCCAGCCGTTCCTGCTGTGTGGACCGCCCTTCACCATAAATATCTGCTTTGTAAAGACCTCACCTTTTCCAAGCCCCTGCTCAGATTTTCACCTTATTTGGGACCATCCTGATAATCCTATTTAAATTGCAGCCTGCCTCCCCACCCTCACACCTCTTACTGTGCCATGTTTTTTCCACAGCACTAATCATCTTCTCATATACTGTATACTTTTTGTTATATTTACTGTTTCTCCCAAGCAGAATGGAGGCACAATTTTTGTATTTTTTTTTGTTGTGCATTGAAATCAATGCCAAATATGTAGAAAATGGAGCAGTCGTGCAAGAAAAATCATTAAATCTATTGCTTTTTTGTTTTTGTATCTCTTATAGTCCTAAAACTACTTGGAATGTTATAAAAATTGTGTCATAGCTAGAATGCCTCCTTCTATATCTCCTGAAGAAACACTGAAGAATGTTAGTACATATTGTGGCCATAGGTAGATTTCCTCATTGCACATGTGAGATGAAGATATGGAGTTATATGGGCTACTTGCTATTCAGAAATTCTTTGTTGTAAGTTAAGGAAACAATGATTAGGACCTGTGAAATAATATATTATTTTAATTAGTTGATCAGATTTTAATTGGCTGTAATTTTTATTCAGTTAATATGATGCACTGCTTCTATATACAGTAATTTAAATGAGAAGACAGAGTTGTTTCCAGCATCAGAAACAAAACTGAAGTCACCATCAAATGTGTGCATTGCCCCACAGGACCCGGCTGGGATCATTGCTAGAAGCGGAATTTAGGAAACATTTAGGTCATTTGATGAGCAACAGTATCCCCCTACCCCCGACAATAAAATCCTATTAAGAGCCTACATTATTTGTAACTAAGCTATTTTCAGTAAAAATATTGCTAGATTAAATGACAGTTGCCAAATCCAAGATGCTACCTTTGATGAAGTAGCATTACAACTACGCTCTAGACTTCAGACTTCAAGAGCTCTTTTTCTCATAGTGAGCAGTAACAGACGTATCTATACACACAGCCTTTTAGCACCCTTTATGCTACTTAGTGCCTCATAGATCCTCAGATTTAACTGAACATGCATTCTTTAATTATCCAGTTTCTACATGAAACATGTCTCAATTGAGGGACTCCAGTGGACCTGCAGGCATTTAGCAAGCTCTTCAGTGGTCTGCTCCTTTTTGAGTGATAGCTGTAATGAGTTCAACTGTCTCAGGAAGCACAGGGACTCTGCCTTTAAGCCTTCAGTTAGTTGTGCTGATGGGTTGCCACCCTGACCGCACTCCACATGTTTTCTCTCTGAAATGGAAAATTAATACTTCCCTACAGAGCTTAAGACACACATCAAAATTTAGTTCCTGGGTGCCAGAGTCAGAGGCAAGCACCTTATTTTTCTGTAAAGGACTGGAGACAATATGAATCCCTTTGGGTCTATTTTGAGTTCACTGGTTCTCGAATTTTCCTGTGGATAAGAATTGCTTGAAGAGAGTGTTAAGATTCCGGAGCCCTTCTGTAGATACTGTGATCCCCCGCCGTGGGGACAGGAACTCAGGAGTGTGCATGTTTAACAGGCACCACAAGGTGCTCACATGCAGATGTTTGGACCACAGCTCACCCCTGGGCATTACCTGTGAGGATTTGACATGGCCTATGACCATTCCCATGTGTAATGCCGTAAATGTGGCTGTTGGCGAAGCCTGTGCCCTGCTGCTCTTTTTCCCTGCATTGGGAGTGCCTAAAGATTAGCGAGAACACATGCAAATGAAGACTCTTGATAGTCAGTGGACTTCTGATAAAGCAGATTACATTGTATAGGTGTCAGAGGGAGAAATATATATTTTTTAAAATTTTAAGGATTTCTCCAAAAGATCACTTCTTTTTAATTTCTACTTCATTACTTATGGATGCTACAGCCCAGGGAGGTTATTTGCAACTTGCTGTAGCTCATACATGCGAGCTAGCTCCTAGTCACCTTTTTTTGTTTCCACCATACCATGAGATCTGTATGTCACTCTTAATTTTAAAATTTCATTATGACCAAAGTCACTGAGCTCTTCTAGTCTACTGCTGGCATTTTAGACAACAAAGATAAAAAAAATGTAATATAATCATGAGCCTAGAAAAAAGCAAAGTACCGGTATTCCACCAAATAGATTAGTGATTATACTAGCAGAAATAAAGGACAGACATGGCTTCAGGGAGTCCTTTTGATCTGTTCTTTCTAAAAAAATCTTAATGCGTTCATACATGATTCTCAGGGACTTCTAGAAACTGCCTTTGTCACTAAAATACAGAGCAGCCACAAAGTAACAAGAATCAGACAATTTTGTTCTTGTAGTATCTGTTTCATGTCATTTACAAATGCAGACCATTGAAACTGTCAAAGTAATTTAGTGACAAAGTGGTCAGTTTCAAACTCCAATCTTTCTTCCTTTTAGGAAGTAACACCATAGCTTAACAAAAGTACATTATTAAAAATAGCTACTGCATTTATTCCCCATTATATGTTTTATAAAACACATATGTCTCTGCAGTAGCTTACATTGGTTGCTGCTAATAAGCATTTCAGTTCACATCAGAATGTTACAGCCTTTTCTCCAATTAAAAATAATTACTAAAGTGAACCACTTTCTCTCTCTTTTTTTCTAACTAACTGTCCTCCAAGAAACAAGATGATATTAGTTTTATTTTTAGTCTTCACTGAATTCCATGCACAGCTTATTCATTTACAAAGTTGTGAGAACATTTCAGGTTATTTCACATTAAATTTTGAAATTCTCTATAAACAATTGTTTATTGACTTTAGATAGAGGAAATGAAAATGACTTTATTCACCATAAAGAAGTTATAGATAAAATTATTTAGCATTATTAAATAATTTGAATCTAGTGGTCTCATTCTGTTGACAGAAAAATGGACAGAGCTATCAATATAATTGATCGGGGTAGGGACCAAGCATTAGAATTGTTTAAAAGCACCAAGGTGACTCTAATGCACAGCTACGTAGAGACCCAACACGTGGACAAATGAGAGCCATACAACCAATGTGACATGTCAACTGTGAACAGGATGAGGGTTCTTTCGTGAGCGATAAGTGAAAGTGCTTGTGCTATAAGGACTCAGGTCTGATTAGAAGTTGAAAAATAAACTTTTCTTTTTTAAAGTTGAGGTATAATTGACATATAACATCATACTAATTTCAAGCATGCCTAATGATTGCATATTTGTATATATAGGAAAATGATCACCATAGTAAGTCTAGTTAACATCCATCAGAAAATGAAGCAACTTTTAATTTATTTAAATTTAAGCTGGAAAGGATAGATTGGAGAGAGAAAGAGATTATATAAATGGTACCTTCCCATAAATGATACCACTATAAGCACATTTTATCCCTTATTTGACAAACTAAGAAAGCAAAAGCAGGTGTCTTACCCATGCATAGAGTACATGGAGTCAGAGTCAGGATGGCACCTGTGGCCCTAAATGCCATGGTATCTTGTCAGACTGACAGAACCCTTTGCCTTCTGTTTCTTTTTAAATATCGTTATGTTTGTCTCTGTTCTATGGTCAGCTGTGCACGTGTCTGTACCTGCCATGGGAAGACGAGTCCTTGGGAAGTGGAGGTGGTGCCATTGGTCCTGTATATTCCCAGAGCCTGGCCCACTGCAGACTTACAGTCATTAAGTGTGAAAATGAGAGAGCTGCCTCTTGGAGAGTTAGGAACTGAAACAAAACACAGCAGAGAGAAGGGCGCTTGAACATTCTCTGAAGGTCTCAGCTGTATAGTTCTAGCTCTGCCACCTATGCGTGGGGTGATTTAGGACCCTATGAGTCAGTTTTCACATCAACAAAATGAGAAAGCTGTATCGTGTATTCTTCTTACAGGGTCGTCATGTGGATCAAATGACACCATAAGAAACTTCACAGTTTGTGGATTAACAGCTACTTAAAGAAATAAATTATGCAAGATGACAAGGTAAAGTCAGCGGAAAGAGACATGGGCTTGGGATAAGAAGGCCTGGCTGGTACCAGCTTGCCCACTTACTTATTTTACTTCTGTGTACGTATCATTTAACTTTTCTGAGCCTCAGTTTCCTCATCTCTGGGGTAAGAATATTTATACCTAGCATGCATACTTTGAATGAAATTACTTTTTATATAAAAACAGAGTTATTTGGCATTTGCATCAGGCGTGAGGGATACAGCCCTTAATAAGACAACTCGACCATGCAGTGGTGGGGCTTACGGTCTAGTGGAAAAGATTATGGAAGTAAAACTACTGTGTGAGTTGCAAAGTGGTAAACAAATGTGTACTATTATGATTATTGTGAATGTTACAAAATAGAAGAAGCACATTCTAGATACACTTAAAAAATTAACCATTTATTTTGTTATGTGGTCCCCAATGTTTAAAACATAAGCAACCTCTCAGCATTTCTGACTTGGTGTTCAGAAAATGCAGGAAATCAACCTTAAAGTCGGATTAGTTTGGGTTCCATATTTAATGATCAGATACATATGTGAAACATCTAGGGGAGTGTCTCAAATGCTTGGGAAAGAATAGAGGTGGTGCCACCATATCAGATACTCTAATTGAATACTGGATATCATGGGCTCCTAAGTGGAATCCCATTATTGTTTTGAAGTCATTGGGGTATCATCTAAGGACTTTTTTGACTTTTTAGTAAATGTGGTTAATTCGATCATGTCCTTAGGGGCTGTTTCAGTGGTCCTTGCGCTCTCCTGAATACCAGGGAGATTGTGGTCAACAATGGTTTACAGACTGTGTGGAATGGGCCTATCATCCATAGTAAGAATTTGTTTTAAATGATTCTAATTTAATTTAATACTTAAAATAAGGGCTACAGTAATAGCAGTTTTTTCTTCTTGGCTTTTTAAAAAAATAACTCAAGTTGCATTTATTTATATAATTTTTCTTCTCAGTGTGTTCTGCCCCTCTACTGACAGAATACACATTTAGCTTTTTAATTCTGTTTATTGTGTTTTTGTGTAAGTATATGTGAAATAATCCTTTAAAAGGCAAAGCATTTGCATACAGTGAGCTATATAGAGTCTGTTTTATATAGACTCCTTTTAAGTTCTTTTATTTACTTATTTTATTTTTAAAATTTTAAATAGTTCATTTTTATTGTATTTTTTCCATAACCAGTTCTCCCCATCCCCTCTTCCACTTTTAACCCCTCCCACTCCTTTTTAATTCTTACTGACATTATTGTAATTGCAATAAAAAACCCACTTGCCTTCACGTGTGAGATTGCACAAAGCTTCACAACCATTGAAAAGTGCTAGAAAAATGAAAATGCTGAAACTCATGCTCTGAGAGATAAATGACAGTCTGCGACTCCATGTTCTGATCACCTAAGTGTAAGAAAGGCGTGGAAATACAAACTAGGGGAAAGCCCTTGCATGGTCTGATTTGACTGTGTATCATTCAGATGCCTTTCCAAATGGAAACTTCTTTGCATTTGGTAAACGAAGCTTCTCACTGGGCAGCAGGAGAGGAATTCTCCAATTAGGACTGTGTTAGGCTGTCAAACTCAGAGATTCTGGATGGGCGAAGGTCTCCCTTTGGCACCAGTTCTGTAAGCTGTAAGTACGGGGATGACATTTGGCATCCATGTGCTGTGCTCAGCAATATACTTCAAAGCAAACCCTTTCAACAATTTTCAAGTTAGTGAGTACATCACACTCAAGTCCTGTCTGGGGCTTCGAAAAGCAGTGCTGTGTTTTGAATGCGATCTCTTTCACACAAGGCTTATTTTTGGGTCATTAAGGGAATCAATGCTCAGAAACTCTATAAAATTCTTGGCATTTTCATCCTGGCTTTAGAAGTCATTGGCCTGATACTCTCCTGTATAACATAAAGGCCTAGCAGCAGGAAGCTTCAAAGGCGATTTCTCACAAAGAAAAGAGCAGGAAAAAGAATCTCGTGAAACAGTGAACAATTCTTCAACAATCCCTCCTTCAACTGTAACTGTGACACATGGCTTTGCCCAAGTGGGGCAGAGTTAAAGAATGAGAGTGCAGTATTATTTTGCTGGCTAAAATTAGTTTTTTTTTTAACCCAAAGCTTATTTCCCAGTTACCTTCACACAAATTCTCTGATAAAGTAATGGATCTAAGACCTAACTAATGCCTGCCGGTGTTTTACCAAAGAAACTCTCCTGCAAAGGTTCTTTGCTATTTTCTGTATTAGGCCATGGCCCCTGGCTTACTGCCATATCGCCAGCACCTGGAACGGTGTGGAGCACATGTGAGGCACTTGATACATAGTGATTGAATGAATGCATACATATGCCCCTCTGTCTAAATTGAAGATGGAGCTTGGTAAAACAGTTACCAACTTTACCTAAAGTGGGTGAGTGAAATACCTCAGAACTGCATTTGAGGACCCACAGACTTGTTATGATAACTAGTTCATTAGACCTCTGACCATCCCAAGAATTAATACCCCCAGATGTATTTCTTTAGAGATGAATCTTGTAAGTAAGTAAATAATATTACAAAACCTTAAGAGAACTCAGAGAAAGGAGCATGAGCAAAGTATAGAGGAGCAGATACTTAGACATGATTTTGAAGTATGACTAGTGTACTCCTTATGTATAGAGAACAATACATTGCAAAAGAAACAAGGCATAAAAAAATAAAAATAAATAAATAAGTAAATAAAAAGAAACAAGGCCTAAATGAGTATGGTACTTATGAGTGGGGGAGGTGCAGGGAAGGGCGGGTAGGAAACCAGGTGAGGCATGTCGGCTGAGGTCATCCTGTGAAGGACCATACCATCTAACACGGACTTTAGGTTCTAGGAAGGAAGGTCCAGCGGATTGTTAGCAGCATGGCGATGTAGTCAAATACTGAATGATTTCTGTGTGATCTCCAAGAGGACTGGGAGTAGGGGGTGCTGGTGCTCTGAGAGGCAGGTGGGGAGTCAATGGACTTCAGTGTCCCTGCAACATGGACAAACAGTCTGGGCAAACACAGGGAATTTATTTTCAGCTCATGTGTCTCCATAAAGAGAAAGTGTGTGACATAAAGGACACACGGTCATTATTTTAATAATGTGTGAGGCAATGTTTGGTTTGGGGATGTAAAGACAACTAAAATGGAAAGACAAATAATTGTAAATGAAGACAGATTTGCTGCCTTCAAGAGGCTTACAATTTAGTAAGAGATAAACCTTTAAGCAGCTCTGTACCAGATGCTGGTAGAAATAAGTGCAATAATATGGGAGAATCTTATTTATGGTTGTCCTCATTCTTTATTAGGAAGTATACAGCTATTTCTCCATCTGCCATGGAAGATGTCCTAGCTTAGACTGCACAAGAAGCTGTGAAACTTGATCCAAGTAAGTTGGCAAGGAACTGAAGGCTGCATTTAGCAAACTTTAGGCAGCACCTGGCACTTTGTGTGGCCAGGATAGGCAGGTCATAAAAGCTCACTGAATGTGGGAAGAATTATGTTTACATTGGGGAAATCTCTGACCTGGAATAACTGAGGCCTGAATTTTTGGCTTCATTCTGCTCTTAACCCTATAGTGTTGGAACATTCATTTAATTTTTCTGGGCCTCAGTTTCTGTAAAATAAAAGGACTAAACTAGGTGATTTCTAAAGTAGATGTTATAGTTTATGATTTCTTGAACTGCAGGAAAAAAATCCACTTCTGGCATTCAAAAATCTGGGAGTTTTTAAAAAAAACAAGCAGGGATTCTTGGCTTCCAGTTGAGTATGAACATCAAGGCATCTTCTGTACATGTTGTTAGAGAGAAAATCAAGATGAGAAAGAAAAGATCCTCAATGAATCCAGGAGCTCAGTGTCAGCTCCCAAAGGGCTCTGAGATTGGAAGGCCAGTCCATCCTTGGCTCCATGAGGATGTTTTCTCCTGACAACTGCCTTGATGGCATCCTTCCTAACCTCCAGATAAAAAGTTGTCAGTTTTGGATATTTACATTTAGAATTTTATTCAGGCACATTTCACAAGAGGAATGTTATTCAGAAGAAGGAACTTTTCAGAGAAGCTAGTAAGTTTGGGATACATATTTAGGTGTTGTTAGCTGCATTTTTTGACCTGAAATGAGCAGTCTAATTTACTCAGGTATAAGTATGGAATGGTTATGAGAGTTTTCAGGGTTTTAAAACAAAATAATTAACATAAAGGTGATTCTTAATGAAGAGTTAAATGGCTAAGGAATTACGGCCAAGATGGAGGCATAGGTAGAAAAGGTTTGCTTCCTCTCACAACCAAAAGAAGGATAACAACCAAATTAAAAACAATAAACAACCATAGCTACCAGAGTATCAAACTGCTTGGAACTCTGACAACCAAGGAGTTAAAGAAACATTCATCCAGACTGGTAGGTGGGTGGAGAAATGCAGATACGTGGAGAGGACCCTGGAGCAAGGTGGTGGACTGAGTGGGTGAGGAGGGGCTGGCTGAGCAGGAAACTAAAGACTCAAAACTCTAGCTGTAAAATACTATGAGGGGTGTGAAGGCAGGAGAAACTCCCAGTCTCAGACTGGGAGAGTGGGGCTAGGGCAGAATGAGCAAGTGGCACTATTTCCTCTCTGTCCCCTCCCCACAGACAGAACCACAATACAGTGAAGATGGTTGCCCCACTGTGGCAAATGCCTAAGGCTCCACCTCCTTACAACATAACAAGTGTGCTGAGACAAAGAAATATGCCCAAATGAAAAAACAGGTCAAAGCTCCAGAAAAAGAGCTAAGTGATGAGGAGATAGACAACCTATCTGATGCAGAAGACTGGTAATCAGGATGCTCACAGAATTAATTGAGCTCAGATGCAAAATGAAGGAAGAAATGAAGGCTACACAAAGTAAGATAAAACAAAATATACGGGGAACCAACAGTGAAGGGAAGGAACTGGGACTCAGATCAATGATTTGGACCAGAAGGAAAAAATCAACATCCAGCTGGAACAGAATGAAGAAATAAGAATTCAAAAAAATGAGGAGAGGCTTAGGAACTTCTGGGATAACTTTATGCACTCCAACATCTGAATCAGGGGTGCCAGAAGGAGAAGAGAAAGAGCAAGAAATTGAAATCTTATTTGAACAAATAATGAAGGAGAACTTCCCTAATCTGGCAAAGGAAATAGACTTCCAGGAAGCCCAGAGAGTCCCAAAGAAATTGGACCCAAGGAGGAATACACCAAAGCACATCATAATTAAGTTACCCAAGATTAAAGATAAGGAGAGAAACTTAAAAGCAGCAAGAGGAAAGGAGAGAGTTACCTACAAATGATTCTCATAAGAGTATCAGCTGATTTCTCAAAAGAAACCTTACAGGCAAGAAGGGGATGGAAAGAAGTATTCAAAGTCGTGAAAGGCAAGGACCTACATCCAAGATTACTCTATCCAGCAAAGCTACCTTTTAGAATGGAAGGGCAGAAAAATGCTTCCCAGATAAGGTCAAGTTAAAGGAGCTCATAATCACCAAGCCCTTATTATATGAAATATTAAGGGATGTATTTAAGGAAAGGAAGATCAAAACTATGAACAGTAAAATGATAACAAACTCACAACTATCAACAACTGAACTTAAAAACAAAAACTAAGCAAACAACTAGAATGGGAACAGAATCACAGAAATGGAGATCACATGGAGGGTATCAATGGGGATGGAGAGGGAGAGGGGAGGAATGAGGCAGGAAGCTACAGGAAATAAGAAGCATAAATGGTAGGCATAAAATAGACAGGGAGAGGTTAAGAATAGTATAGGAAATGGAGAAGCCAAAGAATTTATATGTAAGACCCATGGACATGAACTAAGGGGTAGGGAATGCTAGAGGGTGGGGGGGTGCAGGGTGAAGGGGGGATAAAAGAGAAGAAAATAATGGGGGACAACTGTAATAGCATAATCAATAGAATATACTTTAAAAAACACACAAAAAGGCTAAGGATAATTAATGCAAATTGGAGGGAGAGGAAACTGAGGGATGTGTCAGGAACCCAAGCCCTTAGCCAGACAAGGGTGGGGAAGAGTACTAAGGTAGTGGATAGTTGGATGCTCGGTGGGGATGGCAATGAAAAGATTTCACCTAAAAGAATGAATTTATTTCTTGAATAAGCCTCCAAGCGGAGTACCTTTGTGGTATACAAAGTAAAAGAAACAATGTATCTGGAATCAGACTAGATTAACCAGGCTATTTTTTTTTTTTTTTTATGGACTCAAGCCAATCCAACAGGCACCTAGCTCTATGGTGAGAAAATGTTTGCTGTACTTTTTTTGATCTTGAGGGCTTTTGGGGTAGATAATGGATTTATGATGAACAAAAACTAAAGAAGTTTACTTCCATGTTAACTTGTCTTTGAACTTTTTAATAAAGGGGTGAAGTTGTGAACTTTTTAATAAAGGGGTGAAAGGGTGAAGTTTCATAAAGGGGTGAATCTCCTTTATTAAAGGAGATTCAGACACTAAGAAGGATCTCTGGGGATCCTGCTTAAATAAATGATGAGTCAAATTGGTGATGACAGGTTGGAGACAGTTGTAGGATTCCAACAACTTGGTTGTGGAGCCTGTAATAATAGCTGTGTTCACGGAGTGTCATTGGAACTTTCAATATCCTCGGGCTCCTTGTGAAAATCAGAGAGGGTTTACCCTGAGTCTGCCCCCACCCCCAGTAGAACCTCCTCCTTCCCTTCACATCCTGTTGGGTAGCAACCAATTCTTTCCAAAAGTCCGTGATTATGTGTGCCATAGCTGTTGGGTCATATAACTCTCATTATGTGGGATTAGAGAGTATGTGGCAAAAGAAAACCATACTCTTCCGATGGCCTGTCCAGGTGCAATTATTATAATCCTGGAAGGGAATTCAACCTATGGGTTTTCTTATTTGCTTCAAGTAAATATTAGCTGATTCAGCATTGAGGGGAGATGTGAATTCTACTCTGAGGAGTCTGAATTTCCATTGTGGAATGAGGCTTCAACCATCCCTGTCTGGGAGAGTCTGTGGGCCATTCATAAATTCTGAATGCAAAGATTTAAAAAAAATAAAACCCGCTAAATAAGAACAAGCAAAGTAAGTAAAAATGTGATCAAAATAATAACAAGGACTATAGTTAAAAGTGAGAATTAATATAAATAGTAGAAGAAAACTATTAGAGGGGTTGAGATGTGTCAGGCTAAGGAAACCTGAAACACATTGTAGGCAATAAAACCAAGGTCAAAGGTAAGAAAGCTAAGCCAGAGAATTAGAAAAATAACAAAATAAGTGGACAGTACTTAGAAACAAAAAGGCATTAAGTTAGACTAAATAGTAAAAATTGTAGGAAAGACAAAGAAAGAAGACAATAATGAACATTCCACAAAATACTACAAACCAGAAATTAAAAGATAAAAAGAACAAGGAGAATGTAAATGTTTACATAATTTAAGAGACTAAATGACTTGAAAAGGAAAAATATTAAAAGGCCTAAGAAATTCTAGGGTTCAACATTCTCTTCTAAGGGCTAAGCTGGGGTACCCCCTCAGCTTGAGGCCCCCACCTATGTCCTCAGGGAGGAGGTTCAAGGGCAGAGAGCAAGTTGCTGGCTTTTCTAGTTCCCCTGACATTGAGGGTCCTGGCTCATGTGTCCTTCTAAACATTTTCAGCAAATGCTGTGACAGAATCAAATCCCCCATGCTCCATACACACATGATAAAGCAGTGAGGAGGGAAGGCATTGCGTACAGATTTTGAAAATGCCTCGGATGTGGCAGCCAGGAGGGTGCTGTCATTCTCTATTGACTGCAGTTTCCGTCTCTGCACTGAACTGCTGTTGTGGCATTTGGAGGCAGACACTGAACTGTCCACAGTTCCAGAGAAGAAAGGAGGAAGGGAGAATGAATACGTATTGGGCATCTACATCGGGTCAGGCATTGTCCAGGGAATATTACTGTGCTCTTTCTTTTGGTCTTTACCCTATTTTATAAGGTAAATACTTTAATGTCAGTTTTGAGGATGATGAATCAAAGGCATAGAGAAGTCAGATAATTTGCTCAAGGCCACATCCAGGAGTGGAAATGGGACTCTGAAACCCTTGGAGCTTTTACCATGCCATGCCAACTGAGAAATGACTCTTCCTCAGGGCTACTTCATGCTTCTTTCTAGAGTGAGGAGGAAGCCAGTGAGAATGAAGGCTTTCCAATGAAGCCAAGCCAGGCAAAGGGTGTCAGAACACATGGGCCTGGAAGTCCTGGTTAGCATGAGGGCAAGGCTGAGAGGGCCCAAGTGGCTTAGCTGTGCACCTGTCCGGGAGGGTAAGGCCTCCAGCAGTGGGGAAGCAGCGGAGAGACTAGAAGTTAGCCTGGCAGTGGTTCAAAGGGTGGCCCCCAGACCACCAGCATTGGCACCACCTGTGAGCTTGTCAGAAATGAAAAGTCTCGGGCCCCACCCTTACCTGTTGAGTGAGAATATCTGGGCAAGGGTGTAGGAAACTGAACAAGCTCTTCAGGTGTTTTATAAGCACGATAAAGTCTGTGAACCTTTGCTATAGGGGGGCCAAGGAGTTGGATGTGATTTTGGAGGCATAATTAGGGTATTCAGATTTGGGCCACAGGGTGGTAAGTGGATGAGACTCTGAGCTAGTCAACAGTATGAGAGATGGAATTGTGGTGGGAAGAATAAGAAAACCTAAGACTGTGATGATGGGGGCAATTGTGAGACTGGGAAATAGCTTGTAGTTGAGACCATGTTTGAAGAGTCTCAGTTACCAGCAGCTGAGTGGTCTTCAGCAATCCCTTTCCTTATCCCGAGCCTCACTTCCTTAGGCTTAGGTATGGTGGGGCTGTTGCCACTTATCTCATGGGGTTGCTTTGATGCTACAAAGCAAATTAATATTGTGTGTGTCTGACATATAGTCAATGCTCAGTAAATAGTACTTGAGTTTGGGTTTCATGGGGAGCTGAGTGGATGGGGCAGAACAGTGATGGAGAACAGCAGTTCCTTTGGGCCTGGTGGTGACCCTGACCCACTCAGGTAATTCCTGTGGTTGAAATGTTCCATTCCAGTATTCAGGCAGCCGTAAGTTCCTTGGAAAGGTAAATTTTCAACTTGGACTTTATTTAAACAATAAAGCAAACATTTTGCCTGTCTTCTAGGGAGTGAAAAGCTAAGTACATCCCATAGAAGACAAAAGGGGTAGGTTTTCTCTAAGTTATAAATTTTATGCTGTGTGGAGGGTAGAAAAGGAGCTTGATTAATGTCATCCAAGCAAATGGGGGAACAATGTAGCATGATGAAGGTATCATGTGCTCAGAGGAAAGACCTGGATTTGAATCAACCCTGGTCTGTGACATCCCAGCTGGGCAGCCATAGCAAATCTTCCTGAATTGTAGGCTTTTCATTTCCAAGAGGGGGATACTTCACCTCTCAGTATTGAAGAGATTGGAGAAAATCTGGATGAAGACATTCTTAATGGTGTCAGGCACATGATAGCTGATAAGAATTATTTTCTGAATCTCAGTTCTATGCCTAGCCCTTTCCCCATGCCACCGCAGCAAAAAAAAAAAAAAAAGAAAAAAAAAAAAGAAAGAAAGAGAGAAAGCCAGCAGAAGCTACTTCCTTGATGCACCTGAGCAAGTCTGGCTCAGCAAGGTTTGTTAATGTGGACCCTTTAATGATTCCTTGTGTGTTCATGTGATACAGTTCCTCTGCCTGTGGATACTTCATATTCCCCAGTCTTTACTGGGCTGGGAAGAAAGTTTGCTAAGCCAGTTGATCAGCCTCTCTATGCAACACAGGATGCTTCGGGGCCTTTCTCTGTGTTATGGGGCCAGGGCAGCCCCTTCCACATTCTCACTGTCTTGTATTTGGAGACCTTCGAGCTGGGAATGGGGTCTCTTTCTGGCCAACATGAATAAGACTTAAGACAAGAAGCAGCTGGAAAACAGCATAATTTCATGGGCACTGATTTTTATTGTAAGGCCAGGAGGACTGTAAAGTGGGGGACTTTTTAGTTTCTGCAATAGTCTCCTTCAGAGGGACGGCGGGAGAGAAAGAAAAATCAAACAATCAGTCTGTTCTCTTGCCCCAGGCTCCATAATTTGCCTTTTACTTTCTGCATTTTCATATTTGAGCCTGAAAAGCAGAGGACCAAAACAATGAGCAACAGATGTCCTCGTGCAATCTGCACGGTACATGAATTCGGTTAGCATGCAAATTGTCATCCTAGGGCGATTCCAGGGGACTGCTGGAAAGACGGCAGGCCTGCTTTGCAAAATAGATAGAGGGCATGATTAAAATGTCTGGATCCAATCATATGTTTAATTACAATTCCTTTTTTATCTCAGCTACAATGACTGGTAGCTATTATGACACAATATTGAAAATGTGTATGACGCATGGTGGCACTTGGAAGGCTGATAGGTGGTCTGTGTTTGATCAAAATGATCAAAGCTCCTCACCATGTAGAGCCCCTGCTCCTTCTCTCTCATCTGATCCATTTAGATGAGCAAAATATGATTTACAGGAGACAGTTGATGTGATTTTTTATTCCCCAAGAGCAGGGGCATAATTTTTGCACAATCATTTTTTCTAAAAACAATGGAGCTTGACAATGCTTATAAACACCCAGTAACAGACCTTCGCTCATGCTTCAGCTTTAATTTACTCTCATGCTCAAACACTTTGGAATTTTATTATTGGTATAATCAGAAAAAAAGACAAAAAATCTTAAAAGCACTGAGAGGAGAAACTCTTGATTATTTCATTCTATTCATACATCCAGATTATTTTGGGGTTTTCAGATAAAAGTACAAGTGAATTTCTCACAAGATGCTGTATTGAACACGAATATGAAGACTGACTTTCCCCATGTAAATTGTGGAAGTGGAATCAGCTAAAACTTCTGTTGTGTCCTTAATAAGAAATAATTTATATGGACTTGTTTGTGTCCTTTAGCTGAAACTCTGAGAGACAGGTATAGGGAACATGGATGCTAACTTGGATAAAGTACTCTCTCCATTTTCTCTGGGAAGACACCTCCACATTGTTGGCCATGGCTGCATGTTCCCGATTGTGATCTTTTCTTTTTCCAGAATAAATTTCTTTTGCTGAAGAAAAACAAAAACAAACAAACAAAAAAGAGAACACACCCCTCCCCCTGCAACTTGGTCAGCATGCCTCATCATGGGGATTTTAAAGATGTATCCAGCATTTTGGGGAGAACCAGTTTTGCTAACAACTAGCTAAACATAGCCAGTATTAATTTGGACTATACATTATCAGGTAAAAGCCTTTTATACATTTCAGAGCTAGGTAGCAGTATATTTTTCACACATTGAAAGTGTTTCATGAGAACTTAATACAAAACTTGAGTTGTGGTTTCGCGTACACTTGTTTCTGTATCTTAGAGGCACCCTGCCCTACCTTATTCTCCTTTTACACTGGCTATTGTTGTATAAAGAAAAACATATTTTTGACTAGCAATAAGAAACTGAGTCAAGTATTTATTGTGCTTCTACACTCAGTACTGTGCTGGGGGCTGTGGGAGCTTCCGTCTGACTTCTTGAGGCTTACCTCCTGCCCTCAAAGATTTTTAGCCTGGTGCAAGTTCCAGTGAGTCATACCTGAAGAGGAAACGAAGATAAAGAGATGGGTACAAAAACAGACAAAAAGAGATGGGGAATTGGAGAGGGAGGGAGGGAAAAAGCTTGGGCAGAAGGGTGGGGAGAGAAAGAGGTAGCTAGAAGCCTCTAGTCCTTTATCAGCTGCGCCCTGCTACTCTGGGTTTTCCAAGGAAGGTGAGGAGGGCAGGGTGGAAGACATTCTAGGAAAAAGCATACTGTTTATCGCCATGAGGCTTTGGCTCCAAACTTTTGTTGAAATTCTAGCTGTGATCACTAAAATGAACCCTGGGTGAATCACAAAACTGTTTTTGTATCTGTGACTTAAGGTTTGCCCTGAAAACAGGCTAATAAGCTGTTTAACTTTTACCTTTAATGAACCCTATAGTTCCTATACCAATAACTAACTTTTATCAGACTGTGGGCAGACATTGTGCTAAGAACTTACTAGATATTTTCCCAATGGGCCCTCACAAAACTGCCCTTTGACATAAGTACCATCTCCCAATGGCTCAGGTGCAGAAGGTGAGGCACAGAGACGCTAAGTAACTTACCTATAGTTAGGGCTCCAGTTGTCAACATTAGAATGTGGATGCTCCACCACTATACTGAACTATCTAAGTATATACTGATGATGGGAAGATAAATCTAAGGAAATACTGAAAATCTTAAGAGAAAAAGATGACCCTTATCCCAATACAGTCTTACTGTATTCCTGCTACTGAAACCCCATCCCTTAATAATATGAACCATTTTTATTCTAGTCTCTGCTTGCATCCAGTCTCACTCTCCTCTTTGGGAGAAGGATGGAGATGAGGTTGTGTGAGATGCTCCCCATCATGGAGTGTATACTGTCAGGACAGGATGTAAGGTTGAAATTTGAGTAGTTGGAGCAGAACTTAAGCTGGTCTTTGAGAAATGGGAAGCTGAGTAGTGAGTAAGGAAAAGAAGGGCATACTCATTCTGTATAGGAAGGTTTGTAGAAGGTGGAGGAGACAGCATGAATGAAAATGAAGGGCAGGCAACAGTGTGGGGCATTTGCAGAGCCACAAGGAGGTCATCCCAGCAGAGGTGGATGGCTTATGCGGTGGAGGTGAGGGACATTGAGGAGGTGAAGGACATTGTGGAGGATCTTATATCAGGTGCCTTTAACTGCCTACATTTGTTTGCAGCCCTGTCGCCTCTTGTGATCTGATAGCATTTGGAAGAGGCTGGGTACTGTCACAGTGTGGCCCGGAGCTCTCGCATAACCCTGTGTGGGCAACGTGCAGGGTATACTGTGGGGGAGAAGTAACTAACTGTCATTGCTTCAGGGGCTGCAGAACCCCTTGAATGTCCTGAGGGACCAGATCAAGACTCCCCAGAGCAGTCTAGGTCTGTGCATTGGTTCTGAGGTGTTTTACAAACAGCTATTTCTTGATCAAGAGAAAGACTTCCATTTAATGGTATTTTATATTCTTTATCACAGACTGCTTCCTATGTGTGTAGTCAAATACAAGGTGATTACCCCTCCATGAGGCAGACTCAGTTTTGCATTTTTTTAAGGGCTGGAGATGGATTTGCCCTGATCCCCTGTACCCACTACCTTGCACTCATTCTCTGTCATGCCAGTGAAGCTTTGTTGTGAACTTGGGCTCTAGGTCATTCTGTGACTCGAGTTTTCACAAGTCCATCAGTAGTACAGTCTGCATCAGTCTTTCAGGCATAATGAGAAAAACATTTTCTGAAGGAAGCCTAAACACCTCCTTGGTTTGAAATAACTCACAGAGCATTTAATTTAGTTCACATTTTAAAACTCTAACATACTATATATAATATTATTCCATTAGTTTCCTGTGGCTGCTGTAACAAATTGTCACAAACTCATGGGCTGATAACTACTACAAGAAATTTATTCTCTCCCAGTTCTGGAGATTTGGAGTCTGAAATCAAAGTGGTAGAAGGGCCACGCTCCCTCCACAGACTCTAGGCAGAATCCTGTCTTGCCTCCTCCAGCTTCTGGTGGCACTGGGCATTTCTTGGCTTCTGGCTGCATCGCTCCAGTTTTTGCCTTTGTCTTCATATGGCCTTCTCCCCTTGTTCTCTCATAAGGACTCTGGCCATTGGATTTAGGGCCCACCTGGATAATCCAGGGTGACCACCCTGCAAAGACCCTTTTTCCAAATAAGGGCAGATTTGTAGTATTCAGAGGTTAGGATGTGAATATGTCTTTTTGGGGACCACAATTTAACCCACTACAATCATACTTTCTAAATAAGCTGCCTTGAGGCAATACTCTACTACTCAACAACTGTAAGATACAGCAAATGTTTTAAAATTTATACCTGTAAATTTTCAAGTTGTAGAATGATTCAAACATTCCTGGTCAGAGGACAGGAAAGATGTTTCTACTTCTCTACATTTAAAAACCCTGGGTTTGAGACCTGGGTCCACCCTTTCCCATCATACAGGGCTCTCTGCCTGAGCTTCAGCTCCTTCCTCTGCCATAGGGGCTGATCCCTTTGGATGTTGGGAGGATAAAATGCCATGTGGCTCACTTTGTAAACTGAGGAATGGTATTTGCAAACATAGGCACAGGAGTCTGATGTGATTAGAAGGATGTGAGAACTTGCAAATTGGTTCACTTTTGAGGGGTGCTTGCTACAAAGATGCTTTTAAGTCCATGAAAGCATCCAGGTTTGTATCAAACCACTTGAATTTCACACTCAGTATGAGGCAAATAACTTCAAGTTAGGAGGATTTCTTCATAAACAATATACATGGACATGTACCTTTCAAAAAACATCTAATGGTAAGATGTTAGATAATGACAAGACTATTTCTCTGCAGTCCTTGGCACATACTTTTGGCCTCAGAAACAGCTCTACACAGAGAAAACGGTGTTGACTTGGCCACCTGCACTGTGCTTTCTGTCATTCAGCACCTACGGCCTATAGTAACAAAAGAGGAATCAGCAGTTTATGAAACCACAACAGACTTATGGGAGGGTGGCTTTTTGGATAAACACATTTAACTGCAGGGTTTTTATCAGTGCAAGATCATACACCAGAGAAATTTTAATGCAGAGATCATTTTAAAATTAAAGTGCTAAGACCATATTTTCAAAGCTATTTGTTTTAATGGTGACTTGTTAGCTGTTTAAAAAAAAACAAAACGTTTGAGTCACTATTTTATCTTACAAATGTTAAGTATTCTTTGTAGACAGGAACTGTCTGTTAAAGTAATATCTTACATCTACTGAATCAAAAATACTTTAAAATGAAAGGCTGACATCTGTTTACTATATAAAAATAGGGTGCTGTGTATTTTTACTAGAAGAATTTTCCTTTAATAAGGCAGCCAAAAGTCATCTACACACACCAAACCAATTTACAGCCAAAACCTGTTGAATACCAACACAGCATCATGGATGCTTAGCAATCCATTTTTTCCAGTATTACACTGATTTGGTATTAAATTTGTATAGGAAACATATCTGTCTCTTTTTGAAGGAAAGTATATAATAGCAATAAAAAAAGCCTAGGTTAATTATTAATTTGGTAAGCTTCGATCTTTTTAGTGCTCTCAACTTTGATTCCATTATATTGGCAGTTGATCTTCCTTATTTAAGATGATCAAACTGCAACTGAGGTCTTTTTTACGTTTTTCAATCAATTCAAGTAGTAGCGAACACTGTCTGTATGTTTGGCCAATTTCACCTGAGATCTAAGTCACTGCAATTAGGAAGAGATCAGACAGAAGGCAGTCAACTTGGTAAAGGGTTTAAATCTGTCTGTAATCTCATACAGGTGCTGCTTCCTGTGCTCTGGAAAATCCCTCATCACAAAACAGGCCAACTGAGCCACACCTGGGTTTTAGCAGAACATCTGGACCTACTCTTTCCTACTCGCTCATGTTCTTCAAATCTTCCCTAAACAAATGGCACTTCAGTTCAAGCCTGACACCAGAGATTTGTAAGTCCTATATGCCCTGCCAAATCCAGTTTGATACAAAACACAGCTACCCTTCTTGAATCAAATACATTACAGATATGATGACTTGGTCATATATTTCAATTAGTCAAGCCTCAAGTAATTTGTGGAGGTCATTTCCATCAGTAGCAATACATTTCCTAATGGTATTAATAATTAAACAGGGAATTTTGGGGAAAGTTGAAGTCAAATGTCTTTTAAATGCCCTTGCTTTTTTTATTGGCCATATGCTCTTTATTTTCTAGTCATACAATCATTGGCTAGGAAAGTCCCCAAAATTAAATATAGATGTAGATATAATTAATGAAATGCCAGTTTTAATGGATTTTGGCTTCCTTAAAAAATCATATGTTTATTAAACTCCTAAATGTCTAATTTTCACCTAATGGAGCCACTTAATACTTCCCTGCACAATTCTGGGAGAGCTTCGTAATTGATTAATAACTATGTATTAGAGATAAACTTTGGGTTTAACATTATGTTGGAAAAACTGACTTTACAAGTGATCAAGCAAACTGTTGGTGTAATTTGTGTGACTTTACACATGGCCTTCAGTAAGTGCTTTTGTGGAATTTTGGCATTTCAGCTCAGGAATGCCGGGGAGTAAGAATGGTCAGCATGAAGCATGAATGGTGTGGGGTAGGTATGCCTATTACAGCTCCCATTAAGTATGCAGGAACAATGTGTTTAGATAAACACATCAAATACATATTTCAGTGTTAACATTTGGAATTGCTAACCAGTTTACAATAGTGACTTTATTACAGTTGCAGTGATGTTCTGTTTATTGTTTGAAGTTCTTGGATTCAGATGACATTAGTCAAGTTCACTGTCTCGGAGAAGGTCTGGGGCAAGGAGGTGGGAGGAATTGAGGATTGAGGGTACAGTGGCATGGAGGGAGTGATGGAGAAGGAGGAGCACAAAGAGAATCTGTCATTCATACTAACAAGAAATAATCCAGGAGGCGGTCTCTAAAAAGTTCAGAAAGCAGTTTCAATTCTCAAGGCCATTGCTATCAATAGTTTTGCAGTTAGCTCTGAAGTACCAAGTGATACCTTATATTCCTGAGGGACCAGGATTGAGAGAGACTTTCTAGGGTATCCTTTGGAATTGAGGCTAAATTGGGCTGGTCCAGATGTTCCCATGGTAGGACTAATGGGAAGGCCTCCTATATGAGCAGGGATATCTATCTGACTTGGTAGCAATGCAACTTGGCAGTGACTCAAACTCAAGTGCCTCTTGGTAATGGAGTCTAGCATTTAAATAATGAAAGCACTTGATTTTCTTCTCCAAAATCTCTCTGCAGCATGGTTTATTTTTGGTTGGGTAGATGCATGATTACGATATCAAATGTGTGAACTAAATAGGCTTTGAGGTTTGGGAAGTCTCAAGTTGATAGTTTTTGTAAAGATTTACTTTGCTTTCAAAATAACTGAAGTTGTAATAGGTCTTTTTCCCTCTGATCCTCATATTTTGTGATGTGAATGGATAAGGTACCCAGATTAAAGTTAAAGTTTTCATGTGTCAGTTTCTTGTATCCAGAAGCAGTGAAGGATAATTGGGAATAAAAGGGTTGTAAGGAGTGTAGGGAGCGGGGGAGAAGAGCATAGAGCAAAGGGAAAAGCAGGCAAAGCATGAGGACACAAAAATGGATGCTGATGTTTCCTATAACATAGGTGTAAAGATGACCTTTATAAGATTACCAAGAAATGTAGAGGGTTGGACAAAGAATCTGATGCTCAAATCTCACAATTTGGAAAGAAATGGGTCTTCCAAGAGGGAGATGTGGTGTAATACAGACATAGGATACCTGCCCTAAAATTGTGTGAGGGTCAAAGAATTTTTGGCAGGCAGGAATAAGTTCTGAAATAGATCCCAATGGAGAGTCAGTAGGAATTTCCAAAGATGGAAAGAAAGTAAGTGGAGTAACCGGGCTATAAATAATGGGGTAACACTGAGCAGTAGGAAATGAGTTTCGTGAAGGTAGAGATCATGGGAGGAAATATTTGATTTCTCATTTCTGACACAAGGCCTGGCACACAGTAAGTAATTAGTGTTTAAGCAGAGCTGTAAAGGTGTAAAAACAAGCCAAAATTAGGAAGTATGGAAAAGAATTTGTTAAGCAACAGAATAAGAACAGGGGGGAAAGAAGATGATTTTCTGAATAAAAGGAACTGTAAAAGATGATACAAATTAGCCTTTTTATGAATGAAATTTGGATTTAAAAAGTTAATCCTACAATACTTTGTTGGAAAATATCTAAGTTTTTGATCATGTTTTCCAATTAAAATATGCCCGCTTGAGAATATGAGGTCAAGGTGAAATTGAATAGCCCTGTGAAAAAGTTTAGGAACAGAAAGACAGACAAAAAGCTATCATTCAGGTCTGTGATTCCACATAGTTCTTCCATGCCAGAGGAAGGAGCCCATCATCCCTGCCATCTCACTGGTCAGTAGTAGCTGGTTGATTTCAAGTTTGTTGAATGCCTAAGTTATTTTGGTGAGGCTATGAAGTGCTTTTTTTCTGCACTCACTTTCTAAAAATGAGAATATATTTTTTTCTACATAAGATCCAAGTGAGAAATACTTTCTTGTTCTTTTTTTTTTTGAATGACTGTCTATGCCTCCAGGTTCTGCTAATAAGGTATTTTGTAGATGAGGACAAATAAGGAGGGATTTGATTGGTTAAGAGACCTGCGTCTGTAGAATTTTAGTGAAATCCTGGGAAATGACTTACTGTCATCCTTACTCAGGAGACAGAGTTGGTAAAAGAGCCTGAAATGGAACACTGAGGAAATCTAGTTCTTAACTTTGGTGTTTACTGAAAGGACTGATCTATCAGTGCTGTGAAGACAAAAATGATCAGGAATATGGCCTTTACTCCTGCACAAGCCACACAGGAGGCTGCTGGAGTAACCGCCCCTCGCTGGGGCAGCTGGTGGAAGTTCACACCAGCAGGTCGGTTGAGAAGCTGCCTCCCTGTGCTGAATCCAATAAAGAGATCAACCTCTTCACGTTCCCTTAGAGTCTTTAGTGGAACACGGGTTGGTCTCAGAGCTATTTTTTATGCTTTTGTTAAATCTCTAAGGTTGAGGTTGATTAACTTTTAGATTAAGCCGCACTCTGAAATGAAGTTTAAAATGTCTTAACCTTCGAATAGGAATGGAATTCTCACCAGTCATTATTAGAGCTCACTGATGTTACAAATTTGTGGACGGATGTTATCCATTAGGGTGAAAGCAGAAAGGGGCTATAAAGTTGACTCAGAAGGCTAAGTACTTTACCTTCAGGGAAGCACATATAAAAATCTGTCCTGAACTGTATACATAGTAATAGTTAAAGCTTTGAACACCTGGTTCTTAACTGGCCAGGCAAAGTCATATAAAATACTGACATACTTTCTACTTACTGTTATTTTGATCTTTACTATTTTTTATATGCACTTAGGAATTTAGCCTCAGTGATCAGTCAATGCAAATGGCATTTACTGAATGCCAACCATGTGCCAGTATAAATCTAAGATGAAGTTTTAGGTTAGGATGAGATTTCTCGATACCTGTGTTGGTCTAATTCTTGGACCCATGGAAATAATGGTTACATTCAGTAGTTCTTAACACCCTTTTTCAGTCATTTGACAAGTTGACATTTTTCAGAGAGTTCAAAATCTGCAAGGTGCTGCATGCCTGGTCTAGTTAGCTGAAGTGGTTGGAAAATGGCATTAATGAGGCCAAGGTTCACTCCCCATATGGCCTAGGTTGTTTTGAAAGAGAAAAACTGTTCCATAGCCACAGGCTGTATCTCCAACACTGCCTATCGTCTTGATTTGCCAATAATAGCCGTGCTTCAGAAGGAGGATCACTCTAGAGACAGTAGAACTCAGGGAAAATCCTTTACTACTCCTGGGAAAACAATTCAAAGTTTACATACTATGATGATAACTCAGTAGTGTCACCTCTGTCAATAAACATCATTCTAGCTGAGGTGGCCTCTATAAATAAGAGAGCGCAGAAACCAAGATCATCAACAATGAAAATCAGATCAAGGGGATGTATGGAATACAATAGCTAATTTTTGTTGAGTACTTATCTATCGGCTATTGTTCTGAGCTTTTTAATATGTGTTAAATTATTTAATCTTCGTCATAACCCTTTGAAGTACTTTCAGTAGTCTTATTTGGTTCATAAGGAAACTGAGGCATACAGACATTGATCGATTTGCCTTGAAGTCACACAGCTGGGCTGATTCCAGAGCTCTTGCCTTAACCACTCCACTCAGT
Organism: Trachops cirrhosus; assembly: GCA_028533065.1. Lineage (NCBI taxonomy): Eukaryota > Metazoa > Chordata > Mammalia > Chiroptera > Phyllostomidae > Trachops > Trachops cirrhosus. The sequence continues at coordinate 91,967,835 of CM052544.1, forward strand.
ACAGGTTCTGCCTGGAGAGGAAATGCATTGGCTTGCCAGCCAGCTCTGAAATAGATGAGAGCCACCGAAGGTCTAACTCCCAGTTCACTGGTGAATGGTAGCTACTTACTGGTTTGATTATTTTTACTCTACTGCTGGACCACCAAACTCACTGATTAGCTAAAATTAGTCTATGAAATTTTCATCCTTTCCACTCTTATGCCACCTTAAACAAAGAAAATGTGAGCTTGGATGTTTCTTTGCAAATGCTCTTAGGCATTTTTAGATAACTTCTGAAACTAAAAACTATTTTTATTATCCACACGATAAAGCATCATAGAAGCTACTGCATAAAATTGAATGAGGCATTCGAAATCAAATTAAAAGACTTGGTCTTCCTGCTGCTGTCTTCTTCCCATCAGCCTCACAAATTAGTCCGTCTCCCTTATGGAAAAAAAGCCTCCTTTTGGCCGTAGGTTTCCAGCAGGCTGTTCACATCCAAATGTCCTTTCTTTTAGGCTTGAATTCTGAAAATCACTTTCATTCCTTAATCTACTGTAATGTACCTTCCCACTCTGTTCCACTGGAATAAGTTGTTTGAATTTTACCAATTCTGTCCTGTAAGTTAAGTCTGTCTTCTCTGGGTCCTTTAATTTTGTCTGCCCTCTGCATAGTATTTGCTCCTCCTCCCAACTCAGCCCTCATATTCATTACGCTGTGTCATTCCACACCTTCTAAGTTTCACCCACCCCTCCTGTTGGTTCACTTACTCAGCCTGGCTGAAACACAGGCATTGCTCTAAGTTCTTATCCTTAGCTCTCTCTTCTCCTCAACTGATTCTCTGCTCTCACAACTGTGTGATCTCATTGTTACCCATTTACTCCACAGTGACTTCTATATGAGAGATGCCAGAACTCTAACCTGTGCAGTCTTCACTTCTCTGTAAAGCACCAGCCCTAATTTTCCATCTCTTTGCTGGTTATTTTTCTTCTGGTTGGTCTACCAATATTTCAAATTCAATTTGTCCAGACTATGTCCCTGCCTCCACAGTACTCTGAAAGTTTTGCTCAAATTTATGCCTTTCCCAGCTGGAAATCTGAGTTATCTTTGGCTTTTTCCTGTTGTTGTTGTTTTTTTTTTCCTACTTCCAAGGGTTTGCCAAATCTTGTTGATTCTGTTTCTAAAAACTTTTTGGAATCAGTCTGTTTTCCAATTTTATTTCTATGGTAATTTGGACTTTCATCCAAAAGTATTGAGCACCCACTAGGTTTCAAGCTAGAGATACAAAGGTGGGTAAGGCTTCATTCCTGCATTAGGAGTCCTCCAGTTCAAACAGGGGGACAGAAGGAAACAAGTCCTAGTGTGACGAGAGCTATAGTGGAAGGAAGTGTGCGCAGTGTGCCCTGGGAGTGCGGCGGTGGGAGAACAAGGTGCTGTTGGCACAGGAATGGAATAGAATCATACCCACTGAAGCACTGGTTTTACTCACACACAGCAAACTACCTCTTTCTGAGCACTAAATAAACACTTATTTATAAGCAGTGTTTTCTTGTTTCACCACCAGCTGAGAATTTTTCTTAATGATATTTTCTGTTCTAAGTGTGAGCTGCCTCCTCCTTCTGGTGGTGATATTTTAAATATTATGAAACTCTGCTGGTTCTGTACTATGTGACACATGAAATTTAGAGTTGCCCTGTGATTTCATATAATTATGAGTAAAACACAGGAAATTCTATTGTGAAAGAACCACTCAAAATTGTCACTGTGGCTCTTATTAGCACTAAAAATGGCACAAATGGTATAACATTGAATTTGTGTCTTCATTTATTTCTTTATAGCACTGAATTTTTAACACTCCTATTCAGTTTAAAAATTTTAAAAAACTTAATTCACTTAGTGGTTAAAAGTTAACAAAGTAGTTCTCTAGCTAAAAATTTCATATTTAATACAATATTCTTGTGTTTGGGCCTGAAGTTATTAAAATTATTATTGTGGGTTAAAATGGTCAAATATTGGCAATTTTATATGGCTTAACCTAAGAAATCTATAACTTTTTTCCTATTTTATTTTTTGGAGTTTATTTATTTTATTTGATTTTAATTTTTAAATTACAGTTGACATGCAATATTATATTAGTTTCAAGTGTACAGCATAGTGGTTAGACATTTATATAATTTACAAAGTGGTCCCCCTGATAAGTGTAGTTCCCACCACCTGGCACCATACATAGTTACCTTTTTTTTTTAGTTATTAGGACGAGGAGAATTGAGAGTGTATATTATGGTCCTTAAGGTAATCAAGGAGAAGTCATCTTTGTGGCCCAGTCATCAATAGTCATTATTCTTTGCTTGCTTTGATTTTCTGATTCCAATAGAAATTCTTGAATGTTTAATAGTTACTCTCTATGGCATGAATGTACTTGTTCTGAATGGGGTCTCAGCATCATTTAGAGGCTCTCACCTACATAGTTCTTGGGTTTGGAGACTTCTGAGATAGCTGTAGATGTCAGAGGTGGGAAGAATTAGTTCTCTCTTTTAAAAGACAAACACTCTAGGAACAAAGGATATTAATATACCTAACATTATGGAGAGTTGGAACTAGACCTCTTTCTGTTTGCAGAGACTAGAACATATTCAGGAGAGAGAGAGTGAGAGAGCGAGAGAGGAAGAGAGAGAGAGGGAGAGAGAAGAAAGAGCAGGAAGAGGTAGAAGTATTCAGAGGATTTACAGCAATATTAAAGGGTCAACCTTATCTTTAGGCAGCCATGACCTTTAAGATTTCCATTAAATTTCGGGGGGAAAAGGGGAAGGGTTTACAGGAACAAGTATAAAGGACATGTGGATAAAAACTGGGGTGGGGGGTGGAAATGGGAGGGAGGTGGGGAGCACTGAGGGGTGGGCTGGGATGGGAGTAAAAGACAGAAAACTGTACTTGAACAACAATTTTAAAAAATTAAGTAAAAAAAAAAAGATTTCCATTAATCCATACCCCTCTGACCATGCTGACTAGGGCTCCTTACCTGATCCTTCCTACCAGATCTGTTGTCTTCATATTGGTCTCCAGGTGAGCTGTTCTATAGTAGGAATAACAGGTACTTATGTTTCTAAGAACTGGGAAGCACAAAACATTTCTTTAAAGAAAATCAGGTTTCTAGTGTAAAACATTCAGTTACTTTGACAAATTTATTATTACTCTTATTCCTAAAGAATGAGATATAAGATTAAATGGAACAAACATTTCAGTTATCTTTCTATTCATATAATCTTTAGAAGTATGTTTAAGGAAATCAATTTTGGGAAAATTTTCAGATTACCAATTCCATTCACTGTGGGTTTATTTTACTTCTGAATATAATGAAACTCCCAGTTTCTGGTTGGACAAAATGTGTAGTCTAAAGTAGAAGGTACAATTTCTTAACATAATGAAGTGTTTCAGAGGCTTTCTGGGCATAAATGATATTTCAGAGTTGTCTTATTTAGTTAAAATAGAAAACTATTTTGAAAATAGTGCTGATAGAATAAAAATAGTCATTCTAAAATTAATATCCCACTTTCAGGTTCGGTATATTTGAAAAATTTTATTTAAGGAAGTTCAACAATTGCAAATATCACCTTATTCTTCTGTAAAACATATAAAACAGCATCGAACTAAAATGTAGTTTGCTAAGAAAAGTCACTTGTTGTCTTGGGGCACTGACAGAATACTCACAGTTCTCTTTGAACATCTGAAAGTCTATTGTATCGTGCTCTGTATAAGTTTTTGGATTAAAGAAGAAAGTTGGTTAATTGACCTATTTAAAACTCATCTCACTATGTCTCCAGCCTGAAGACCAGAGTGCTCTTCTAAAGAGCTGGGGTTTTTTATGAGGTGTTTAATCAACATTGCCAAATGCAACTTGGTGGATGCTTCTACAACCTCTCAGCAGAGTGATGCAGGCTACTTGATTGTTTGTGTATCTTTAATAGCGTATGTTCACCTTTCTTATAAGGAAATGTGTGGGATGTTCTGGTTATATATAAATCATCATGAACAGAATGTGTTTGTATTTATGTAGGATTGAGGCCAGGAATCTCTCCATATATCCATTTAATTTGTTCTGCAGACTTAAAATATTGGCAGAACAGACTGCATGCATGGCATCTTGAGTAGTGATGCATTCTTGATACACTGGTAACAATGAAGAAAAATGGGTGAACTGGCTTGGGTTTCCTAGACTTTTGGTGGGGAGGAGAAGGATTTAGTTTCCAGAATACAGTGATATTCTCTCCAGTTCACTATGTATATTATCTCATATTCACTGTGTTGTACGAGCCTCACAGCTACCCTGAGAGCTGAGGAGGCAGGTAATAACTTCTATTCAGAGTTGAGGAAACCAGCACCCAAGAGAATTTGCTTGAAGATACAATGAAAGTGATCTTCAAGTCCAATGTTCTTTCTAGTACTTTCACCATTGTGTGGTTTCAGGACATTTAAAAACAAAGCTTTAAAAAACTTTCACTTGCAGTATTTTGGTTGTTCAAACCCTAGACTAAGCTGGTGGTTCATTTGTCCGTGGTTGGAAATGATGGTAGAATGATCAGTTTACTTGAAAATCTAGCCTAAGAATAGCATGGAAATGCATAGGAGAGGAAAAGAGGGAATTTAGCATCTAACCCTTCTATAAGTAGGTGGAAGTGGAGAGGAAAGAGAACTCAAGCAAATACTTTAATAATTCCTAAGTGACTTTTTTAAAGAGTTTGGATTCTAAATATATTGAAACCTCATTATAACATTGTTTTTGAGGTTCATGCTTTAGAATATAATCTTACAGGTGAAATTTTGACCCTTTTTGATGAACTCTCAGTTTCCATAATTTAATGAAGAATGTTATAGTTATATAACATTCTTATATTAAGGCTACACCTAGTTTTCAATAAAAGAGCAATTTCTTTCCTTTGATAGTGTTTTCTAAATAAAGAGCAATAAATTCTTTTCTTCTTGTTATAGGGATATCTGGGTGGTCTTGCTCTTCCAAATGAAATTGTAAATTCTAAAAAAATGGGGACTAAATATTATATATACTAGTTGTACAATAAATCTTTTTGAATTAAATTACTTTTATAAAATTTGTGGGGTAGTTTTCAGATAAATACTACTATATATTCCATGTCCCTATGCAATTAATCTTTTGTGCAAATTTTTAATAATGTTTTTATAATAGTTTTACCTCCCTCATCTACAAATAAAATATCTACCTACTTAAGTAAAAATAGATTTTGACATTAAATTCCATAACTATTAAACATTTGATACATGCTTGTGCAGAACACAATCAGTGTATGGCTTTTACTAGTAAGAAGGTCATTATGGTATCATTTAATGATTTACTGCTATAATTGGTTCAAATTCCAGCTCTAAAATGTCTTAGCTTGGAAACTTGGAGCAAATGACTAGTATTCTAAGCCTTGTGTCCTCATCTGTACAATGGTGAGGATAGCTCCTAAGAGGGTTGTGAAACTGACTGAGGCAATGCACATTTCTTGGCATACAGTAAATTCTCCTATATTAGATGTTGTTAAGAAATTAGGGGGGAAAATCCCATTTGCTATAGCAACAAGAAAAAAAAAGTACCAGGTATAAACCTAACCAAGGAGGTAAAAGACCTGTACTCAGAAAATGACACAACACTGAAGAAAGAAATTAAGGAAGACACAAATAAATGGGAGCATATATCACGTTCATGGATTGGAAGAATTAACATCATCAAAATGTCCATACTACCCAAAGCAATCTGTAAATTCAAGGCAATCCCTATTAAAATACCAATGACATATTTCATAGATATAGAACAAACATTTCAAAAATTTATATGGAACCATAAATACTCACAGCAATTTTGAGAAGAACAAGATAGGAGGAATCACAATACCTGATATCAAACTATATTATAAGGCCACTGTAATCAAAACAGTCTGGTACTGGCATAAGAACAGATACATTGTACAATGGAACAGAATGGAGAGCCCAGAAATAAAGTTATGTCTCTATTGTCAATTAATATTTGACAAAGGGGGCAAGAGCATAACATCGTGTAAAAATAGCATCTTTAAGAAATGGTATTGGGAGATCTGGACAGCTACATGCAAAAAATGAAATGACCACTAACTTATACCATACACAAAAATAAACTCAAGGTGGATAAAAGACTTAAACGTAAGTCACAACACCATAAAAGTCCTACAGGAGAACATAAGCAGGAAAATTTCAGATATTCCATGCAGCAATATTTTCAATGATATGTCCCTAGAGCAAGGGATATAAAGGAAAGAATAAACAAATGGGACTACATCAAACTAAAAATCTTCTTCATGGTGAAAGCAAACATAAGGAAAATGAAAAGAGAACCAACCATATGGGAAAATATATTTGCCAATGATACCTTGGACAAGGGTTTGATTTCCAAATATACAAAGAACTCACACAACTCCACACCAGGAAGACAAAAAACCCAAGTAAAAATGGGCAAAGGACCTGAACAGACACTTTTCCAGAAGGACATACAGAGGGCCTATAGACATATGAAAGCATACTCAGCATCACCAGCCATCAGAGAGATGCAAATTAAAAACACAAGGAGATACCACTTCACAACAGTCAGAATGGCCAGCATAAACAAATCAACAAACAACAAGTGCTGGCAAGGCTGTGGAGGAAAGGGAACCCTAGTACACTGTTGGTGGGAATGCAGATTGGTGCAGCCACCATGGAAAACAGTATGGAATTTCCTCAGAAAACTAAACATGGAACTGCTTTTCGACCTGACAATTCTACTGCTGGGATTGTACCCCCAAAATCCTGAAACACCAATACAAAAGAACCTATGCACCCCAATATTCATAGCAGCATTATGTACAATAGCTAGGTGCTGGAAACAACCTAAGTGCCCATCAGTAAATGAGTGGATCAAAACACTGTGGTACATTTACACAATGGAATACTTTGCAGCAGAAAGAAAGAAGGATCTCCTACCCTTTGCAACAACATGGATGGGACTGGAGAATATTATGCTAAGTGAAATAAGCCAGGCAGTGAAAGACAAACACCATATGATCTCACTTATAAGGGGAACTTAATTAACAAAACAAACAAGTGAGCAAAATAGAACCAGAGACATGGAAATAAATAACAAGCTGACAGTGATTAGAGGGGAGGGGACAGGGGGTAATGGGGAAAAGAAGGGGAAGGGTCAAGTCAGGAACATGTATGAAGGACCCAAGGACAAAGACAATGGGATGGGGGACGGTTGAACGTGGGAGTTGTGGGCTGGGTAGGGCTAGGGAGAGTAATGGGGGGAAAATGAGGACAACTGTAATTGAACAACAATAGAAAATAATTTTAAAATGATTATTTTGAATGAATATATTTAGTGATAGATACACAACTGCTTTTCCAAATAAGACAATTTTAAGAAAAGTGACATCTTTGAGTGGTGGTTGAATGGCTTTCACTGTTTTCCCCTAATTTGAGTAAAATGTAATAAATTTTATGTTTTAAGATAAAAATAGATATTATAAAATGTTTGGAAAATGAAATTACCCAACAAATTCACATTTTTAAAATTATGTAAAAGTAACTTTATTTTTATTATATTTTTTCCATTACTATTTTTTATCTCTCTCTTTTATTGTTATTCAAGTACAGTTGTCTTCATTTCCCCACATGACTCACATTTCTTTTAAAATTTTTAAATTAAATTTATTGAGGTGACATTGGTTAATAAAATCATATAGGTTTCAAGTGTACATTTCTACAATACATCCTCTGTATGTTGTATTGTGTGTTTACCACCCAAAGTCACAAATTCACATTTCTAATTGATTTTTTAAAAGGTTTTATTCATTAAAAAATTTTATTGTATTTTTTCCATTACGATTTAGTCCTTTTGTACCCTCCTCCTCTCCATAGTCAACAAACTATTGTCCATGTCTGAGTTGTTTTTCCTTTTTGCTCAGTCCCTCTACCCTCTAACCTTCCCCCTGACCCTGCAGCTGTCATCCTGCTCTCTATCTATGAGTCTTTCTCCATTATGCTGGTTCATTCAGTTTGTTCATTAGATTTCACATATGAGTGAAACCATATAGTATTTGTCTTTCTCTGACTAGATTATTTCACTTAGCATAATGTTCTCCAGGTCCATCCATACTGTTGCAAAAGGTAAAATATTTTTTTTTATGGCTGAGTAGTATTCCATTGTGTAAGTGTCCCATAGTTGTTTTATCCACTCATCTACTGATGGATGCTTAGGCTGCTTGCATATCTTAGTGATTGTAAATAATGCTGCAATGAGCACAGGTGTGCTTATGTTCTTTCAAATTAGTGTTTTGGGTTCCTTTAGATATATTCCCAGAAGCAGCATCCCTGCATCAAATGGCAGATCCATTTTAATTTTTTGAGATATCTCCATACTGCTTTCCACAGTGCCTGCACCAGTCTGCATTGCCACCAACTGTGCAAAAAGGGTTTCCCTTTCTTCAAATCCTTACTAGCACTTGTTTATTGATTTATTGATGATAGCCATTCTGACAGGTGTGAGGTGATATCTCATTGAGGTTTTAATTTACATTTCTCTGATGATTAGTGACATTGAGCATCATTTCATATGTCTATTGGCCATCTGTGTTTCCTTTTTGGAGAAGTGACTATTCAGGTCCTTTGCCTATTTTTAGTTGGATTGTCATTTCTTTGGTGTTGAGCTTTGTAAGTTCTTTATAAATTTTGGATATTAACCCCTTATCAGATATATCAGCAAATATGTTCTTCCATTTCTTGGGTCATCTTTTCATTTTGTTGATTGGTTCCTTAGCTGTGTAAAAACTTTTTAGTTTGATATAATCCCATATGTTTATTTTTTCTTTTGTTTCCCTTGCCTGGGAAGATATATCAGAAAAAATAGTGCTGTGATCAGTGTTTGAGATTCTGCTGTCTATGTTTTCTTCTATGATTTTTATGGTTTCAGGTCTAACATTTAAGTCTTTAATCCATTTTGAATTTATTCTTGTGTTTGGTGTAAGAAGGTGGTCTAGTTTCATTTTTCTGCATGGATCTGTCCAGTTTTCCCAAGATCATTTATTAAATACACTACCTTTAGTCCATTGTGTGTACTTGCTTACTCTGTTGAATATTAATTGACTATAAATGTGTGGGTTTATTTCTGGGCTCTCTATTCTGTACCATTGGTTTATGTGTCTGTTTTTATGTCAATACTATGCTGTTTTGATTACTATGGTCTTATAGTATCGTTTGATATTAGGTAGTATGATTTCTCCAACTTTGTTCTTCTTTCTCAGGATCACTGTTGCTATTGATTTATTTTTAGAGAGAGAATAAGGCAGGGGAAAAGAAAGGGAGGGAAACATCAATGTGAGAGAAAAACGTCAATCAGTTGCCTCCTACACATGCTCCGACTGGGGATTGGCCCGCTACCCAGGTATGTGCCCTGACCAGAAATCGAACTGGTGACCCATTACCCTGTAGGGTGCCCCCAACCAACTGACCCACACCAGCCAGGCCTCTAATTAATTTTTTTCATCATGACTCTGGATGTTAGATCTTGTTTAAAGTTATTTTTATGTAACAAATATATAGTATTTGCTTCCTTTGACCTGTACAGTTCACTAGTATTTGCCTATCATGACTTATTCTTACCACTACATTGTATTTTCCAAAGAAGACAACACCTACCATCCCGCATATGTCCTGCCTCATCTGAAACCACTACCGAAGTCACTGCAACCCTAAGATGCTAAATTGTGTTTTAGGGCTGCCAGGAATCCTCTAACTATGAAATGTTCACCAGTACTTTAAGAGGCAAGTACTTCCTTATTACATAAAATCACCAGTTATATGGTTAAGTGGTTTCTTTTATTTGAGTGGTTTCTGACAGCTGCAGTAAAGAGAAAGGGGAAAGCCAAACAGATTTGAGAAAATTCAAATATAATACATGTAGTTGTTATCCCTAATTCTACTTGATTATAAGTGTTTGCTGAAAATGCAATTACCCAGGCAACTTTCCTAAAGATTCTGAGCCAGTAGGCCTTGGGTGGGGTCCCAAATCTGTATTTTTAATAAGTGTGTCAGATGATTCTTCTGATCTGGCCAATTTGGACAACATTACATATAGAAACCCATGGGAGTACAAGAACAGTCTCAAGGAAACAATCTTTATTTTCCTCCCATGTTAGACATATCAATAAGCAAAGAGAAACTGCAAGTAAAATAACCTATAATACTTTTTCTCAGAATTAGTATGGCTATTAACAACCATTACAAATTGGGGCTCCAGAACCAGACTGTCTGATTTGAAAGAAATCCAGATTCCTCCACAACCAGTGTGACCTTGGGAAAGTTGTATGATTTCTTGGTGTGGTGATTTCTTTATTTGTAAGAAAGCTTTGGTAGCATTACCTCCTAGGGCTGCTTTGAAAATTAAATGTGTCAATACATGTAAACATCATAGAAAAGTCCCTGGAACTCAGAATAAGTACTCAACAAATGTTAGACATCCTTCAAAATAATTTAAGAATAGTTAATAGTAGCATTTATACCACTACCATATTGCAGGAGCTTGTATTTTCTTTTATTTTTTCTGTTGGTTTTTAGAGAGAGGGAAATGGGGAGAGAGGAGAGGAAAATCGATGTGACAGAGAAACATTGATCAGTTGCCTCTTGTACATACCCTGACTGGGTACTGAGCCAGCAACTAGACATAATGTGCCTCCTCACTAGGAATCAAATCAAGTAATATTTTGGTTTATGGGATGGCGCTTCAACCAAATGAGCCATACCAGCCAGGCAGGAGCTTGTATTTTCCAAAGATGACAATAACTCTCATGCACATGTTTTTCCACAATGTGACTTTGCTACTCCCCTCATCAAGAGGAGAATCTGATTCCTCTTTCCTTGAATCTGGGTAGGCCCATGACTGCTTTGAGTCATAGATTAAAGTGGGACTTTCCAGGCTTGATCTTAAGAAAACAATGCTACTTGCTGGAATACTCATGCATGGAGTCCTGAGATGACATGCATGAAGTTTGATGACTCTGAGGCTGCCATGCTGGGAAGAAGCCAAGCATCATGGCAAAGCCATACATAGGTGCTTTGATTGGCAGCCCCAGCCTTTTATTCATTCTAGCCCAGTCCTGTGAATAAAGGTGGCTGTAGGTAATTACAGCCTTCTATTATTGAGTCACCTCTACCTTTCAAGTTTTCCCAGCTGAGGTGGAAGACATTGTGGAGTAAACTATTCATGCATGCCCTGTCCAAATTTCTCACCCACAGAATCTGTAAGTGGAATAAAATGGCTGTGATTTTAAGCCACAACATTTTGGAGTCATTTGTTATGTAGTAGTAGTTATTGGAACATACACATTTCCAGCTCCATGCATGTAGTAACTATGTGTTGTTCACTACTCAGTCTTTGTCACCTAGCAATAAGTAGTCCCCAACTATTTGTTGAACAATGCCCTATATTTTAAACAATTTCAGTTTTCGGGGCAACTAGATAGTTTTCTGTTATTCTCAATGATTCCACTTATCACTTAAATACCTGTAAGTAGAATTACTGAGTCATAGAAGGTTGTTAATGGTTTTGGTATGGAGATATTGAAACATTCAATTGCTATTATTGTCCACAAAGAATCAATCATTCAGACAGAACCTGTCAAAGTTATATCATTAGCATGTATCTTAAAGAATTAACATATGCTAACTTAATGTACATGATTGATTTGTAAACCAGAATGGTGACGTTTGAACAGAATGCTAATATACTAACTTTAAAACAGGAGGTTTGCTAGCCTCGTGTTTCCCTACTTGATGTCTAGTAGCTCAAGAAAGTTGTAGAGTGAGGTCCAGAAGCTCTGTCAAATATCCCTGCAAACCTAACTGATCTTATGTGTTCTTGAATTAAGGTAAGATGTTAGCAAGCACAATGAGTTTTACTTCCTTTTGCCAAACTTGTAAAGTATCTAGTGTTGCTCAGGCATTCTGATGTTGAAGTCATAGGAATTTGGAGGCATTGTTGCTATAGCATATACTGTCTGCAGAGCTATTTATCAGATAGTTTATGAATTGAACACATCCCATCTATCATTTGACCAACTTGGACAAGATAGCGTGGTAGCCAAAATTAAAAGTGCAGGAGTAGCAAACAGTACTTGAGTGTCCAAATACTTATATAAATCAATTGCTATTTAGCATCATAGCCATATTAGTGATTTATATGATTTCATAATATTACTGTGAGCACTTGCTGATTTTGGATCTTTGGGCAAAACTTAGATTTTCTAATGGTAACACATCCCTTAATGTAACTTTTTTGGTCATCAAAAACCTTTCAAATCATGTAACCTATAGGGACAAAATAATATAAAACCATAAAGGCAGAAGTTTGAAAAATATGTATTTGTTGAGTATCCTTTGCAATTGCTCTAACACTGAAAAACCAATTAAGATGTTTAGAAGCATAAATTTATAACAAAGGGACATTGATTACTTTTTTTCATGTCTAGGGTAGCTAGAGAAAACTCTTTTTTAATTGGTGAAGAGTAAACATCATGGAATCCAAAAACATTGGGATTTGGGGTCAGAGAACAAGGGGATTAAATTCTAGGAAGGTGATCTGGGGCAGTTCCTGGACATCTGTGCACCTCATCTGTAATATCAGGATAATATTATCTACTAAGGTTTTGTGAAAAGTAAATTAGTTACCATCTGAAAGATCCAGTTGCAATGGGCAGTTCACTGGTGCTCACTACGAGTTGAAGTCCAAATTTATTTTTCTAGATATCTGTCACCGGCTTTCAAAATTGGGGCACCTTCTTCATTGGATAGTACTGTAAACATAATAATTCTGGATTTTTCTAGCCACCAGATACTTCAACCTTATGTTGACTTGTAATTTTTTTCTGTCAGGTGAGATTATATCTTTCTTTACATTTGTTGTATTACTGATAATAACAAGGCAACACCATATTTGAGAACCACCTTGTAACACGAGGTTACTAGATAAATGATGAATCATATCTGTTTTACCCTATTTTAGTGTCAACTTCAGAAGGTGACTTTTTCTGATTCTCTTCTTAACCTCTGACATTATATCATATCTTTCAGAACTTGCAGATTTTTGTGCATTCAAAATACCCATGAATGAAAATGTACTTACTGAAAGTCAACTTAGAATTCATTTGGCTTTGTTATAATTTCTACTGAACTGATTAGGAAACTGAAGTCCAAATAGGTCAAGGGAAGAAGCAGAAGCAAATTTAGTAATAGTCTAACAAAGTACTTTTATTTTATATACTTAGAGGGCTAGAGCTTCATTGGTGTAAGACATAGAGACTAGCTCTTGTGAATCTCATCTTTTAGTCTAGTGCTTTCCCCAGTAACTTCCCTGTAATTTTATGTCATGAACTTAATATTACCAAATTAATAATGAAAATGTAGATACCTAATTGCTAATTTAGAAAATTCCTCATACTAGGTTTGAATAAGATTCTTATTAAGACATTGGGCAAGACTGAGATCCTTTGCTATAAAATGAGTTATGAAGTTAAGACTTTTTGAGTTGGAATGTAAGTGTCTTTACAGGGGCAAATCATCATGTGATTGCAATAATCTTAGTGTCCTTTTGTATACCTTTCATTTTGTCTTGAGTGTTAAATCCATACAAAGTGACTGGAATACAAAAGAATGAAGTATGTTTCTGGATAGAGTTGAAGATCTGTTTGCCTCCTTATATGGATAAACCATATTAAAGCTCACATCTGCCTTTGGACAACAGGAACATAAAACTATACATTAAATGCTGATAAAAGTTTGCCTATTTTTACAAAAAAGATTTCATATTTTCTTGCTTACCTAGGCATTGAAAGCAAGTATGTATTTAAATGTGCAGAGTTTATACCTTTCTTCCTTATCCTAGAAGTGAACTACTTAAATAAAACCCCCCTTTTTGAGCTTCTCTTACAAAATGACATTATATCAGAACAACTTACCAATGAACCTTTGTCAGCTCAATAACAGGACAGAATGTACTGTAAACTTACTGCTGACTCTTCACAGTGAGTTAAAATCAACTAATTTCTTGATCATCTCACATTTTTGTTATTCTCTTTTGGTTGTAGAATCTTATCATAAAACCAAATGAAACTTATGTTATTTTTTTACTCCAACAGTTCTCATTAATAATTTTTCTAGCACCCGTCCTGTTTGCAACAGTGAATGAGACAAGTGTCCCCTTTCAGCTGCTAATGTTAACGACTGTAACATTACCTCTGAAAAGAGCTGAGGTAGAAGTGAGACTTTTACAAAGATGATTAGATACAGTTATATATTTATTCTTTGTAGTAAAGGAACTAAAAAAGCAAAATACAAAAAAAGATAGATTATATGCCAAAAAATGTTTGTCAGTAGAAGGTTGTCGAAGAGCTGCCTGTGATATTGGAAATATTGCTTGGTTGTTTTGAATCTGTTTCAAACCTCCTTAGGTTGATTTCCCCCACCCCCATCCCCAGGCTCCCTGTGATGTTTGCTGTATATTAATTCCTTGAGAGTGGGGAAGGAGACTGTGATGAGAAGAAGGAATAGAAATGAAAATGCTTTCTTTGCAAAATAAGGAGCTTCCATTCAGTATTTCCCATTCTACGCACGTGAAAGGAAAGAAATAAGACCACAAAAAGATCTCAGGATATTGAAGAGGAATTGCTGATTATTTCTAATAGAAAAATCCCTATATCTTTTTTTATATATTTTATTGATTATGCTATTACAGTTGTCCTATTATCCCCCCTTCATCCCCCTCTACCCTACACACCCTCTCCCACCCACATTCCCCCCTTTAGTTCATGTCCATGTGTCGTAAGTTCTTTAACTTCTACATTTCCCATACTATTCTTGCCCTCCCCCTGTCTGTTTTCTACCTACCATCCATGCTACTTATTCTTCGTAGCTTTCCCCACTTTCCTCCTCCCACTCCCCTCTTGCTAACCCTCCATGT
>CM052544.1:91982947-92053949 GCA_028533065.1 Trachops cirrhosus
TTGCTGGAAGACAAGGACCTACATCCCAGATTGCTCTATCCAGTAAAGCTTTCATTTAGAATGGAAGGGCAGATCAAGTGCTTCTCAGATAAGGTCAAGTTAAAGGAGTTCATCATCACCTATATCTTTTTATTTATTTATTAATTATTGTTATTCAATTACAGTAGTTCCCATTTCCCCCCACTACTCTCCCCTGCCCTACCCACCCCTCTCTCCCACATTCAGTCCTCCCTGCCACCATTGTCTTTGTCCATGGGTTCTTTAGACATGTTCCTTGGTGACCCTTCCCCTTCTTTTCCTCATTATCCCGCCTCTCTCTCCCCCTTGGTCACTGTCGTTTGTTCTTTATTTCCATGTCTCTGGTTCTATTTCGCTTGCTTGTTTGTTTTGTTGACTAGGTTCCACTTATAGGTGAAATCATATGGTATTTGTCTTTTGCTGCCTGGCTTATATCTTTTTTTATAAATCCCTATATTTTTTAAATTGTCTAGTAATTTTCTCTTTAGGTGGGCAGGTGTAGTTATTATCTAGTGTCTTTTATCCCAAGTTGCCATGTAATGATATACAAAGAAAGTTTAAGAATCACGACTTTCTCATACTTAAGCCCTAAAATATGTTCACATGATGACAGCAAATTGGGAAAAGTCAGAGACAAGTGTTATTTTAATTTTTTTGCAATATTGTTTCAAATGTTTAATTGGGCTTTCTTTAGGCTGATTATTTGATTATTATGGGGTGAAAGGAAGGGAGAATGAGTAGGAAGAGGCAGTGACCGCTGGGAGGTGCAGAATGTTTCATCCTGACTTGTGTAACGTGGTGGTAGAGGCTCATTGATTCTGGTTGAATCACATGAAATTGCTCTTTTAATTGGTCCATGTGGTTACGTAACAGCGATTTCATATGCTGCAACATATTAAGTGAACATATTAGTGAACACTTATGCTCATTATTTATTAATTTAACAAGTATTTATTGAGTCCCCTTTGCCTAAGACTAGTGGACTCTTATATTTTTCCTTTTTGATTGAGTCCTACTAGTCTTGTAAGACTAGACTCTAAATTACTTTCTCTGGTAGTTAAAGTGTTTTTTCCATTATTATTATTATTATTATCTTTGCTCAGCAGACTTCTTGATATTTGTATAAGGGTGATTAATTTGTATACATAATTTTTGTCTTACCTTCTCATTTAATATATATTTATATATTTATAAAATGAGAAAAATATTTTATTCTATAAAATTTTCATAACTATATTTCAAGAGTATGAAGTATTTCTTTAAGTAGATAGTTTATTATCCATGCTTGTATTTGGAGAACATTTAAGTAGTTGAGTTACTGTCTTTTTGCAGAAAGTTTTTCCTGTTATTTCAGGTTATTTCTCTAGGATAGAGTCCCCAAAGTGGAATTACTTGGTCAAAGGGTATGAACATAGAAAAATCTCTTGATACATGTCAACTGGAAATAGCTGCATTTTTAATACTGTTTGATATATGAAGTTTGACTCCTCATCAGTCACAGGATATGTTAAAAACTGTTTCAAACGACTTGCTTACATGGTGGTCCAAAGCCATATTCAATGACAATGTCCTAGTCTGGATAAAGGAAAAGGTTTGGAGTTGCTAGTATCAGGAGAACCACTAGCTTTTCTCCAAGGGCATGGCCTCTGAATAAACTGATACCAAAAAGAAAGACCAAGTTCCCGATGCGTACAAAATTCCTTCAAGTTCTGTTTGTAATTATTTTGCCTGGAGGAAATGAGAAAAAAGGAGACCTAGTGTTAGACTATGTCTAGGAATTTTCTAAGGAATAAGTTACAATTTTTACACCTTGGAAAAGAGGATATAAAAGAATATGCTGAGGTTTAGATTGTATGTTTTGCCTTAAAAATTTGATAAATCAGAGATAATTTAGTAATGGTCAGGAATATCTATCAAACCTATTTTTAGATTCCCAGGTATTTACTATAATGTATCTCCCTAACTAAGATACAATAATTGAATAATTCTAATTAGATCCTAACTTCTCTGGGTCTGAGGAGAAAATAAGCCAATGAAGAATGAGTGCCTACATCCGATGTCATAGCATTGGATGAGACAGCAGTGGGGAGCTCAGGGAGAGTAAGGGGACCACGGAGCCAAGGTATGATTGTGGTGGGCGTTGCTCTCTGCTTTTCAGATGGTGTTCTGAGACCAGCTTACCTGAAATCCAGAAATACGGGCCAGTGATAATCAAGCTATGAGTTAAACCATTTGCCTCACATGAGTCACAGTCACATCCAGCAAGGAAAAATGCTTGGACCATAAGAGAAGAGGTAGTTGTCAGGGCCTCTCAGAACCAGTTCCATGGCAGGCACTTGTGGTTTGGAGCATGGCCTGTGAATCCAGACAATTTACATTAGAAACTAGTTGCTACCCTGTACTAGCTGTGTGACCTTGGATGAGTTACTTAACCTCTCTGGGCTTTAGTTTATTCATCTGTAAGATGGGGATAATAATAGTCCACACCTCAGTATGGCTGTGAAGATTAAGTGATTTAATACACACTAAGTACTCTTAATGGTGCTTGGCATGTTGTTAGTGCTGTTTATCTTTTTCTTTCCCATATATTAAAATAAACATTCAAACAGGGTTACAAAAAACTTTTTGTATATTTATATGCATGCATTTAACAAATTCACTGTTTACACACACAGTACATTTACTGTGTGGATACCTTCATTGGGGGATCAAGTCAAAATTTAAATTCAAGGTTGTTCATGATGTGAGCCACAACAAATGGGCCTCCTGGTGTGTCTCATGCAAGACCCTGTGGTCATGCCACTTTTTTCCTTGATCACTGCACTGATTAAATAGGTGTCTTTTCCTGTTTTAAGTAGCTCAACTGAGAGTGCTCCACTCAACCAAACCATTTGTTGATAAGGTGTCTCTGCTTCCCCAACTTTTCTAGCAATTTCAGAGCAGCCGTTTAGCGCAGAAAAGGTATTGTTGAGATTTCACACATTAGCACTCTTGGGATCTGGGTGCATTGAGCCCAGAACCAGGGAGGACACAGTCAAAGTGGGGTCATTCATGGACAGTCGTGCTTCTCCTGTTTCCCTGACACTGTGCCGTGGAATGGAAGATTCAACGCTGGTGATAGAAAATATGCAGAGCAGGTGAGGGTTTCTTTGTTTCTCTTCTGGTTGGAGACAAATGAAGAATCCATAACTTATCAGTACCAGTCACCCTCCTCTTTGGAAGGGGATATGGAGTAGCTATGCTTGAAAATGTCCAACTGTAGGTTAAAAGTAGGAGAAATTATGGGTCCTTCATTACAATTAGACATTGGAAAGAACACTCTAAAAGCTTCACGCCTGTCTACAAGGTATTTACAGAGGACTATAAGACTTTAAGTATTGGTCAGACTTGCAAAAATCCTTGTGCATTAAGAAGAATGGTGCCCGAAATATGGACCCAAGAATGCTGGCACTTTCAATATTCCAGAAAGCAGACAGCGAGGAAAGGTGTGTTATTGCATCTCTGAAACGGGAACACCCTGAGTTTGGGCAAAGAATGGCTATTGAGTTGAGGCCACTTGGATGCGCCTGTAGTACTTAAGACCTTTTGCTTCTTTTGACAATTCGAGGTAGGTATTATGTAAGCTGTTTCCATAGCTTTCCGCCTCTCTTGGATAATCATTTTTCCTCGTTGCTCAGTATCAATGTCTCACAATAAAGCATCTGCTTACAAGATGCCAAAAGTAACTGTTATCTTTTGTTTTTCTTTAATATATACTGGTATATAAAAAGATAAAATTTATAAACAGTGTTGGCTTTTACTTAAATTGTATCCTTGGACCAAAAATGAACCCTACCAGACCTGAAAGAAGTAATTACTTAAAAATTGACTTAAGGTTACACAAAAATTTAACTATCTGATTCCAGGGCTATTAGCTATGTGTGAAAGAAAAACTGCAAAATGTTGAGTTGAAAAGATTCATTAAAATTCATGGCAAAACTCACTGGGAATGAGTCAAATTGGAAAATATTGTTAAAACCATAGCAGAATGTGTGCTCTGCCTCTAGGGTCATTTATCTGAAATCTTTCTCACACACACATGTCATATACATAAATTTCTATCTGTTCCAACTGTACTTAAGCTTACAGAAAGCATATTAAATCTCTCAAAAGAGAATTTCTCCATTGTTCTGGAGAGTTATTTCTACTTTTGCCTCACATGTGTTCCCGCCAGGTAGTTCTCCCAGCTGTTGAGATCACTCAGTTGGTGTGCCGCGTTGTGTCTGAGGGGAAGAGGAGCCGAACAACCTCGCAGATAGGGACCAGGTCGGGCGATTGTGGCAGATTAAAGACAACTGGAGACTTGCTGCGGCGGCATGAAAAATAGATTACCCTAGTGAAATGTGATTAATGAAGACGCTCCTAGAAACTCCTGAAATTTGTAGGGTGTTCTTAAATACTTGTAAAAGTGCTTCTCTTTTTTGATTTGTTTATGCAGAGAAATATAGTATAACCTAACTTACACTTTAAATCACTAATTTAGAAATAAGTTTTTATTATACTTAAAAAACTTGGAATATATTCTCTCACCATTGAAAGATTCTGACTTTGTTTTTTTTATGTCTTGCCAACAGCTTTTTGAAGTATGTCAGTTCCATCGTGATATAAAGAATAATTCAATGTATTGTCAAAATTTATCCTTGACATTAGTAATTAAAAAAATTGGTGTGCATTAACAACTTTTCTCCATGGATTATATTATTCACATAAATAAACACAATCGCCATATTTTTTTCAGCTGATCAATGGAAAGCTTTGCTCATGGGGAAATGTAAACAAAAATTTTGTAGGCTGAAAATATTTAACTTAAGTACATTTATAGAAAATGGAATTTCTGAGACAAAGTTCTTAGATCAATATATCTTAATTTTGGTGAGGACAAAAACAGAGGATGGATAAATTTAGGTGTGTAAGTTGGGAGGAGGAGTTAGTGGTTTTAGGAAAATAAAATACTCTTCCATTCCCAAACACCGTGATTCATATTTAAGTAATTTATCATAATAAAGTATTAAAGTAGTTTTACATATTTAGCTTATAGTTACAGCAAGGGTCTTAGCCTGAACACGAGCTATGTCCTCTCTGAGATTCCAGCACATCTGAAAGGTTTGTCATGTGCCTGTCTGGGAACTATTAGAAAAAGGTCCAAGGAGTCTCTGGAGCAGCCGTGAGTCATCCTAAAGCAGAGAAGAGGAAGAGGAACAAGGGCCTATATGAACGAGGGGCAGTTTTCACGTGTTACTCATCTTTTCCTTCCATGGGCCCTTATTTTTCCTAGGGCTTGCTCCAGATCTCAGTGGACAAGTCTCAGCAAGAACTCAGTAAGAGAGCTTTTTCAGTTTTTTACTGAAATGTCTGAGATACCAGGGAGCAGAAGGTGGCTCCACTTCTGTGAGTGAGGTGGCAGTGAGGAGGAGGAAGTGGGGGCTCTATATACAACTGAGCAGGTGGTGTGCAGTGCACAGCTCTGGGGGTGGGAGTCATTTGCTGAGTTTTAGGCAAGGGCCCTCAGAAGAGGTATTCCTCCACTTCAGTGGAGGGACCTCTGGTCTAGGGTGACATCATGAGCACTTGAGACTGCTACGGCTTTGGCAAGGTGCAGCTCTGATGTAGTACATGCCTGGGGCGTGGGTGGCTTGAGAGGTTGGAGTGGTTCTGGAGAGTTAATAGCCTCATATATGGTAGGAGGTGTCACTGATCCGAGTGGCAGGAGAAGAAGAAGAGGAAGAATGTAATGTGGGAGCTGGCAGGAGTGTGGATTGCGAGCCCACGGAAGCCATCCGGCAGGGACTCCCAAACTAGTAGGAAGTTATGCTGGGGGAAGGAGAGAGCGTGTATAAAACTAAAGAAGAAACTGTTTTATGGCTTGTGCTCATACAAATACCCCTTCAAGCTCATGTGCTTCCTGGAAAAGTGGATGCTCTGGCTTATAATCATTTTATATTTCTGAAAATAAAAACCAAGAACCCATTACATGGCAATAATGACTATAACTGTTACTACTCATGTCATTAAGTGTTAGGAAATATCAACAGTCCCTGAAATGGAAGTGCACAGACTATTAGTAGAATTTCTTCTTGACGGCTGACAGCAGCCCAGGTCTGAGGGGGTGGCGGTGCAGGAACAGATGAGATTCTCCAGGCTGTCCAGGGAGGTCCTCCTTTGTGTGGATAGTGTTTTGGGCGGCTGTTTCCCTTCTGTGCGTGCACTTCTGCTCTGCGCGGCCACCTCATTTCCACTAGGGTTGCTTTATGAATCTGAGACTTAGTCAGCTCTCAGAGTGGTTGTATGGCATCTCTTCCCCCTAGTCTTTAACTCTCTGAAATGACTCAGTAAGTATCTTCATACTCATCTGGTAGATGGCAAACCTAACTTCATAAGAGTTGAACAGACTACTAACATGGGCAGCAAGTAGAAGTAGGATCTTAACTTAGACCCAGATCAAGGTCTTGCTACAACCAAGGATGTGTAAGGTGGTCTCAAACTCCTCTATCCCATAGTGGGTGAGGGTAAAATACCTTACACATTAGAGATTTACTTTGTAGCGAAATTGCTGCATTAAATGGTAGAACGTACCAGTGGTGTTTTCTCAGATATAACAAGCATGATTGCGAGAATAGTCAGATAACTAAATCATCAATCTAATATTCCAGTTTGACAAATATCTAAGTCACAGTTGATTCCTTTGGTTTAACCCCACATCTAACTTTGTAAGAAAGCTATTATGATGTCTTTTTGGTCCTGAGAAAGAACACAGCCTCTAACTGAAGTCTGTTTCTTTATGAAGCTAGACTACATGGGATTCATCACAACTCTGAAAAAATGTGAACCCAAGCTTGGTTTCTTTCTGTGGTCATCTATTAGGATAATTGCTTTGTTCTGGATGTTGTTATATTTTATCTATATACAAACAAATGGAAAAACTTAACAAGAATTATACATGGGTATTGTCTCCTGTGTAAATACACCATTAACAAGAGGAGTTGCAGAAAGGAAAACTGGGAAGGAACAGAAAAGTGATTCATAGCTGGTTTGGAAAAGCTAGAGATTCTAGCACTGACCCTAATACTGCCCTGTCTTTTTATTTAGCTGTCATGTGTGTGATTTTTACTGTCTAATTAAATTATAGTTTCCCTGAAGATAAACACCATCACTTATTCTTTGTACTCTCTGCAGTGCTTGAGTGTGGTGCAAGCAGAGTAGACAACCGGAAAATTGTTTTTGTGTTGAAATACTGACTTACAACTAACCCAGATCTTAATTCCTGCTAGGGCTTATGTCCTAAAACCTCCTCCTCTGCATCCATTTTATTTGAGCTACAAAGTGGCCATGTGCAGGAAATGAAGTTACCATTTCATTTTGTAGGGCTCAGTCCAAATGTCAACTTTTCCACGAAGCCTTTCCAGGCTCCTCGCTTTGGGTTAGATGTATTTTTTTTCTGTTTTCTGTACACGCTGAATATGAAGCACTTCTTTCACTATTTTAAAATTGATTTGATTTCTTTGTTTTCCCTCTGGGTCTGCAAGCTCCTTGAAGGTAAGGGCCACAGATATCTCCATACCCACCGCAGTTGCCCCAAGTCCTACCACTGAATAATACATGCTCAATAAATGTGTGTGACCGACCAGTCCTTTTTAAAATGACAAATTGATTTGTATATAGAAATATAGTCATTTACATATGAAACATTTATTTTTGAATGGCCCAACTAGTTTTGTACTAATTTGGAATCACTAAGAGTCGTTAGCTTTGATTTAAATAAAGTGTGAGACAACTCTTAAAGTGAAAACCATAGAAATTAAATCTAAGTCTTCAGTATGGCCACATTACTAGAGTATTACATATTTCCATCTCTTCCATTCTAGGACGCATTGGGGAGTGTTCCCATTCATTATGTATGAGGAGTGACTGAAAAAAATCAGAAGTCGACAGCTCTCTCCATGATGTATAAAAGTGATTTTATTTACTTGATTCTCATCTAAATATGATATTACTTATTTATACAGCTGCTGCGTAAAAGTGTTAGCCGTGGACCACAGGTCAGAGCCCAGTGAGTCTCCCCTGACTAAGATGGTGGCGGGGGAGGTTCTTAAACTGAGTATGCGTGAAGCTAGCAAGATAGTTGGGTAGAAGGACAAAGCCCGCCTCTCCACTTCTAGTACCGGATTGGGAGTGAGACCAGGGGAAGGCAGGCACGTGTGCCATGGAAGTCAAAATGGCAGTAGGGTGAGGTGCTGGACCAAAGAGATCTGTCAGTCTAGCCTGGGGAAAGAAAAGATTGGTTGGAAGATGGACTTCCCTGAAGCACTCAAAAGCACCTGGTCTGTTTCACACACAAGCTAATATAGTCCCAGGTGAAAAAAGAAACTATTTTTTTCTCTCCCTCTCTCCTGCTCCTTGCTCTTGCTTGTGACTTCAACTTGCAAGTGAGTACACTTGTTCTCTCCATGGTCCATGTGGGTCATGGCCTTCAGGAGGAAGCCCCTCTGGCCCTTTTGCCCACCTGGCGATACATTCACCAGGACGTTCGAGCACTCTGCAGCTCTGGAGTGTGCCACCTTGCAGCCCCAGCTGCCATATGGCCCAGTGCCATGCATGCTCCACACACAGACTCCAGGAGGAAGTCTGGAATGGACAGTAGCTGGGAACAAGTTAAGCTATAGGGATGACTACTTAGCAGCCGCCCGTGGGCTCTGACTTTAAATTGGAGCCAGAACTCTGGACACTGGTCTTTGTCTTGGCCTTGCTGAGAATGGTCCAACTTTCTCCATGGTTTTGCAGAGGAGATGGACTTTGACATGGGGAGTCTGCCACTCTTCCAGATTGCACAGCATCTGAATAAAAACACTTTTCTGTTTTATCAGGATCTGCCTCTTGAGTTTGGCTTTTGTCCAGCAGTCAGATGACCCCCCTTTTTTGTTTGGTAACAAAAGAACTGTAGACTTTTCTTTATACATCTAACTTAAGTGATAAGACTACTTGAAAAATGCATTTCTTTTTTTTTTTATTCACCTCACTATTGCTCAGCAGGCTGGCCTTAGCACCTGTGGCTTTCTGTTTGTTGCTATCCTACCTTGATTAGGGCTGCAGCTCCCTGAGTCCTTGAAATGTTACTTCTCTCCTCCCTTGTTCAATTTTAAGATAATAGAAATGTACCTACTCATTTCTTAACATGTTTATGAAAGTACTTTCAAATGGGTTCGTTGTTTGGTTCTGTTTTTAATGGTTATGAGACATTTGATGACTATATTATCAGGTCTCTATTTTCAAGTATCTGGATGTTACTGTTGAATAGCCAAAATGGCTTTCTGAATTTGTACATAGTTTTGTCCTTTGACCTACAAATCACAATATCACCATACAATTTTGGGTTTTAGCATAAGTAAAATGTATGTTTCTACAGCCATGTTCAATGCATTTAGAGAAGGGATTTTTCTTCTTCATTTGTAATAATCACCATAGTTGCTAGTATGTTTCTGAAGCATGGCAATGGGAAAAGAGCTGAAGGGTTGTGTTAGTACAGCTTGCTGTAGCTGAGTTTATGAGTTACAACTGCTAATCCAAATGAAATACAATTTTATTTGAGGTATATCTACAAGTGGGAGAATGACTATTAATTCTGCAAATTCCAAAATAACTAATGTACTTGGTTTGAAGCCAGGTACACTGTGAGTTCTGGATTTAAGTGCTCTTGTGGGAAATACAGAGAGAGACTTTAACATATGGATTCTCAGAAGAAAATGCAACTGTTCCATACAAGAAATATTGAGTTATTCTTAGTACTTTTTAATGTGTGGTTGACTATATATTTTTGAGTGGTGCCATTTTTAACACTTGGAAATTCAAGCCAAAGATCTTCATTTCCTGGGGTAATTTTAGTAACTCACCCATTTATATAGCAAGCATTTAGTGAGGATTGATGGGATATCCCTGTACTTGATTTGATGAGAAATGTAAGGAAAGTAGAAGCTAGATCTGTCTTCATTGAGTTTAAAGTGTTGTTAGAAAATAAAACTGATACATGAATATATGTGTGTATATTTACACACACACATTAGTAGAAAGCAAAATGGTACTGCATGTTAATGTATTAAAAATACACTTTGACTCCTTGCTCTGCTATGATTTAGGCAGAGGTTTTGCAGTACCTGCCTTTGAGGAGCTCACAACCTGGTAGCATGTGGCGGAGAGAGATGGGTGGGGTGATGGTCAGGGGATGGGCCAACGGTCTGAGTGGTCAGGAGAATGCTGTTGACGCAGCTACAAGTGCTGCCTTTCAGACTGGGGAGGCTTCAGAGAAGAAGAAGAGTTTGAGGAGGTTCTTGGAAGAAAGTGCAGGCAAGCTGCGTTGTGTGTACGCACACACTGAGAGAGGGCAGAGAAGAGAGTCCTGTGAGGTCAGAAAGTCTCCTGTGAGAAGGGACCATGAGAAGTTTATATACCACAATGATAAATATTTATAATTTATATTATTTGATGTATGCATGTCAAAGAGAAAAATGGGAAGTGAGTCCAGGTAGGAAAATCATTATGGACAAAGGAGCAAGAAGTGGAAGTGTGTACACACAAGGAGAACATTCCGCTGAAATGGGTGCTTTTGGTAAAAAGAGATCAAATTAGATGGATTTAGGGACGAACAGCATCTGACTGAAGGGTTCGCTCAGACAAAAGCTGCTTAAAAAATGAAATCTAATGTGGGCGTTAGTTGTTTTGGGGTGAGGCAGCACAGTATATTAGTTACATGCACAGACTGGGCTCCATTCACGACTCCATCAGTCTCTGGCTCTGTGACCTAGGAATTATTCGTCCTTTCTGTGTCAGGCATACGCACACCCATACACTGAGTAATAGAAAACTATTGTGGGATCTTAAGCAGGGCCGTGATAAAGTAATGTGTGAGGAAGATTATCCAGGTAATGACATACAGGGTAGATTTAAATGAGGAATATTTCTGGAGGCTGGAAGATAAGATGGGGAGATTGCATGGATATAAGGGAAAAAACAGTGGGGGATTGGAGCAGGGCAGAGAAAAACTAATAGATTTGAAGAGAAGACATATTTCAAAGAAAGAAAGCACTGTTAGAACTTGAGGGGTGTATGTGGAGATGTGAGCAGTTGTAGCCAAAGATGACTCTAATGTTGAGGTTTGAGAGGCTGGGAAAAGAGTGGTGCCATAGACAACAAATGGGGAAGTTATGCATGGATGGACCTCAAAGCTTAGTAAATGAAATCTACTGCACTTAGCCCGAATTTGCTTGAATAATAATAATCATTAGCTAGAATTTCATCTTCCTTTGTGCTTTGGTGCAATTCTTTTGCCATCTGTTCTAGGAACAATTCAGGATGTCAGTGCTTTTCAAACAGAAAGCAAATTCTAAAAGGAGAGGTTTTTATTTGAAAGCATGTACTTTGAAAGCATTTAATTAAAGTAAAAATAAGAGAAAAATAAGGAAAAACGTAACTTTTCAACCTCTCAGAACTTTACAGCATAAAGTTGAAAAATTATTTCAGTTGGGAATAAAAAAAAACCCAGTGAAACAAAATAAAACAAAACAAAAACTAGGTTAAGAAATGACCCTGAGGCAAAGTCTTAAATCTTGAAGGTCAACAGGTCAGTATACTTTAAAAACTGTAATTATAGCTCTTAATTCTTCAATGGGCTTACTGTGTCATGTTAAGGTTACTCACTCCCATAAACCATAGCCCATAATGTCAATCGAGGTATCCTTATTGCTTCTCCAGGTATTAAAGAAGCTTGATATGTTTTTGTTTCATTAATCTTTTTGCAGAGGCCAGTGATGAGTTCATCTGACTCTTTTCCATCAAGTTGAAAATTCTTTTCAATTAAAAACTCATCTCTGCAGATGGTATTAGCATTAGGAGTGGTCTATTCTGTCTAAAATAACCAATATTGAGATATTTCAGGATGTTCTCTATAAATCATTGGAAGTAGAATTGACTAAAGGGTTTCAGTTGTATGTATATGTGTGTGTGTGTTTAAAGTGAGTAGAAGTTGAGTTGATGAGAATTTGGCTTGTATGCTTTATTGTTGCTAGAATGGATCAGTTTCATCTCAGTGTCTGGACAATTTTGTTGCACATTAGTGTGAAATATTGTGAATGTTTTAACCAAGTTATCAACTATGAAATAGTTTATCCAAAACATTATGATTACAAAAGCGATAATAGAAACAGTTTAAACTAGGAGAGAATGCTCTGTTAAAGAGGATTAGAAAGACCATTTATTGAATAGTATGGATTTCTTCCAAGCCTCTGTGTGCAGAAAGCATGCAATGCGTGAATAATTCATCTAGAAATTCTATCATGAAGTTGTATCAGTTTCCACAGTAAAACCTGGCCATGGAGGAGGAAAATACATCAACATCTGTGACAAGCTCTATGAAGAGACAGTGGCAAAGCCTTTCAGGCACCAGGAGCAAAGCAAAATATAATAAATTCACTTAAGTGTCAAATTTGTGTCGGCTGAATAATGACACCATATGTCTGGGTTGCTATGTCACTGTAGGCTGCTCTGAAAAAAACACATGGCTTTATAGAAACGGCTGTCAGCCTGGGGAAAAAATCCTTGCTGGCTACTGCCTTTCTGTCAAAGAAAACAGAGATTGCCCAATAAGTGCAGTGTCCAGTTCTCAGAAATAATAGGAATTTTTCATTTGTTTTAACTAATCTGTCAGCATCAAGGTTAGCTTGCTGTTTAGAAATGGGTGTGTATAGTTAGGCTGTCTCAGGAGTGTTTCTTCAAATCCTTCAAATGATTTGTTGCAAGGCTTTGAAACTCATCAGTTGGCCTGCTCTGCATGGGTTTAATGATACACCTTGTCATCATATAGCTCTCTGAGTAACTCTCCTCGTAGGATTTTATAAGCATTGTCTCACTAATCGTCACAGCATCCCTTGGAGGAATCAAGGACTCAGATATTGTTTTGCTCCAGAGCAAACTGAGGCACAGAAAGGTTATGGTCACATTAGCACTTAGAAAGCATAATTCTGGAGACAACTCAACATTCTTTACATCAGGTAATTGGCATTCAACCAGGCATACCAGACACTCTTTATGTGAAGTGGGATTTGTCTTTCCCTCCTGGGCCTCTTCCTCCTTTCTGCGGACGTACACAGTGCTGGCCTGGTGCCTGCTTCCTGGCTGCTCGACCACTCCAAAGGCGCTGTGCCTGGGTTCAGCAGCCATGTGAGTGAGGATTCCACAGATTGCGCAATGGGATGCTGTTACCAGAGGGTTCATGCTTGGACACAAGCCCTGTTGCATGATGATTATGTCTTGAGTAACTGCTCTAAACAGCCTGGGGCTCTGCAGAGTTCACAGTCCCACTGTACACTGGAATCAGCAGTCCCATCTCAGCTGTACACAGATGGCTTTGTCTGTGCCTTGCATGTCCATCACAATCAGTCCAATGGTACTTAAAGTAGATTGTGGCAAAGATAAAGTGTTTGGAATGGGTTATAGTTAATTTTAATCATAAGGGCATAGGAAGGACAGATTGCGTGAATCAATCTGTTATAAGGAAAATTACATATACAGTATATTACTTTTCCACATAAGAGCCTTCCCCCAAATAATTTAAAAACACTAAATTAAGTTTTAACCAATGACCATTTTAAGAGAGGTTCCCACAGAAATGGTGAATAGCTGGATCACTTGGAGAGCTGTCCTGCGTGTATGCATGTGTCCACTCTCAGAGACGTGGATTCACTGGACCTGGAGTACAGCCTGGGGCTAAAACCCCCTCCCCTGGGGAAACTGATGTGAAGTCAGTGATTTTTCAGAGGGCCTCACATTTCCAGTTCTTACAGCCTTGCCACTTGGGAGCATGAAACATCAAGTGCGAAGTGAAACAGATAAAAGAGATTTGTGGTTTCCTGACCAGACAGAGGTGTTTCCCTTTCAGCAGTGCAACGTAAAGAAATGGAGAAGACCCTGGAAATGCACCAGGTCTGACTGAATCTGAAGAATGGAGGAGGAGGCATGTAAAGGAAGCCTGGGTCGCAGTCGGAGTCGGTGTGTTTCTGCTTGATTCTCTGCCTTGCCACCATGCCAGTCCCATCCCAGTGGTTTGTGGTAACAACCCATTTCCCTGTCAGCTGCTTTACCCTCTCTTCCAAATCAAAGGACAGAGCTTATTCAGAGAAAAGATAACCACAAATTCAGAAGTGAAGCCTGTTTCTTCACCTCTTAAGCCTGGGCTCAGCCTATGCCTGCTTTGATCAATAGAACATGTCAGAAGTGATGCTGTGTCAGTTCTCAGACTATACCTTTGGAAGCACTGGCGGCTTATGCTTCTTCTCTCTTGTAACATTAACTCTGGGGTTGCTCCCTCTTGAAACCCAACTGCCATGCTCATGAGTAGCCCAGATAACATGGAGAGGCTGCATTCAAGCATTTCATCCAATAGTCTTACCTAAGCTCCTGGCTAAGAACCAATGTAAACTGTCCGCCATCAGAGCGAGCCATCTTGGACATTCCAGCCTAACTGAACCCCAGGTAACAGCAGCCCCAGTCATCAACATGTGGAGTAGAAGTACCACACAGCTGAGCCCAGTGAAACCACAGAATCACAAGAATTAACAAAACAGCTGGTGTTTTATGCCTCTATGTATTGGGGTGGTTTGTCATGTACCTGTAGATAAGTGAACAAAGTGTCGATGTACCCCCCAGTCCATACCAGTCTGAAGGTAAAAAATTGAATCACAATCATAACTTCAATCTAGTATTTTTGGCTGTACCTTCACCTGCTTGGTGGTAACTTCCTTCCCCTTATATTCTTCCCACACATGTTCTGTAAGGGATATCTAGAACATATTATCTGTGAACCAGTTCTTTTGACCACCACATGGCATTTGCTATTTTCTTTTACTCTTGTGCTGATGATATATCTGCTGTGAAGTGATGTCCCTTTTACCTGCTAAGAGTAGGAGGCCAGTGCCTGATGTTTCTAGAGTAGTACTGCTGTTGGTGGCCATGATGACTGTAAAGATGACCATGGGCCTGTCAAGGCCCAAAGGTGAAGGTTCTGGTATCTGTGTCAAGGTGACATCTTCATTACTAATTATTGACACAATTGTGGTTGATGTTTTGAATTTGGAAGGTCCCGTGGGGTATTTTAGGAAGTAGTTTATTATTATAATTGTTGACATGAGTGCCCATATCCTCATACTTCATAATTGTTTAATTGAAATAAAAAGTTAAGTCATAGTACTTAGAATCTTTATTATTTCTGGTAAGGAGGATTCAAATAATCTAAAGGAAGAAGCATAGATCATTGTTGCTAAAGTCGAAACAGCCTACAAAGAGACTGACTAGACAAAATGTTATAATAGGTTCCTGTTGGGGATGTTTCCTTTTTTAAATTTTTAAAATTAAATTTATTGGGGTAACATTGGTTAATAGGATCACATAGGCTTCAGGTGCACATTTCTATGGTACAAGATCTGTATGCCCTCCACGCAGTCAAATCGTCTTCCATCACCATATATTAGTCCCTTCTACTACCCCACGCCCTTCCCTCTGGTAACCACCACACTGTTGTCTGTGTCCATGTTTCAGTTTTATATCCCACATACGAGTGAAATCATATGGTTCTTAGCTTTTTCTGGCTGACTAATTTCACTTAGTATAATATTCTCAAGGTCCATGCATGTTCTTGCCAATGGCAGTATTCTGTCTTATGGCTGAGTAGTATTTCATTGTATATATGTACCACATCTTCTTTATCCAATCTTCTACTGAAAGACACTTAGGTTGTCTCCATGTCTTGGCCACCATGAGTCTTGCTGCAATGTACATAGAGGTGCATATATTTTTGTGAATACATGTTTCTGATTTTTTTGTGTAGTAGAGATGCTTTTCATTCAGGTTTTCCTCAAAAGGAATTCATATTTTATTTGGGTAAGTAAATAATTTGACTTTTTGTATTCTTTAAATAATATGAATAGAAGAAACATTTCTTTTTTAGAGGTCAGTGATAACCTTAATAACATCCTAGCCTAACAAATAGGAAATATTTAAGAAACAAAGATAGGCAATCTAGAGGAGAACAGATTTTCATCTCCAATGTACTGATTAGGTAAATCTTTAGTATCACATGTATTATTCCAACATTTTGGGTTTGTTTCTTGAATATGGTTATATGTTATATATATTTCCTTTCTGTCTATTCTAAAGGGACTCTATCTCCCTCCAGGATTAAAGTTGAGTCAGATGGAAGATATTTGAAGTATAGGGTCACTGATTAAAAATAGGAAAATAAACACAAATTAATGAGATGGAAAAATGGGAGAATAAGAGAATAAGTAAACAATGAGCAAGAAGGTATCAAAATGGAATTGTCATCTGAGATTATGTTCCTCAAACAGCTTGATTCTCTTGTTACTTTGGAAAATTGGAGGGGAGAAGAGGCATCGAGAGATTAATGGGAAAATGAGGGGACCTTTATGGTTGAAACAGAACCCTCTTTGATGTTCTCCTTTGAGATACTAAGAGAAATAGGATCAGAAAAGCATTCTACTAACTGATTAGGCTAGTTCCTACAGTAATGCAGTGATTGGACAAAGATTAATCTTCTGTGACATTGATGCAGTTTCAATGTCATGAAACATCTTAGAAAAATGGAAATGTTGGAAAGAATGTACTTTCATACTTTTTAAATCAAAAAATAAAGTTTTGGGATACATCTTCAGAAAATTAAATACTAATGTTCAAGAATTATTGCTAAATAGTTCTAAACACAAACTGAGTTCATCTGAGTTATGTTAAAGTTACTAATTTTCATAGTTCAGTATAAATAGGTCCTTGCTTAGTTAACTTGGCTGCTTTTCCTCATAATGCACATCTGCTTAAATTCTTATACACCACTGTGAAGGAATTATGTTTTCTGGAGGTATAGCTCTAAGAGTCTATTTGACACTTGGAACACTCTATAACCTGCCAAAAGATGCTCTGATAACTTCCAAATTTAAGACTCACTTTGTCAGATGTGTTGGCAGGAGGTCTACATTTGTGGGGTAGCACTTTTAGAAGTAGGACCCATTAGCCAATTTGGAAGATTGTGAATTTTTGTTGGAACAATGAAGTTGAGTTCTAAACCCTTTCACCACATGTTATAAATATTAACAATGAAGGTACTGTGGGTGGTGGAGATGTTTTCTGGAATGGGGATTTCAATAGTGGCTCAGATGATAATAAAGTCATTCACTGAGAAATAGAACAGGAGGTTGCTTTAAATTTTATACTTTCCTTATTTCTCATGAAGGAAAAAGGAATAAGAGACAGTTTCAGCATAGTAATCAAGTTTATAGTCAATACTAATGGATATAACGGGTTAGGCCAAATTATACAAGTAGTTATAGTTTGAAATTTTGAGGAGGTACATTGCTTAGGAGCTAAGCAGGCAAGCATTATGGTCAGATTCCTTGGGCATAAGCAATAGTCCTGCCACTGATAAGCTATGTGAACTTGAAGCATGCAGAAATTAAGCAATTTGCCTAATTTTCTCACCCTAGTGATTAATTGTAGACTAGAGTTAATAATGGGACTGAACTCATAAAATAGTTGTAAAGATTTATTTTTGTTCTTGGCACAATATCTAGGGGAAAAACACTGAGTCCTCAATAAATATTAGTTGTTGCTATTACTATTTTTGAAGAGAAAAAATTATATGAACAAACTTATTCACTCAGAGAGAAAAAGAAAAATAATTGGTTAGAATTCTATAGTATCTTTAGGTACTGGGAAAGACTGTGAGGGAAATAAGCGAATTTCCACAATTATGCTTGTGACCTTAGTGAATTATTTCTAAATGAAAATCTTATTTATACTCCTTAATATGTTGGCTTATGGGTTTAACTCCTTTTATACCATTCCTTGAATAGATGCTGGGCTAACACACTTCTCCTACCTTGTTGGACTTGGAGGATCCTCTAGCGTCCCCTTCATTTTATTATTGAACAAAATTATTTCAATGAGAAAGATGTTCCATGAGCACGAGAAGCATTGGTGGCTCCAGGGTATCTTGCCTTTGCCACTTGGCTGGTATCATGGGGTACCACACTGATGCCGCAGTCAGGAACAGCAGAACACAGCCCAAATGTGATGACTATAAGAAGAGAAAACATATGGATGAGTTTGTCATCTGCTCATCTGCAGAGGTAGGCCCTTCCACTGGAGTCTAAGTTGTGTGTTGCCCATGGAGCTAGTATATTTCATTTCTAAGTTCTCATATAGGTAACGCAAAATTTTCAACCAAAGGCCATGGGCCTTTTCCCTGAGTCTTGTCAAAGTCACTGGGGTGTTTAGTTATATTTTGTTTTGTTTTTTTTTAGAGAACGTATCTACTCAATACATATATATTACATATTAAAAGGGATTACTGCCTTAACATTAAGGGATGGTAGTGATTTACCTGAATTCTAGAAAAGTATTGAGAGGCTCATTTATCAGGGTGTCAGCACTGATCACAAGATGGTCCCTCCTGTCCTCTTTGAGAACTATTCCTGACAATGGAGTTGGGTAGCACAGGTTATCACCCCTTGGTGGTACTTCCCTTTAGTGTAACTTTGACACTATACTCAGCAAGCTGCCTTTTAAATGTAATTTAGAGGCCAGTGTAACTTTTCTTTTAAAGGAAAGAGTGATCTGATTATGCTAAAGAGCCACTCTGTGCCCTTAGGAGTTATGTTTATCCCTGTGAATTAATAAACGGTGTTTTAAATCAGTTTCCTGTCAATCTCTAGAAGCTAATTGCCCTGGGTCAGTAGAAAAACAATGACACATAAAACATCACAGAGCCGGACCCAGCATGGGCTATAGTGGACTTCTCCAAGATTTTCAAGATGCAGCCAGTAAGGGCAGTCTTGCACAGTTGTCACCCCTGTTTGACCTTGTTCACCTGCCACAAGCTACAAGAAGATCAGGGAAATCAAGGCTCTCTTTCTTCCACCTTCTATCTCCAGAGACATATAGTACCACATTCCCTACCTTCTCCTTCTTCACAAATTGGCAGAGAGTGGGAGGAAAGTAATTAGATTGACTGCGGAATTAGCAAGTATAACAGCTGAGATCCAGTGAGGTTTCCTAATCTCAGCCCTAATTATGACATCATTGGCGCGTCCTCGGAGAAGACACTTGATTTGTTCTCTACATATTTTCTTGGTCTTGATCCAATTCCGTTAAAAACTGAAGGTGAGTTTTTATTTATTACATCTCAAATTCTTGGCAAATATCCAGAGAAGTGCACTATCAAAAAGTAGTCACTGTGCTTGTTTGAAGCCTGTCTTACTTAGGGGGGCGATACAGGCCGCCTGCTAAGGTGACATGTCTGATAGCTACAGAAAGCTGAAAACGTGTGATAAAAACATGGCTAATATTGGCACTTGTTCTCATCCCCATGCTGTTTATTACTTAACATTTTGAATTTTAATGTGGTTACACAAATTCTTATCCTAGGAGAAATAAATTGCCTGCCAAAGTTGTTAGAGCCCAGATAACAAAAAAATTTTAATTAGACATATCCTGTTTGTTCTCATAAAATCTAAAAAAAAATCAACTATTTTTCCCTTTCCCATGTGACTTAATTCATTGAGAAATATTGTTAAAGAAAATCCATATACCTTTTGAAAACCAGTTTTAAATGAGTAATACTTTTCCTTGACTTCAAAAAAAAAGCTCCAACCAAACAAAACCGTGGCATGTCAACCCTTCCCTGAAAGAATCTGCCCTCTGCTTTACCTGGGGAAAGAGCTGCAAAGCATTGTGCCAGCCCAGGAAATGCCTTCAGGCACCAAACCTGCAGTCTCAGAAACCACTAACAAGGTGATTTCTTTTCACCGACACTGCCTTACCCTTTGCCAGAAATGTAAGGAAGATGAGCTACCTCATAAACTCCTGGCTACCTTTGCTCCTCCTGAAGTCACAAGTTCTTTGTTTATCTTTTCTTTTTGAACCCTGGGAAAATTATATCAAGGTGATTTGGTCTGCCAAAAGTTTGTGCACTTAGGAACTGGCGCTGTGACAAATGCCTGCAGAGAAAAGATTTCTGTGTTTCTTAGTGTTATTTTCTCCCTTGAGATGTTTCCAGAGACTTGAAAGGAGGGCTGTGCCGAGGAACTGACTAGAGTTGCTCGTATTAAAACTGAAAGTTGGCGTGAACAACCGGCTTGCTCTGTCTCTACCTCTGGCCCAGTGGCCCAGGTAACTGGGATTCCTTGTCACAGAAATCAGAGCTGGAAACCCTCAGTGCAGCCGTCGGACCCTTTCACCTGGCAAGGGGAGGTCTGTCCCCTGTGGTCTCCATTGTTTAGTCTGCTTGAATCTTAAAACGTGCTTCAGGAAGAGAGTGTCCCAAATTTCCTTTGAGAGCTTTTTCCCTGGATGAGAACTTGGAAAACTTGTTCAGCTAGTAAGTTGAAGGTTTCTTTGGGTTAGGCTCATCCCATTATTTTGAGAAGTCCTTGCCTCCTCTGCGCTTTGTGGTCTCATGAAATTATTCAGTTCTCTAGTTTCTCCACATCTGAAGGGGGGATTGTATCATCATTCAAATATGGTTTGGAAGTGACTAGAGAGCTGGGGCCATAAAGAGTGTTTAACCCATCCTCTCCATGACTAGTTATACATATGTGGCTGCAACATTTCTTCAGAAAACTCTAGTTTTTCCGAAATCTAGAATCTTGAAGTTGTCTTGCTGTGTTATATGCTGTGCCCAGAACCTAGGGAATAATCTGCTCCCTGCAGCCTATGCTGGGCCCTGAGCCTAAAGGGATTGTCTGATGTGAATGCTTGACCAAGTTGAGAAGATCAATAACGTTTTCAGGGGGTGCTTACCTCCACATCCAAGGCTATTCTCTGACTTTTCTTACTGGCTCCCCCAGGCTTTATTGACATCATTCCTAAACTCTGTTTAGGGCTCTTATGTTCATTTGTCATCCCTAAAATTGTCATTTGGGAAAGCATTTGCTAAACTAATGCAACTTCTGAGCTGTTGGCTCGGCACCCCTTCTCCTGGCTACCCCAGGGCATTACAGTTAACAGTGCACACCACCTTTAAAGTGAAGGAGGACTTTTCCAACTCCAGAATTCCAGATGCTTGGAATTTTTCCCTTGTGGAGATATTGAGGAGAAGGGTGCTTATCGGAACACTTCAAATGGCATCCCACATAAATGAAATGGTAGACAACATCTGAGAGCTAGTCGATACATTTATTTAACTTAATCTTTGCTCTCTGCCCCTGTTTTGCAGTACTATTATCATTCCTATTTTATGATAAAGTAAACTAAGTCTTGGAGAGTTCAAGTAACTTGCCCAACTAAGAGATGGAATTGGGTTTGCACTTAACGCAATCTGACTCCAAAGTCTATGTTTGTAAATCACATGCAGTGTTAGCAGTGGTAATGGTAGTGGCACTAATCATAGCCATGAACATTTATGGAGGGTTCATGTGCCAGGCATTGTGGTAAGTCCTTCCTATGTGTTATCTTATGTAATCCTCACCACCCCATGAGGTGGGTAGTTTTAATATATCCTCACTCTTTTATATACAAGAAAAATAAAGCACAGAGAAGCGAAGTTTACATCCATTTAAAGTTATGTTATTCAAGAGTGTATTCAAGGTTACATTATTTAGTAAGCTGCAGAGCTGTGGATTTAAACTCAAGCAAACTGACTCTAGAGTCTGTGTTTTTCTTACATCCCTGCCTTCCTCGATGACTCCATTCTCACCTTCATAGAGACAGAATTGTCCCTGCCATTGCAGTGGCCTTTATGACATGCAGGCCTTCAGACATGGATTTAGAAACTGATTCACTCCTACCTTACTCAGGAACTCCTAAACCTGCCGGGGACAGGGCTGGCACCCACAGGAGGCAGGAAGATGGCAGAGTGAAATTCCAGTCTCACTCATCTATTCCCAGTATCCTCTCTGTGCTCTCTTATGTAATTACCTATATTCTAGGCAGAACCAAATCTATCTTCCTTTAGTCTCTTGTCCCCCCACTACATATGCAAAACAGTGATCTCAAAGCCAACCCAATGCTGTCTTTAAAAAGGTCCTCTGAATTGACATGACATTGGGCAATGCTTAGAAGGAAGAGTTTAGTTCTAAACAGAAGAGAAAAGAGAGAGAGCAAGGGCATAGAATGGAAGATTCTAGCCTAAAAGTCAGCTGGGATATAGATACCAGATGTCTATATTCCAAGGGAACAAGAAAAACTCAGAAGAATCACTGGCCTGAGGAAAAAAGGAGCGAGGCAAGATACCCCTCAGTAACAAAGCTTGGCCATTAGTTGAGAAGAGGAGGTGACAGTTATGAGAACAGCCTCGTGTACTTACAGGACTGTGAGTAAAAATTTAAAGAACGCTTACTCATAATCTGCGACACTGTAGCATAAACAACACTGCACAATACTCACTCTTAGATGAAAGAGGCATTCTTCCTCGTCTCCCCATTTGCCAGGCATTTAGCATTCCCGGGTTCACTGTGTTCCTGTGGCCAAAGTGGTTACTTCAGGGATGACCACACAGTCCAATCCAACTGGAACAAGTCCCTGGTCTTTTGCAAAAGCAAATGGCAGGAAGGAAAGCTTATTTCCCCAGGGATTTAATTGGGAGGATATAATTTCTTGCTACCAGTGACCATCTTTTCATCACAGCACATCTGCGAATGAAGCCATCGTGAAGGACAGCAGATCTGAGAGACAGGGAGAGGCATCATTTGAGCCTCTGGATTAATATCCCTTCCTGCTTAAGCCAGTCAGATGTGGATTTTCTGAACTTTGCCACCCAAACTTTCCACATTGGGATTGATTGTGATGGATTGGGTCATTTTTAACTTTATATTTGTCAGGAAAAACCTCTCTGAGCATCTGGAGGTCTGAGGATCAAGGTGTTAACAGTGCACCATTTCCCCGGGATGGGATTAGAGGTGATTTTTTTTTAAAGAAACAATTATTTCTTTGTTAATGGAAAAATATTGTATATACCAATTTCGACATTTCCTAATATTCTGTGACGGTCAACTGATCACACTGCTTCTTTGTCTGCAGTCACTCAGTATTTGAGGTATGGCATTTATTCCTCTAAACTCACAGGGCTAATTTGTGAGAAAGCTCACAGATGTGCGTTTGCACTTATGCACACCTCATTTGTCTTCCTCCTATGAGGTGAGGTTTAGTCTTCTTTCCTGTAACTTGGTTTAGCATCTTTCTTAACCCGACATGTTTCCAAATTCTCTAATCTTTGAGGTCAATTGCGGAGTTATTTGTCAAATAAAATAATGAATTTATTGCGATATTTGCAAACTGGGAGATGATGACTAATAGCTTCCAGAAGTAAGATGGTATTCTCCAAAGAGACTGGAGTGAGAAGGAACTGAGTGTGTGACCAGATTTGTTTTCCTGGCCTAGTTGCTTTCTGCTCTTACACACACTCAAACCATTCACGCTGCGGGGCAGAAGGGGAAGCTTTATTTGAATAAAAGTCCCTCAGGTGAGTGGGAGACTCCACTTAAACCTGAGGTCACATTTGTCCTCTATTTGGCTGCTGTACTTCTGGGTAGGAACAAGAATTGTGCATGAGGGGGAGCTGAGGGGGAAGCTCGGGGCCCTTAAATGACTGAATTTACTGGCTACTCTGAATTGGCTTCCTGTATTTCATCTTGGGGAAAAAAAGAGTTCAGAGCAAGTGACAAAAAAAAAAAAACAAAAACCAACTACTGGCTTTTTCAATACCCTCAGGGGGAAGGTTTCTAACATTTCAAAAAGTCTTTCAAATTGAAGCTTAAAGAGAATGTGCTGCTCTCTGGTGCTCTGCACATGGATTCTTTCGGTGCCGGGTGCATGTGGACTCAGTTCTCCTGCAGCTGCACCTCCTCATTTAGTACGGATCCCTAGATGGGTCGTGCCAGCTATTGAAGTCCAGCTGCCTACTGCACAGCACAGCGCTCAGCGTCAGCAATACTGTGTTGTATACTTAACCTCTGTTAAGAGGATAGACCTCAGGTTGTGTTATTATCACAAAATAATAATAAGAGGGTGGGAGGAAAGTTTGGGAGGTGATGGGTAGGTTTATGGCACAGACTGTGGTGATAGTTTCCTGGGTGAAGATATATCTCCAAAATCATCAAGCTGTATACATAAACTACATGTAGTATTTTTTTGCATGTAAGAAATAATCAAATTGGCCCATCCTACTCAAGGAATTCTTATTTTCTCTTTCAGTTCTAAAAACAGGGAGAGTTACAGTTGCTCCAAATCTCCTAACCAGTGTGTCCTCCTGGCTGTGTACGGGAGGAGTGGATGTGTGTCTCTGGGCGGGCACGTGTTCGTCTTTCCTCTTGGTTGCCTTACACCGGCCATTCGCATGCTGTTAATATTTTGCTTTCAAGTTTTGGTAACTTCATAACAATATTCTATTATTTTTATTATGAAACTTTAGACATATCTTTAGGCATAGTATCTTTAGAGTTCAAAGTGCATCGAATGATACAATGTACCACCATATACCCGTTATTGAGATTTAATACATGTTTGCTTTATTTTTTTGAAGTATTTGAGAGTCCTAAACCTATAACACTGTAGTCCTAAATATTTACTTCTATGTGTATCTGTAAAATACTTCTTCTATAATAGCACTAGTGTCATTACGATATATAAAAATTAATAATTCTTACTAGTACAGATAAAGGATATGTTCTTTAAACTTTATGTAACAGTGAAAACATTATACATGTTAAGTTTCAGAATTTGTATTCAGAAGCATCTAGAAATTAATATTGTTGTTAATAGACAATATTTTTGCTTTTTATTTTTGGTAAAACCTTGATGCCACTCATGGAATAAAAGATTTCTTGTGTTCCATCTTAGAGGTTTTCTTGAAAAGCTCCTTGAATGAATCTGCATCAGTTTTCACTCTTAAGTTCTTTAGCACAATGTTTTCTTGTTCAAAATACATGTGCTTTTGGCACCATGAATAATCATTTAATTCCTTTCTTTTATATATATTTTTTGTAGGACTTGGTGGCCTACCGTGAGAACAGCTGAGTCTCCTCTCAGGCTATACTCCTGGTACACACGAGAACAGATGACATATTAAACTGTTTCCATTCTATGGGGTTTAAGTCACTAATATTTTAGATGGTCAAGTATAAGAGCTACAACGTTAGACTTTCATAGAAGGTCTAGCTAAGGACCTTGTTAGGAGCTATATGTTTTCACAGTGTCTTTCGATGCTTTAAAAGGAAAGCTACTAAAAGGTGACCAATACAAAAGGTCATCTTGGACCCTGGGAAAGAGCTCTAGAATCTGGATAAAAGGCATGTGTTGAGTTCCAGCTTGTATTTTACGCAACCTATGGGCCAGCCAATTTTCTTTGAGCTCCAGTTTCTCAATTTGTTATTGGAGAAAATCACAAAAGTGTAGGGATGAAATGATTTTATATATATAAAGTATATTAAAAAGTATAATACTCTTTATTAACATAAAATGATAGGGGTGTATTATGGTCTAACTGTGGCCTCCCCCAAATTTATGTTGAAGCCCTGACTCCCAATGCAACTATATTTGGAGCTAGAGCTGTAAGGAAGTGATTCAAGTTAAATAAATTCCTAAGGTTGGGATCCTAATCTAGCAGGATTGGTGGCCTTAGAAGAAGAGGAAGATCTCTCTCTTTCTTGGCACATGCACTGAGGAAAGGCCTTGGGAGGACACAGCGAGATGGTGGTCACCTGCAAGCCGGGAAGATGGGTCTCACCAGACCCAGCCATACTGGCACTCTGATCTCAGAGTTCCAGCTTCCAGAACTGTGAGAAAATACATTTCTGTTGTTTAAGACACAGAGTCTGTGGCATTTTGTTGTGGCAGCTCAAGTTGGCTAGTACAGGGTATGAGAAAAGAACACAGTCTGTGTGCAGAGCCCTCCTGCATTCACCTGAGAGAAGATCAGGAGAAGGGGTGTACTCGGTCGGAGGGACAGCGGGTTGGACATGATGTAGCATGTAGACAAAGAGCGTTGGTCTAAAACGATGGTATTGTGCTTCCAATGTTGACTCTGTCATCTGTCTGTGTGACCTTGGGGAAGTCATGAAGATTAAAAGACTTTGGGATCTTAGTGTTCTCATTTCTAAAATTAAGAGATTTTTAACAAAATGTTATTTGATGTCTTTCTTCCCCTTAGAGGTTTGTTTGAGCTCCA
This sequence comes from Trachops cirrhosus, assembly GCA_028533065.1. NCBI lineage: Eukaryota > Metazoa > Chordata > Mammalia > Chiroptera > Phyllostomidae > Trachops > Trachops cirrhosus. Next base: position 92,009,214 of record CM052544.1, read on the forward strand.
TGCTCTTTTTCCCCTTCCTCTGATGAAACGATGAAACAGCTGAGAGAAAACAGCTAGAAGGTTTGTGGAGGTTACATTTTAAACCTTACTGGTCTTGAATAACACGCTATTTACTGTATCTGGAAGCAGACTTGCTAATTTCTCTCTGAAGTTCTATGTGGCCACCAGGTTTTCTGGTACCCAGTTTTAATTTTAAACAGTTTATAGATAGAGATAATTGATTTTTAATTTAATAAGCAGAAGCTGTAGTGAGACTAATAATACAAGAAACAGTATGCTAAACCTTACTTTACACGTAGAGGAAATGCTTATTTTGAGCCAGGCCTTATCTTAGTGATTTCAACAAATACACACGCACACACATGCACACACCATAGTGGATTGAAAGGTGGCTCCTGAAAAGATATGTCCACCTGGAAACTGTGAATGTGACTTGACTTAGGAAAAAGGTTTTTGCAGATAGAATTAAGAATTTTGAAATGAGATTAGCCTGGATTATCCAGGTACATCCTAATTCCAATGACAAGTGTCTTACAAGAGACACAGGAAGAGAAGCTATAGAAGGGCACAAGGCCACATGAAGACAGAGAGGCAAAGACTGGAATTTTGCAGCCACAAGCCAAACAACACCTGCAGCCGTCAGAAGCTGGGAGAGGCCAGGAAGGAATCTCCCCCGTAACTTCAGAGGGAGCGTGTCCCTGCTGACATCCTGATTTTGGACTTCTGCCTCCAGAGCCGTAAGGGAATAAATTTTTATTATTTTGAGCCACCTCATTAGTAGTAACTCATCGTGACAGCCCTAGGAAACTAATATACATACTCCCTTTTTCCCTATACTTTTATTATATACCATTTCCCAGTAGAAACATTAACTAGGTTTAAATAATTTTACATCTTATGGAAGACAGTCATATTTCCAGATTTAAATACCTAAGTTGTGGACGATTCCTGCACTAAATGATGAATGGTTATTAGCTGCCAGTATGTTCTGGATGATTATTGAGGGGAATCTTCTAGGTAATGAATTAGCTCAGTTTCAAGAGATGGAAAGACAGTGGTAATGGTGAGTGAGAGAAGTTATTTTAGTGTAAATATAATTCTTCAACCTCAGCACTGAAATCTGGGGCCTGATAGTTCTTTATTGTGGAGACTGTCCTGTGCATTGTAGGGTGTGTAGAAGCATCCCTGCCCGCCGCCCGCCCCCTGCACTAGATGCCTGCACTGCTCCTCCCTTCGCCAGTTGTGCCAACTAAGAATGTGTCTACACATTGTCACATGTCCCCTGGGGGAGGGGAACATTACCCCTGTTGTGAACTTCTAGTTTAAAAGATGACACAAGTATAGACTCTGTGATAAAGATGAGAAAAGTGCCTGTGAGAACTACTGAGCAATACTTGAAAATCGACAAGGATTTTCTAAGGAAAACCATTTTCCTAACAATAGCAAATGACTCTCCTTTAAAACAAAACAAAAGTGGATTTGTATAGAAAAGATCTGTCATGTTTGTGATTCTCTGACAATTTTTAATGTCAAAGAGGATCATCCTGTGACAGAAGAAAGATCTTTCTTCAGAGTGGAAAATGATATACATGCACATATATGTGTATCCATCTACAACAGGTATACACATGTGTACCTATATGTGTGTATAACCATATGTGTACACCTGTGTGCACATGTTTAAACGCTTGTTAATAAAGAGGGCTGCAGGGCTTAGTAAACATCTTTGTCTTGCTTGGGGATTCTGAAAGTTCAGGGCATAACGAATCATTCCTGATGATGATGAAGCAGAGTAACAGCCTTTGAAGAGACTCTTTTTTTCAGAAAGGTCTACAAATCACATTGTTATAAGTGAATAATAATGTTGCTATTGTTTCTAAAGGCCCTCATTTCTCTCACAAATAAGATTCACCCAGTTAATACAACAAAAGAATTCTGTTCTTTTATTTTGTTCTTTACAAAGTGCTTATTACCTACTAGGAACTTTGTAATCTTCAGCGTGCACTGCAGTGAGTCACCCAGCCAAGAATCCTCTATTTACTGTCACACACAGTTGTCTCATGTGTTTTGTGACATGTGTAATTACAGTGAACGCATCTTTCTAAAGATACACTTGTGGTAAGCTTGGGTTTTCCGACTTCTAGAAAAATGTTCACATGCAGCAAAAAAGTGTCCTTTGACGATCCCTAACTTCTTCTTTAGCTAGAGAAATATTTATCTTTACCTTTAAAATACACATTTCGAAGGATGCAGACAGAGACTGAAAGTCGCTAAGAGCCGTTTCCTGGCTTCGGACTCGGACTGAACTGGCTGGTCTAACAGTTCACTGAGATCACATCAGAATGACACCACTTCCCCGAGTCGAGTCGTCAGGAATCATGAGATAAGCTCTGGAAGCAAGTCAAGGATTTTTGTGGAGAAACTCCTGTGGTCTCACGGAGCAAGAAAAATTGTAGGGAGTATCTTCTTGAAATTGGTTTTTAAAATGGAGGTTCATAAATCACAAGTGTTTCACAGATTGTCTACAGATGTTAAAAGTACTCTAGTTTAATTGACAAAAAGGTAAATTAGCATAGGGATGTAGAAAGAGGCCAACAAAGAGCTAAAAGGTTTCCTTGCACAGGGTTATTTCCCCTTTGAGAGAAAAATATGTTTTGGCAATTAGAGTATTCTGTTTCTGCTGATAGCACATTCTCATTTCTGCAATTATTCGCAGCCTACTTGCGGTGGGGGCAGTGTAGTCACCCGAGGCTGTAGACCAGTCTGGAGCTGCCTCCCACAAACATGAAGCTTGAGAAATACCCCTGTTGCCTGAAATAATTTGTAAGAGGCTTGGTTCTGGCTACAGAACACACTAGTAGGCTTTGCAAGGAAATGGCACCTGCTCCTGGCCCGTGGCCCGAGGCAACAGGATTCGCCCCTTCAGGGCCAGGATGTCAACCGCTGTATGGATGTTGATGGCGTGGGCTGGGTTTTTCCACAGTGAAGTGGGACAAGAACTCATTCCTTACGTACACTTTTGCTTGTACAAGTGCTGGGGTTTGCCCACACGAGCAAATCCAAACCCAAATATGTAAGTCTCATTTGTGGTTACTAGGATGGAACCTGATGGAAAATTTGACTATAAGTACAGAAAAAGTCATGTGAAAAAAAATCCTCTGGTAGAGAAATCAGGAAATAATTTAAAAAACATATTGTGTAACCAACACTTGCACCCTTCATTTTCACAGCAGCCTGCCAGAGGTGAGGGGGACAACCCCTCTACTACCACCTCCCCTGTGATCTGAATTCTTACAGTAGAATCACTGGCCTCTAGGCCTGAGTCCCTGCCAGGTCTGGGGGAGACCCCTCTCTCTTTGCCCATCGTGAGTGCTCTCTCAGGCACTGTGGGGTCTGTCTCTGTCTCGGCCTCTCATCTCAGTGGCTCTTGTCTCACATCTGCTCCAGAGGCTACTTTTGCTAACGTTGGGGCACGGTCCTTCCACTGGGGTGGATGTGTTCCCTCCCAGTGTAAGCCCTGTTGGGCCCCTCAGAACTCTCCTGCTGCCCCCAGGTTATTCAACAATAATGGTATTTTTTTAAATCTTTGACAAGGACAGTTACTGTTTGTCTTATCTTTTGAATAAGAAAAGATATTAAAAGATTATGATACTTATAATAAGATACCATTTCTCTCAATCTTATAAAAGACTGTGCATGTACTCATATTTAGAAAACTTTGCTATTTTTATCAAACCAAGAAAGCCTAAAGCAAAAGCATGTGTTAGAATACAAACTCTATGCACCTCAACCCACGACCAGGAGGCTTTTTTGAAAATTCTGGAACTTGTTTCTTTTGGAGTGGCTTGTGTTTGATTTGTGTTTTCAGTTTCTTGAAAACCATTCTCTAAGGGAATATGTGACTGACTTCCTGGGAGGGTGCCCCTGCCACCTCTGCCCTCAGTCAGAGGTCTGGAATTCAAACCCAGGTCTATTAACAGGGCATGTGCTGTATTTGCTTCCAGAGTCCCCCTCCATTTAACCTGCATTTATCAGCCACTGCTCTCCACTTTGTAAATAAAAGTTAGCTCCTTTTCACTGTTTACTTCTCTTCCTTTTTTATTTTCTTCTTCAACACTTTGGAATGGAAATCTCATTCTTAAGAGAGGCTGTGGACATTAGGTGGAGGGATGTGGAGTTTGGATTCTGGAGGCTGACTCATTACTTTATTTTTAATTTTTTTTAAGTGTATGTTATTGATTATGCTATTCTATTACTCCTGTCCCATTTTTTCTCCCTTTATTCCCCTCCACCCTGTACCCTCTTCCCACCAGCATTCCCCACCCCCTTTAGTTCATGTCCATGGGTTGTACATATAAATTCTTTGGCTTCTCCATTTCCTATACTATTCTTAACCTCATCTTATCTATTTTGTGCCTACCTTTTATGCTTCTTATTCCCTGTACCTTTTCCCCCCATTCTCCCCCTCCTCCTCCCCACTGATAACTCTCCAGTTGATCTTCATTTCTGTGATTCTGTTCCTATTCTAGTTGTTTGCTTAGTTTTTTTTTCTTTTTTTTTAGGTTTGGTTGATAGTTGTGAGTTTGTTGTCATTTTACTGTTCATAGTTTTGATCTTCTTTTTCTTAGATAAGTCCCTTTAACATTTCATATAAAAAGGGCTTGGTGATAATGAACTCCTTTAGCTTGACCTTATCTGGGAAGCACTTTATCTGCCCTTCCATTCTAAATGATAGCTTTGATGGATAGAGTAATCTTAGATGTAGGTCCTTACCTTTGATGACTGGGAATACTTCTTTCCAGCCCCTTCTTGCCTGCAAAATTTCTTTTGAGAAGTTAGCTGACAGTCTTATGGGAACTCCTTTGTAGGTAACTGTCTTATTTTCTCTTGCTGCTTTTAAGATTCTCTCCTTATCTTTAATCTTGGATAATTTTATTCTGATGTGCTCTGGTGTGTGCTTCCTTGGGTCCAACTTCTTTGGGACTCTCTGAGCTTCCTGTACTTCCTGAAAGTCTATTTCCTTCATCAGATTGGGGAAGTTCTCCTTTGTTATTTTTTCAAATAAGTTTTCAATTTCTTGCTCTTGCTCTTCTTCTTCTGGCACCCCTAAGATCCAGATGTTGGAATGTTTAAAGTTGTCCCAGAGGTTCCTAAGCCTCTCCTCATTATTTTTTGTATTTTTGTTTCTTTATTCTGTTCCAGTTGAATATTTACTTCTTCCTTCTGCTCCACATCATCAATTTGAGCCCTGGTTTCCTTCCCTTCACTGTTGGTTCCCTATATATTTTTCTTCATTTCACCTTTCATAGACCACTTTTTCCTCTATTTTGCAACCATACTCAACCATTTCTGTGAGCATCCTGATTATCAGTGTTTTGAACTGTGCATCTGATAGGTTGGCTATCTCTTCGTTGCTTACATGTTTTTCTGGAGTTTTATGTGTTCTTTCATTTGGGCCATATTTCTTTGTCTCAGCACTCCTGTTACATTGTAAGGGGTGGAGCCTTAGGTATTTGCCAGGGCGGGGCACCCTATGTCACTGTGTTGTGGCGCTGTGTGGAGGGGAGGGCTCCAAAAGGGAACAAAATGCTGCTTGCTCAGCTTTCAGCCTGTTTTCAGTCACTTCCCCCTCTATCCATAAGCAAACTGGGCCTTTCTGGTGCTGATTCCCAGGTAGGTGGACTTGCATATATTCTAGGACCCTATGGGTCTCTCCATTGAACTCTCCCGTGAGGCTAGGAGTTTTCCTGCTGCTGCAGCCCCCACAGGTTTTTACAGCCAGAGGTTTTGAGACTTTATTTCCTCACACTGGAACCCTGGGTTGCACGTTCTGTCTTGCTCCCCAATTGTACCTCCCAGTTTATCCACACATGAGTATGCCCCCCCCCAGTCCTCCAACCACCACCTTGCCAGTGTGTCCTCTCCACTCCGGCCCAACTCCACTGTCTCTGCCCCTCATACCAGTTCAGATAAATGTTTCTTCTTTAACTCCTTGCTTGTTGGACTTCCATACAGTTCAATTTTTCTGGCAGTTCTGGTTCTTTTTTGTTTTTGCATTTGTTGTTGTCCTCCTTTTGGTTGTGTGAGAAGGCAAAGTATATCTACCTATACCTCCATCTTGGCTGAAAGTCCTGACTTGTTGCTGTAAAATCTCCACTTTTCACTATAGCTGCCACTTACTTTCTAGGCCTCAAAGTGGCAGAAGGATTATGTTACCTTACTGTTGTGGGGGCTAAAATAGTTTACTCACATAAAGCATTAAGCGCAGTCCATGCTTGGCAAAGAGAGAGCTACTGCATCCCATCATCATGGTCAACATTACAGAGTTGAATTGCATTTTTGATGAATCTGCATTTTGATGCAGATTGATAAAGGGCTTTTAAAAATGGCTGAGGTGGGAAGAGGAGGAGGTGGGTGGCAAGCATGCCTCATTTCCACCCAGCAGATTTTTTCCTTCTTCATCTTGGGTTTTCTTGAATTAGAAGGTCTTTCTAAACCTGTTGGTGGCTATAGTAACTGTGGTAGAGCAGATTCAACCAGAGGAGAGTGGTTTTTTACATACATTTTGAATCCACAGATCTTATAAAATACCTGGACCAGTGAATTGGAGCTGCCTCCATCTTCCTTATTTCTAGAGATACATTCCATTCTTGAAAATGAAAATTTGGGGATTAAAAAAGTCATTTAATCACTTTATAATCACTTCTATTTTCCTTTTAATTTCTTGTTTTTTATACAAAGTCTTTATAGAAATTCTTAAAGCTTTAAAATGCTTCTTAAGTCCCAATGAGAATTTTTTACATTTACATCTAATGCTATCACAGAACATGGTATTATGGGAATGGGGGCTCTATCAGTGAACTCTTCAGTTTTACCTAGCCATGGATATTTTATAATATTAATATTTTGCAAAATTAACATTATAATATTAATTTTTTTCTGGATGTGATTATAAGATAGAAATACTAGAAAGATTTAGATTTTAATTAGTTGATTTTCCTAAAATATGGGTTCAATTTCTGAGCAGTAATCATAAAGATTAGTAGAAGTTTCTCAGTGCTGGTAAGCCATATGTTTGCCCTAAGCATGGAACCTAACCTCTACTTGTTCTCACCAGGGAATGACCTGAACTGTACTCTTAAGATTAATATTCCCATTTCTTTCATTGGATAAATGGTTAGCTTTGAGAGAAAGGGGATAAGATAGTATTTCCTTCTAGATACTTTAATACGATCCTTCCAGGGAACTTTACATTTAAACATTTGAGCTTGGTAAACCAAAGGAATGGATCTGTAGCAGTAGAATGGTGGAGGAATTGTCAAATATGCACCTTGAACTCTGCAAGTGAGGAGTTCCATTGCTGTGAGTAATAGGGATGCCACATCCCTCTGTCCCCCTCAGGAAAACTCCAATGGCTTAAATAAATCAGGGTGAATTTTATCTCATGCAAAGGCAGAGTGGAGATAGGTAGTTCGGAGCTACCATGGCAACTTCAGGATAAATCAAGCATACTGAAATCTTCAGGATGTGTCTCTTATCCTCATGCTCTCAAAATGGCATCTGGAGCCTGAGCTAATCTGTGCACAAGTTTAGAGGGGAAAGGGAAAAGGCAAAAAGAACATGTTCCAGTTGTATCAGTAACCTACAGAGTTTTTAAAAGCCCTGTCCAGTCCCTTCTGCTCATGCGTCATGGCCTGAACTGATGGCATGACCAATCCTAACTGTAAAGGAGGCTGGGGAATGCAGCAGATTCTTCGGTTCTTTGTAACTGAGCACATTGCAACCCTAAAATGGGGTTTTACTGGAAGGGAACAAGGGGAAAATATGTCCATTGAAGAGGTATTGACAGTTCTGTATTCTCCTTATCCCTCATAAAGAACACATAAATAGCCTAGTTAGAAAAACACTTTATAAAACAGTCAAATCCTAAAATCTCAATGAGAATTTTCCCACTTGTCCTTTCTTCTGTCTATCCCTACTGTAGAACATGGTTTTGTAGGGTTGGGAGGTCTCTCACACAGTAAACTCTTCGGTTTTGAATACACACAACAATATTTGAAGCACTTTCCACCACCAGGGCCATTTATGTTTAAACCCATTTCTATGGTAAAACATCCAATCTAACAACACCGAGCATTAAACACCTCCTTAAAGCTACTCATATGGTTTACTCTTTAGCTTACAACGTGGCTTACGCCATCCTCCCACAGAGGCTGTCACATTGATCACAGCCACCTGTTCCCCCACCCGCACCCCTGTTGAAAGGCTGATGCTGTCCAAACACACAGCACCAGCCTTTCAACCAACATAGCACTCACTTTGAAGTCACAGCTTGCTAAGCCAGCCTGGTAAAAACAGCAACAATTAAGTTTGTCTCTTTTAACTGAAATATTTGCCTGTGAATTTCTAAGTTAATACAATTTGACACTGACCTGGTTTTTTAGCCTTGATTTTCTTCATTTCAAATTTGTGCTCTTAACTCCTTAGAAGTTCTCTGAACTAGTTTTTCACTATATAAATGGTGCTACCTTTTCACTGTAGACCCTGGGCTGTTGTCTTTACCATCCCATTGCCTGCAAGAAAAGTACTGTAAAGTGATTTTGCTGCCACATCAGCTATAAGGTAAATCATTCCTTTATTCTTACCCTTGCTAAATTATCTGCCTTTGGCAAGAGATCACACAGAAACTACAAACGAGTATAACCACACTGCCTGCAGTCCCACAGGTCTGGCCAGAAACACTTTCTCTTCCAGCCCCTATCCCCTTTCATGTAACTCTCTTCTCTAGGAGGTTCACTCTGCTATCGTTTGCATCATGAGTTTTCCCTTGTCTCTACATTACTAGCTTATTCCCTTACACTCATATCATGTCACTGAAATTATTTTAAATAATGAAGTAAAAGAGAAGTTATGAGCAAAATGTGAAAATGATTTTATCAAAGAGAACCACTGAGTGTTTTTGATGTAGTTTACTCAGGTAGACCTTTTCTCTCTTTTCTCTTCTCTTCTCTTCTCTTTAAATTCTTGCATCCATGAATTTGATGTAGTTTCCACTGTTACATCTTCTATACCAAATACATTTAAAATTCATTAAATTCCAGCTTTGATGGAGCATTGAGCTCTGAAACGTGATTGTTTGGAGTGAGGCACAGATTAGCAGAATGATTTCCTCTTCTCTACGCATGGAAAAGATTATGCCACATTTAGTAAGTACCTACTGGAATTCTTAACTGCAGCTAAATCATGTTTGTATTTTCCTTCGGGTAGAGGCAGAGTGGTTAAGCCTGCTGAATGATTCTATATAGGTAAAAACTTGGCATGTAGCCTCATAACCTCAGGCAGTGAATCTGAGCTCAGCCACACATTTCTACACATCCCCCAGTATCCCTTGTAATACATATGAGGGACTAAGTTTTAAAGAAGTAGTGGAATTATTGCTATTTACCCAAGAACTGAACAGAGCTATTAGAAAGAAATCTTCGAGCCCTCTGTGGGATGAAAATAATTCTTCCACTGCAAGACATTGATGGAAGTTTTGTGAGCCAGGAGGAAAGCAGCTGAAAAGGGCTAGAAAAATCATCATGAGTGTTTTTCCACTCCTTTAAGTCATTAAAATTGGCTGAAAATCTTGAAAGTGATTTTTTGTTCAAATGGCTGCTGCTGCCATACATAACCTGTCAACATAATGGTTCCTGTTATTTTGTGATTTTTCAGAGTGTTATGTTGAAGCAAGGTAAGGTTATTCAGAAACTCTAGTGTGCTGGTATTTCTAAAAGTGTTAATGCTCTCGGATGTTTCTTTTCCTCGTGCATGTTTAAAAGAGAACTGGTTTTGAGAAAGAGCCCTGGAGTTTGATTCCGCATTCGTCAGCCATGACCTTGACCCAGTGCTATACCTTCTGAGCCTCAGTGTTCTTGTCTGAAAAAATGGGGAAAATCATATCCAAGTTGCAGATTTGTTGAAGATGTTACACTAAAGGCCCTAGCACGGTGCTTGGCATACAGTAGGGACTCAATAAGTCTTCATCACTTCCTCTCTGCTAGTGATATTACATATTTTTTAAAGATTTTACTTATTTATTTTTAGACAGAGGGGAAGGGAGGGAGAAAGAGAGGAAGAGAAACATCAATGTGTGGTTGCCTCTCATGCGCCCCCTACAGGGGACCTGGTCTGCAGCCCAGGCATTTTCCCTGACTGGGAATTGAACCAGCAACCTTTTGGTTTATAGGCTGGAGGTCAATCCACTGAGCCACACCAGCTGGGACCATGATATTATGTTACTTTATTAGTAAGATTACTTTATTATTTATGGTGGTACACTGGATTTATAAAGAACTAAAAGTAAGTAAGTAAGATGAATGCAACAAAGAAATTCATTTTTAGAAGTTAAATTTATTGGGGTGACATTGGTTAATAACATTATATGTTTCAGGTATACAATTTTATAGCACATCATCTGTATACTCCATTGTGTGCTCACTATTCAGAGTCTAGTCTCCTCCTGTCACCACATAAATGAAGAGTTTCTTAGTAGAGACTCTTTATTTTGGCAGTATACATTTTATTGGCATATATTAGTAGGCATAGCATGTCTTCAGGGTTAATTTCCCAGTAGTGAAATTACTGAGTCAGAAGGAACGTACTTTTTTATTTGATAATTCTTATCAAAGAATTCTCTCCAAAAACACTGCCCCAATTTTGATTTCCCCTGAAGGTATATGGGAGTGCCCAATAATCTATGCCCTGGTCAGAGCTGGATATTTTAAAAGTTTTTATTTTAGGGCCACTATGAGAGGCAAGGTCATCTATCACACTGACAGATCATTAGCACAGGATTTAACCCTAGAAGTGCTGAGAGAAGACCAGAAGCCTAAGTCATGAGAGCTATCTATATCTTAATAATGTGACCCACTGTCCCCCTTCTATTGGCCTGTACTTTTTTTCACTGTTAATTGTTGGGTTTTGGAAATACCCTGCCTTCCTTCTCTTCACTCCCACTCCCCAGCTTCTTATTTTCTTCCAGGTTTTTTCAGAGAGTTTTGTTTCTTAGCCCAAAGAACACAAATGAGGGACGAGCAGACCCTTCTTGCTGTAGAAAATTCTCTGGGCTAGTCCTGTACAAAATCAATAGAAATTATGATACTCAAAATTGAGTGTGAGTAAAACTGAGAGCATTGCAGGCAATAAAGATTTATGTGTTCTCCTCAACAGATTCCTTCTACAGATCTGGGATGAAGCCTGAACATTTGTTTTTAACAACACCATCAATCAGAGATTTTCAACCTTTTTCATATCATGACACATATAAATGAGTTATTAAAATTGTATAGCACACCAAAAAATGTATTTTATTACCTATATGACAAAAAATAGGTATACTTTTGACTCATTCACACAGGAAAGCTATTGTGTTGGTCATTGTCATTTTTTTATTTGAAAGTCTAAGGGAAGAGAGGTCAGTGCCCCTGACTAAATAGTCAGGTACTGCATGTTTTAACAATTCCTGTGTCACACGAGTAGAAAATCACTGTCATAGATAATTCAGGCAGCTGCTAAACCACTCTGTTTTAGGGGTTTGCCAGCATTTACCTAACCCAATTCAGTCTCTCTGAAAATGTCTTTTGTACTTAGGAGTGACAAGTAGGCCCAAGACAGACAGTTGAGCTTCCCCAGTTATGTGTACTCTTTGCTTTGGGGCTATGATACGGATCCTGGGGAAGTGCAGCTAAAGAGCCAACCCTTGATGGCAGTAAAGAAAGTATTTAATTGACCTTGCTTTGGCTCAGTAGCCTGAAAGCATCTCTCCTGTGCTCCTTGGCATGGCAACATCATACATCTTACCCACTGCTCTCTGCACTTCATGCCACCTTGGCCCTTGTGACCTCTGCCGAATTGACAAAACTCGATGGTATAGGATTGTGGCTAGGGATGGGGAAGAGGGAAAAGGTGAATCCAGAATAGCCTCTTGTTTGTCTTCGAGCTTTCAGCTAACCTGGCTCTGATGACTTCTGATTCCCTTTGTCTGCCTGATCTGCAACGAGCACAGTTCCCAGTGCATGGCTTGTAGTCAATAAGTGTTTGTTGAGTGTCCACACGTGCACATACTCCTTCAGCAAATTTCTGTTGGGAGTCTGACTCTGGGCAGATATTTGGGTCCTGGAGATATACTGGTAAACAAGATGGACTTGTTCTCTCCCTCATGGGGCTTACACTGCAATTGTCAGGTTCACTGACAACTATAGTTCTATCAAGTGTTACAAAGAAGAATGTAGATGTTTTAGTGGGAATGTGCAATTTAACTGGGAGGTCAGATTTAAAAAAAAAGCATTCCTTTAGAGAAGATCCAAAACCAAAAAGAAATAAACAAAAAGGTGATGAGTCTTTTTGATTAATATAATAACCTATTTGGGGGTACTTTAAGTCAAGTTGTTTTGAAGAAGAGCTTACGAGATGGATAGGTTTGTCTTCTCTAGTAGTTCTATAATGTATGGAGATTCTTAATCACAGGTCTTTGGTTCATTCTTCTAGGCAAGTAGGTATCTTTGGTTTCCTCTCCCTGTAATATCCAGGTGTGTGCAAAGTTCCCTGTGATTTTTCCAATATCAGAGCTAAATTTAAGCCTCAGACATGGCTTCTGGCCAGAGTGTTCATGTGAACACCTTCTGAATATGCTCTAGGAAGCATGATAACTACCGAGTAGAATGATGCTCTGGTTTCTCTGAGCAGTGTACTTGATAGACAGATGTTACTGTCTGTGATGGATGGCTTACGGACAGCTTGAGCATCATTAGGTGGTTGCTTTTGTGGATATCTTTTCATCACCAGATTTAGGGACATCTGCTGTTGGGGATCCTGTGAAATAAATTAATTTGTGATTTGATCAGTCTGCACATGTAACCTGGATAGTCTCTCTTTTTTGCTTCTACTATACAAATGTGTAGTTATTGATACTCATTAATGTACTCCAGTGCTGCTGACACAGTGACATAATTAAAAATGCTCTCTTATCCTCAGGGAACAGGCTTAGAATATGTTCATTATTGGTACCACTGTCACGGCAAGAGCCCAGAACTGGTTGTGGAGTTACTAAGTGAAGCATCTCTGGGCTAAACCCATATAGAATCAGTCAAATCCAGCATTACTCAAACTTGAGTTTGCATAAAAATTGGAGTAGTTGTAAGGAATTGATGCCTTCTGTCATCATAAGGAGGAATGTTAAGAAGCAATGTGGAGGGATTGAGCAAAAAGGAAAAAGGACTCAGCCATGGACAACAGTGCAGTGATTGCTAGAGGGAGGGGTGTTAAGAGGACTAAATGGTAATGGAAAAAATACAATAAAGATTAAACAATTGAAAAAAAGAAGCAATGGTTTAAACACATCAAAATCTGATGGTACCTGTTTGGTATTCTGGAGAGTGGTGTTATACTTCCTTAGAATTCCTGAAGTGATTTAGCGATGGTCCAGGGCAACTCAACACATACTTATTAAGCACAATCTGTTCCAGGGACACTGTGCTGGATGCTGGGAGGCGATGAAAGAATGAACAAGCTGCAGTCTCCATCCTCAATATTTCATTAACATGGGGAATTTGGTGTGTGTGTCATGATGCAGATTGAACAGTATCAACATAGTTAATGATAGTGCTGCTTTTCAATGGGACACTGTGGAGTCTGTGTGGCTCATCACAAGCGGGTGCATGACACAGTAACACCAGCTTTGATGTGGCCACTCATTTTATTTCTTTCCTAAAATTGTCATACCTAATATAACAAGGCAATTTGGAACTGAACAAAATCCCTATGAAAGTTATTTTATTGACCTACTCTTCACTGCTTAGCATCCAGTGCTCTTGTTGCCTCTCCTGCATGGCTACCTGCCTGACTTCTCCATTTTATTCCTGACATCCCTGTCAGATGGTACCCTTCATCTTTCTGCAGCTAAGAAGGCCCAAAGGAAAGAACTTTGCTTTCTGAGGATCAGAACTTTTGTCTATTAAAAAAATCACCTAAGCTTCCTCCATATAGACTCTGAATAGTGTTTTGGATTCAGTCAGTTATTGCACTAATTTGCTTAAAAACAGGAATGTACCTTTGGCACCAGGCAAAAGTGGGTCAGGAATCTCGGTCTGAATTAGGCTGTCTTGTAAGAGTTTTACTCCTTTAGGCGGCCAGCACCAAGTTGGCCTGCACTAGAAGTTCAAGGTGAAGTGAGAATTTAGGGTGACTTCTTCTGGGAAGTGTGATGGAGCAACCTGAAGCAATACTCATACAAGTGTCCAAATAATTGTTTTGGTTGAAGAACAACCTTGACAGACTTATTTAGAGAAGACTTCGATGCTACCACTGTAGACGCCTAAATGAAGCTACCTCTGGCAGGAAGCGAGATCTGAGCTCCTTCCCCTGAGGAGTTAGATGGAGTTAGGACATTGGGGTGGAGACAGACAGGAGGCTGTTCCACGTGGTTATAGGTGCAGCTGTAGAGTTAATAAATGCTGCTGCTGAAAGGCAAGGGCCTAATCCTGGGGGACTTTTACACCTTGTCAGGGAGCATGACTTTCCTGGGGGTACAGGAGGAGGCACTAGTTTCAGGAGGGGGGGTGGATAGAGAATAATAAACAATTAACTCTTTACTTTGCACCAAGAACTAAGCTACTGCTTTACATAGATTATATCATTCAGTTCTTAGAATGATAAAGTGAGTGAAGCCTGGAGAAGCTAAGTGATCTGTTTACATTACACAGCAAATAAACTGTGGTGCTGTGATTTGAGTTCAGCCTGACTCAGAGTTCAAGTTCCTACTCATCTATCACACAGCTGGGTGGCATTTATGGGCTTCTCCGCCGCATGAATAGTTATGATCACCCAGTTTCAGGTAATGTGAATGCCTATATTTTCTACACTTTGTTTTAATGAATATGAGTGTCATATTTTCTCAAGATGATGCTTCCTATTTTAGAATGTGTATTTCATAGAGGGAATTTGATGAAATGTGAAGGCATTGGAGTCAAGTGGATTCCAAAGTGAGATTTGTCCTCAAATCACCAAGGCATTTAATAGTGGTGGGACTTTGGGGCAAGATACTCAACCACTCTGAGCCTTAGTTTCCTCATCTGTTGGGTCAAGAGGAAAATGCTCACCTTGTAGGGATATAGTGAGGATTTGCAATAATATACATAAGGCATCTAACATAACATCTGGCCAAGAGCAGGCACTGGATAAATTATTACATTATTATTCATTTCCTTGAATCTGCCAGCAGGGCTTTGGAATAATCCTCTGTAGTAATGGTCAGGGCTCAGCTGTCCAAACCCAGTTGCAGATGAGGCAGAGAACACCTTTCCCTTATTTCCACGTTCCTCTGGGTGAGCCTGCTATATCTGGGTCATGGGCAGAATGTATTTCAGAAGCTGCTCTTTTCATTTCTATGACATGTGCCTTAAAAATATTGTGAACACCCAATCTTTTATAAACTGAACATGCAACAACCTCTTATGCTATCTTAGAATCTTTCTAAGCAGGGCTGCGATTGGTTGCCTAAGCAGTAAGGGTGCCCTATCCAGGCTGTGGTTCTACTTGTGAAATTTAAGTCTCTGAATTGTAACTGAGGATGGTAAGAAGCTTCTCTTAATAATGATGCAAGTTGGTCAGATGTGCTGGCACCACGTAAAGCAGGGTTTCATAGGGTCTTATTACCATGCATGTTTGGGCTATCCAGAGTGGAACTTGAGACCTTTTTTTGTTCAGGACTTTCTATTTTGTTTTTGGAAAAACAGGCCGAAATTCTTGGGTATGATTGGCAGCAAGTGGACAATTATTAGCACACTGCTTGTATATACCTGAGATGTCATTTCATGTACAAGATGGCCCCAGTTCCAGAATAAAGAGCACATCCAGTTGCCTGCAAACCATACTTGATGGTGGACTCACACTGTCTGCTCTTACCTTGGTTTCTGTTTTCATTTCATCACCTCGGTATTGATTGGTTACAAAGGGGCCAGGTGCTTCAGGGAATGCAGAGGTGACTAAGGGCTTCCCACATCTGTACCCAGCTCTTGAGGGAAGACATTGAGGGGCATACCCCTAGTGTACAAGTAACTACTTACAAAATACTAGATGAGGAATGCCTTAAGAGATACCACAGCCAAGTGCCATGGAGATTCCAGGAGGGCAATGTTAAATCCAGGGATGGAGAGTTGGGGAAGTTTCAGAGAGAACAACTCCTTCCTTGTGGTTAGAAGATAATGTGTCAGTAGCAGTAAAACAGGTAAAAGGCAAATAGGTCTTAAAATAAAACCATACTCTGTTACCGCAGAAATGACTGAATTAACCTGACCTTCAATCACCTTAGCATATAAGAACAGAAAAGGGAAGAGTGAACTAGGGGTCCCCAACATCTACACCACAGGCACTGTTCCAGGAAGCAATGTGGGAGTTTTTTAATACAAGAGGTTGCAGCTTATTCATTGAAACTTAAATATACAAATCTAAATGCATCTGAGTGCCCAGATTTCTGAAGACCACACACTCTCTCTCGAGGGCAAATTGATGTTTTTTCTAGAGATGTTACCAGTGTCAGTGAATCCATAAACCCATTATTCTGTGTTTAGCTCATAACACTTTCAACACTAAAGTAAAGCAAACCTGGTTGTATAACATACCTCGAGACTGGCTTAAAAAAACCACCTCTCTTTCTCTTTTAAGGAAAGACCTACTTTTTCTTTCTTAAATTATTTGTTGCAGAAACATGGACAGACAAACAAATTAAAGTAGGAACCACAACCCCATTTTATCCAAGTTTTATTGTGGGCCTGGACCAGCCTTTACAATTCTCTTCTGGGCTTTGAGTTCTTTTGGCTTGGCTGAAATTTTATAATTGAAAAATTTTCCATCTGACTTTGGCCCTTCAAGTAAATACTATATAAACCTTTCATTTTAAATCATGCCAAGTCTGAAGGGAGTCAAAGCAGATGTTCAGTTCCTGTTTCAGCCTGGAGCCTCCCCCAAGAAGCAATCTTGGCTGCTCCTGTTCCTGATCTGCGGGGATCGATTTAGATAAACAGTGACTTGTTACCATTTCATTCATTACCTACCCATGTTGCCCAAATTACTCAGCATCTGCCAGGAACATCCCCAAAGGATCAGAACTTAAATCGCTTTTCTTTCGGCATAAACACTGGATGGATCCAGAGGCATTCTTTCTTGTCTTCCCTTTCTCCTATGATGTCCTTGTGCTCATTTCCTCCCCCTTTTTAACCTTCCATTCTCTCTGAAATCTGAGTTGTTGCTTGTCCCTCACTTGCTATCTAGGTGTTCTTTTCCCCAGTCTCCCTTGTGACTTTTCCAAATGTCCTCCATTGTCCAGCACCAATAAATGCCCTTTTTCTCTTTTGTATCTGCAATCTGTCCCTCCCCACTGGCATATCCTTCCTTATGTTCACAAACATCTTTTTGGCCCTGGCTGGTATGGCCCAGTGGATTGAGCACTGGCCTGTGAACTGAAAGGTCACCAGTTCGGTTCCCGGTCAGGGCACATGCCTGGGTTGCAGGCCAGGTCACCAGGAGATTGATGTTTCTCTTCTCTTTCTCCCTCCCATCCCCTCGCTCTAAAAATAAAAAATAAAACCTTTTTAAAAAGCTGTCTTTTTGTTCTCTCATGTCTTAACAACAACAAAGACAACAAAGATTAAAAACAAAGAAACAACAACGGAAAACTTTTCTAGATGTGTTATGGTCGTTTCTGATTTATTTGCTGTTCAGACTCCTTGTGAGACTAGGATATGTTTCTAAGTTTTTAGTTCTTTCACTAAATTCTGCTTCCCTCCCCACACTCTCTGGAAAAATCACTCTCTCAGAGGTTACCAGAGGCATCCTACCATCAAATGTATTGGCAGTTTCTTGACTCTCATATTAATTGACTTTATAGAAAACCTGACATTGTTGACCAATCTCTTCTTACCCTCTTCTCCTTCAGTTCTTGAGGGATTCTCCCAACTCCTCTTCCATCTGCCCCTCAAAGCCAAGTGTTTCTCACTGCTCTGTGCCTGATCTACTTTTTGTTAAACTACATTTTCTCCTGGGTCATCTCATGTAGGTCCAAATCTTTTGCTATCATGTCTATACCAAAGACTCATAAATCTGAATTTCTAGCCCTAATTTCTCCCCTGATTACTGAAAAAGTACCATAAAACTCTGCATATGGGTATGCATCCAGGGCCTTTAAACTCACAGCTCCTACATTCATCTTCCTGATTTATTTTTTTCCTCTAAACTTGTTTCTTCCCCAGCATCCCTCAATTTTTGTTAATTACATTCTTCTCAGAGCCAGGCAAGCTGGATACTTTTGCCATGTTCTCGACCTTCATTTTCCTCATTATTCAATCCCAAACCCTGCCAATTTCACTACCAAATGTTTCTTAAGTTATGTCTTCTGTCTTTATAGCATTACTGTAATGAGAATTTGGATTATTTCATTTGTCTCTTGGGTTCTTAGTTCTTGTCTCTCCAAATCATCATTTCCACTGATTCTAAAGCTCTCTGGCTTTCAATGGCTTCTCACTGTCCAAATGATTATATTTGAGCTCCCAAGCATGGCATTCAATGTCTTCCATTATGTGCAAAGACACACTAGAATGCACAGTAGGCACCTTCAGATCCCCTTGACCTTTGCTCTTGCTATTGTTCATGTCGAGATGGCCCTATGGTCCCTTTTGTCCCTTGCTTAGATACTACACCTTTCTTAAATCTGTCCCAATACTCCCAGCAGAATGCTCTACTCTGAACTGTATAGCATAATAATAGACACAGCAGGATAGGAGGGGAAGAGCCCTGATTTTTGCATCAGACAACTTGAATTTAAATTCCTCCCTACCTCTTGGAAGTTTTGTAGCTCTCTGTGGCTTCCAAACAGCCTGGAGAGACTTAGCCACCCCCATGCTGTGCTCTCAGGAAATGGCAACTCCATTCTTCCAGTTGCTCAAGTTACAAACTTTGTAGTTAGCCTTGATTCTTCTCTTTTTTCTGCACTCTACATCTTATCCATCAGCAAATTATCTTGGCTCTGCTTTCCAAATAATTCTGAATCAGGTCACTCCTCTGAACTTCTGCTGTTACCACCCAGGTCCATGCCACTTTCTTCCCTGTTCTGACTCCCATACACACCCCAACTGGGGATTGAACCTTCAATTATGTATGTGCCCTGACTGGGGATCAAACCCACAACATTTTGGTGTACAGGACAATGCTCCAACCAACTTGGCTAGGACAGGAGGGGTTCTTACTTGATTCTGTAGCCCCAGTCCTCACAGGTACTTCATTTCATATAACAGCACACTCTCTTAATGATTTCATTCTCCCTTTGTGAACCTTGTCTAACCACCACCCCACACACACACTTTGGCCCACTTAGTACAGGATGCATCCTGTCACTTCTCCACTATTTTCTCATGCCAGAATAAGCTCACAGACCTTCTGAGAGGTTCTGCTCTGAGTTACCAATCCAGGGCCTAATAAAATTCCCTTTCATGCTGCCTTAATCTCCATTCCCATGAAAACCCTGTGGGGGAGACAGTCAACACACAAATGTGGACATTCGTGCATATTGCTAAGGAACTATAGAATAGCTACTACTTCTGGTGCTTTGATCTATTGTAAATCCTCACAGTAGGCCCCTGAAGGCAATGAGTGGCCACCTGTTATGGAGAAGGAACTGAGGCTCATGGGGTGAAATCCCCAGTACAAGACAAGGTGTTTAGGGGAGAAAGACCACAGAGGAATCTCTGCTGAGTTGCTGGGCACCCTGGATGCCTCACTCCCAACTGTGAGCAGGGGAGGCAGGGAGTCAGTGGCTAAAGGGCAGTGATGGGCTTGAAGGGATTAAAGGTGAGACAAGAATCCTAAATGTTCCCCTGTCCAGAAGCAGAAGCCCCAGGCAAAGTGGGATCCACTCATGGAGGGAAGGGATGTGTTGCCTAGGGCTTTTATTTTCTTCACCACCTTCCTCTTCATTTTCTTTAGATTTTTGAAATTGTTATTCTATTACAGTTTTCCCAATTTCCCCCCCTTTGCCCTTCTCCACCCATCTTACCCCCACTCCCGTAGTCAATTCCCACACTGTTGTCCACGTTCATGGGTCATTTGTACATGCTCTTTAACTAGTGCCTTTCCCTTCTTTCCAGAACTACCCCCCTCTCCTCTCCGCTCTGGTTACTGTCACTCTGTTTCATGTTTTTATCCCTGTGGTTCTTTTTTTAAAAAAATTACCTTATTGTTGTTCAATTACAGTTGTCTGAATTTTCTCCCCATCACTTACTTTGTTCCTTAGTTTATTTTGTTCATTAGATTCCTCTTACAGGTAAGGTCATATGGTATGTGTCTTTCACTGACTGGCTTATTTCACTCCAGTTCCATCCATGCTCTTGCAAAAGGTAGGAGTTCCTTCTTTATTTCTGCTGCATAGTATGCCGTTGTGTAAATGTACCCCAGTTTTTTCATCTACTCATCTACTGATGGGCACTTAGGCTGTTTCCAGCACTTGGCTATTGTAAATTGCGTAGCTATGAACATTGGGGTGCATAGGTTCTTTTGAATTGGTGTTTCAGGATTCTTAGGGTATGCTCCCAGCAGTGGAATTGCCAGGTCAAAAGGCAGTTCCATTTTTAGTTTTTTGAGGAAATTCCATACTGTTTTCTATAGTGCCTGTACCAGTCTGCATTACTACCAAGAGTGCACCAGGGTTCCCTTTCCTACATGTCCTCATCAGCACTTGTTTGTAGATTTATTAATGATGGCTGTTCTGACCTGTGTGAGGTGACATCTCATTGTGGTTTTACTTTGCATCTCTCTAATGGCTAGTGATGTTGAGCATCTTTCATATGTCCCTCTGTATGTCCTTCTTGGAGAAGTGTCTATTCAGGTCCTAGATTAAGAAGATAGGAGTTAGTTCTTCCTTAAATGTTTGGTGAAATTTACCTGTGAATCCATCTAGTCCAGGGCTTTTGTGTGCTGGGATTTTTTTGATTACTGCTTCAATTTCACTAGTAGTTATAGGTTTATACAGGCTTTCTGCTTCTTTTTGATTCAGTTTTGGAACATTATATGTTTCTAGAAATTTGTCTATTTCTTCCAGGTTTTCCAATTTTTTGGCATATAGTTGTTCATAGTCAATTCTTACAATCCTTTGTATCTCTGTGGTATTAGTTGTAAATTCTCTTT
The DNA here is from genome assembly GCA_028533065.1 of Trachops cirrhosus. NCBI lineage: Eukaryota > Metazoa > Chordata > Mammalia > Chiroptera > Phyllostomidae > Trachops > Trachops cirrhosus. The sequence goes on from CM052544.1 coordinate 92,030,424, forward strand.
TATTTCTGATTTTATTTATTTGGGTCATCTTTTTTTCTTGATGAGTCTGGTTAAAGGTTTGTCAATTTTGTTTATTCAAAGAACCAGCTCCTGGATTTGTTGATCTTTTGAATTGTTCTTTTAGTCTCTATGCCATTTAATTCTGCTCTGATCTTGATTATTTCCTTCCTTCTACTCACTCTGGGCTTTGTTTGTTGTAATCCCTCTAGTTCTTGCAGATATAGGGTTAGGTTGTTTATTTGAGATATTTCTATCTTTTTTAGGTAGGCCTGTATTGCTATGAACTTCCTTCTCAGTACTGCCTTTGCTGTGTCCCATAGGTTTTGGGTTGTTGCATGCTCATTTTCATTTGTTTCCAGGTATTTCTTGATTTCTTCCATGATCTCATTTTAATCCATTCATTATTTAATAATATCTTAATCAGTGATCATGTATTTCAATGATTTTGAATGTTTTCCTTGAGGTTAGTCCTATTTTCAAGACATGGTGATCTGAGCACATTCTTGATATGATTTCAGTTTTCTTAAGTTTGATGTGGCATGTTTTGTGTCCTACCATGTGGTCTATCTTTGAAAATATTCCATGTGCATTTCAAAGAATATATATATTTGCTTCTTTGGGGGTTAAAAATTCTGTATATGTTAATTAAGTCCATTTGATCTAGAGTGTCACTCAATGCCACAAATATTCTTGTTGATTCTTTGTTGGGAAGATCTATCCACTGTTGACAGAAGGGTGTTAAAATCCCCTATGAAGACTATGTTACTGTAGATATCTTTTTTGAATTCCTCCAAGATTTTCCTTATATATTTAGGTTCTCCTATATTGGGTACCTATATTTACAAGGGTAATATCCTCTTGATGGACTACTCCCTTAAGTATTATGTACTGACTTTCTTTGTCTCTTTTCTTGGCCTTTGTTTTGAAGTCTATTTTGTCTGATATAAGTATTGCTATCCCTGCTTATTTTCATATCCATTTGCTTGGAATATTTTTTCCATCCCTTCACTTTCAGCCTGTGTAGATAATTTGTTCTGAGGTGGGTCTCTTGTAGGCAGCATATATGTGGGTCATGCTTTCTTATCCATTCAGCTACTCTATGTCTTTTGATCAAAGCATTTATGTTTAAGGTTATTATTGATGGGTACTTATTCATTGCCCTTTATTCCGTACCTGAGCTCCTCACTCTGTCTCCCATTTCTTGTTTTATATCAGTCCCTTTAGCATGCCTTGCAGTGCTAGCCTGGTGGACATGCACTCTTTTAGACTTCTTTTGTCTGGGAAGTTCTTTATTTCATCTTCTATGTTAAATGAGAGACTTGCTGGGTAGAGTAGTATTGGTTATAGGTCCTTGCTTTTATTACTTGGATTATTTCATGCCAAGCCCTTCTGGCTTGTAGTGTAGAGAAATCAGTTGATAGCCTTTTTGGACTCCCTTGTGTCTCACTAGCTGTTTGTTTCTTGCTGCCTTTAAGATTCTCACTTTGTCTTTAAATTTTGCCATTTTAATTATGATGTGTCTTGGAATGGGCATCTTTGAGTTCATCTTTATTGGTACCCTCTGTGCTTTCTGAGCCTGCATGACATTTTCCCTCACCAAGTTAGGGATGTTTTCTGTCATTATTTTTTTCAAAAAGCTTTTCTATCCCTTGCTCCTTTTCTTCTCCTTCTGGTAGTCCTATGATGTGAATGTTGTGATGTTTTATGTTGTCCTGAAGCTCCCTTAAAGTATCCTCATTGTTTTTGAGTCTTTTCTCATTTTGTTGCTCTGACTGGGTGTTTTTTCCCCCCTACTTTGTCTTTCAGCTCTCTGATTTAGTCCTCTGCTTCATCTAGCCTTGTTTTGATCCATTCTAGTGTTTCTTTATTTCAGATCTTGTATTTTCATCTCTTCCTCATTCTTATTCATAGTTTCTACATCCTTTTTCATGCTGATGTAGTTCTCACTAAGTTCCTTGTAGTTCCAATACAGTTCCTTGTAGTTCTCAGTTCCTTGAGCATCCTTGTAACCATTATTTTAAATTCTATTTCTGATAGATTGCTTGCCTTAATTTCATTCAGCTCTTTTTCTGGGGATTCCTCCTTTCCTTTTAATTGCGTATTATTTCTTTGTCTGTGGAGACATTTTAGGTAACTCTTTTTGTTTGTTTCTACATCTCAGATTGCTCTGCTTTGCCTGCCTGTCTTCATGAGTTGAACTTATGTGGTAGGAGTTCTGTGGGACTCAGTGGTGCAGTATCTTTTATCTCTTGATCTGGATGCTCTAGAGATACTCTATTTAGTTTATGTGGATTCTCTGGTTGTCTTGGGTTTTGATTATTCATCAAATAATCCCTTTTGTTGGTGGGTTTTTCCATCCAGCATGATGACTGGGAATAAAAACCCCTACCATGTCCTGTATGCTGATGCACAGGTGCTGGTTAACAAAGCAATACTATCCAGAAAATCAAACCCACACCAGCAAAAATACCCCATATCATGTCAGCTATATTACCAGCAAATGAGCAAAGATATATAAAGGTGGAAAGAGATTAAGAATATTATAAGATAAGAAAAAAGAATATGAGATTACTAAAGGAGAGAAAAATGATTTTGAGAGGGAAGAGGGAGGAAAAATAATAAGAGTAGGGAATAGAAACAAGGTGAAGAAAGGGAGAAAATAAAATTTAAAACATAAGTAAAAAAGAGAAGGGTGATGGCAAAATGGAGTAAGAAAAGGGAAGAGTAAAGGACACATAGACAAAGCCAAAGGGGGGGTAGGCTCCAGGATGGGGCCTACCCTGGAGCCTATCTTTGAGGATGGCTGGGGTGCAGGGGAGTGGTGGTGAGGAAATGGAGACAACTGTAATTGAACAACAATTAAAAAAAGAAAAAAATGAAAGAAAAGAGAAGAGTATAATATGAGGTTTGAAATTAAAAAAATAGTGAACCAATAGGAGCAAAATTGAAGAAAAACCACAACAGGGTCAATAACAACAATGGATGGGCAAAGATTAATAAAGGCAGAAAGAGAATAAGAATATTATAAGAAAGAGGTAAGAAAATATGGGATGTCTACAGGAAAGAAAATGGTTTTGAGAGGATGGAGGGAGGAGCAATAATAAGAGTAAAGAACAGAATCTAGGCTAAGAAAGGGAAAATATAAAATTCCAAACTCAAATAAGCAAGAGCTGAAGGAAAGCAAAATGGAGTAAGTGAGGGAGAGTAACATGATATTTGAAATAAGAAATAGTGAACAAATAGGAATACAATTGAAGAAAAACAGCAATAACCACAATATCCATGCCAAACAATCCACAATTAATAAAGGTGGAAAGAAAATAATAATTTTAGAAGAAAATAAAAAAGATTGTGAACTGAGTAAAGGCAGGAGGAATGATTTTGGGAGGACAGAGAGAGAAGAAATGGTAAGTGTTAAGAATAGGAGCAAGGCATAGTGAAGGGGAAACAAAATTTACAGCAATAATAAGGAAGGGCAGGAAGAAGGCAAAATGGAGTAAGACAAGGGAAGGGTACTAAGCAAGATTTGAAATAATAAAAAGAAGTTTAAAATATATAAAAAGCTAAATAAAAAGAATGAAAAATAAAAGACAAAATGTAGTGCATTAGTTGGAATACACTTGAAGAAAACAAAGGAATGTTAAAGGTTATGCGGGAGAAAATAAATAATGTAAATTCTGAAGAATGGGGTGGAATTCATCTCAGCAGAGTCTGGTGTTTGCCTTCTGTCTTCTTCTGGATCCGTCTTTGGTTTTTTATTAGCTCAAGGTCCTGAGGTGGATCATCCAACTTCTAGCCTCACTGCACGCACCACCTTTAGCTGCCTGTAGAGGGGGCTTCTATTGCATTGGGGAGGGTGGGATCCCTGAGTCTCCCCTGGGAGGTGCTGTCCAGTCCTCTGGGAAAATTGTGGTTGTGTTCCTCTGCCCCTGCACCACCCATCTTGGTCTGTCCCAGCTTATTTCTAATAATGTATAGTTTCTGGTATACTAGCTGTTCGTTTCAAGGGAGGGGCCAGTCTGTGTAAGAGGGTCATCTCTTTCCTGCTTGGTGCTGGTGGCCGCTCTGTGTGAGAGCCAAGGCTGGGTGGGGGTCCTGATTACCCCTTGCTGTACTGATTTCTGATCTCCTTGCTTTGCTGGCCTCAGTGGAACAGGGACCCAGGAACCAGTATATTTTGTCTCCCTGAGAGAAGTTCAAAATCGGTCCTTTTAGAGATACTCTTCCTGCCTTTCTCCTGCAGATATGCATTCTGCAGGGGGTTCTTGAGCCTGACCTGCCTGTTCTGACGATCCTGCAGGAGGTGGGGGCTGGGTAGTCCTTTCCTTCCCAGAGGTTTGATTTCTGCTGGGGAAAGGGTTTCTGCCTGGCTATATATAATCTCAGGTGATCAACTCTTGCCCATCTAATTCCCAGCCCACTGCCCTCATAGCAGACTCAATCTCGAACTCTTCCTTTTGCATAGCCCTCGCTTGCTAGCCACACAGGCCCACCACCAGAAATCCCTTTCTGTGCAGTTTTCTGATCTCCCTGCCCAGCTGACCATGCTTTCAATGTTGTCCCATTTTGGGCAAGGCAGCTGCACACAGTGTCCCTGCCCAGCATACTTCAGCTTCCCTTTTAAAAAGTCTTTTTGTGGCATACCCACTGCAGCACCAAGTCACTGTCCAGCTTTCTGCCCATACCACCTCTCCACAAAGCCAGAAGTCTCTCATGGGCATGGCTGGCTGAAGCCTGCCTCCACTTGATCCAGATGCAGATAGAGTCCCTCTCTCGCTGGCACTCTCCTGGTTGGTGTTGGGCGCTGTGGCTATGGATGATGAGCTGCTTGCTCTGTGTATGTAGCCTCACACATCCTCCCAAGTCACTCCTGGTCCAGGTCTGTGGTCTCCCCACTCAGGACTGGGGCCCCCTGTCTTGGGAGGGGAGGAAGCCACAAAGCTGTGATTTCTAATCTCTCTGCATCTACCGATACTATGCGTGGGTATTTCCCCTTCAGCTTATAAAATCTCCTTATCTCATATTGTGAAGCATCTTTTGCACTCTTAGGCTCAAAACTTCCTATCAGCTAAGATTCCATTGATTATTCAGGTTATTTGTCAGAAGATCAGCTGAGAATCTGAGTTGGGGGCTAGAGAAAGTGGACTCAGCTTCCACCCACTTGAATGCCATCTTCCTTGCTCTTTATCCTTCATTTTCCACACTGTTCTTTCTGCCACTGCAAACTCTATATTTTTTTATTTCAATAAATTTTTAATTGAGTTAATGTGGAATTACATGAGTTGTAAGAAATAAGACAGAGAGAGCCTATGAAAACTTTACCCAGTTTCCCCCAGTGGTTAACCTTGTGCAAAACCATGGTATACCATGGCATTGAAATACTCTGCCAATCTTATTTAGATTTCCCCTTTAACTTGTGTGTGTGTTTGGGGTATGATATGTGGGTATATTTAGTTCTATACACTTCTATCACACCTAGGTTTGCATATCTACCACCACAATCAAGATACTGAGCACTTCGATCAACAAAGACTCTTCCTGTTGCTGTTGTGTAGCCACACTCACTTTCCTTGGGAGAGGATTCTTCAACCACTGATCGATCTGTGCCCTGTTTCTAAAATTTTGTTATTTCAAAATATTATACAAATGGAAAGATTCAGTATTTCACCAATCAGCTCTTTTCCTAGAGATTTATCTAAGCTGAACCTCTTTTGACCGTGTGGCAAGGTGGGAATCACCTGGCTAAGGGGAGATAAGCAGTTGCCCCAAGAGTGAGTTTGTGGGTGGTCAGAGGGGAAAGCATTTATTTGTCAGCTTGTGCCTAACTTAGGATGACCTGTCTATTAGGTATCTGTTTAACTCTGAGAAGTGACTGCATTTTCATCTGTAAGTTATTTTCTTGAATCAAAGTTCCCAAGTGCTAGGTAACATTTTTGCTTTGTGGCGCATTGAAAAGTGTCCAAATGTCTAAAAGGTAGTGGTCTTTAGGGCATGTTGAAAGGAGACCAAGAAGATTGTAGTGATCTCGAGTCATTTTGGGACTCTTCGGCAGTTGGTGATTTAAAAAATAGAACAAAGAAACCAAAGAATATGTTTGAAAGTTCATTCTATTCTTGCTAAATTCTTACTAAATATCTGAGGTACCAGTTTTCATGAAATTTTAAATGTCCGGTAAAATTTGAAATTTTAAAGGGATACAAATTTGATTTATGATTTAAACATTTTAACTTCAAAACACTTTAAAAAATTTATTTGTTTCTGTAATTTACAGAGTTCATGTTAGCTTATACAATATTTTTTCTTTTCAATTTTGTCTTAATAGAAAAACAATGGTTTTTCAAACTAAAGGAATTAAATACACAATGCAATATACAGATCATGTATCACAGAAATGCACCTTTGAAACCTATATAATCTTATTAACCCATGTCACCCCAATGAATTTAATTTGAAAATAAGAAGTTTTAAACACAGGAATGAAATACAGGGTGATGGGAAGTAGCAGGATGAACTAAGAATGAGTGGAAATTCTAACTAGACTTTATGACTAATTGAGTCAGCTCAATGACTACAACCTAAATAGGGACAGAAATATAAAAATATGAATAACTTGTACCTTATATAAAATTTAAATGCAAATTCTTTCTTTATAAAAATATAATTGAGATTGTATGTGTATGACGGCATAGGACCAGAAGCTGAGGCTCTGGGGTCACACTGCTGAAATTTATTAGCTGTGTGGCCTTTGCAAATTTCAGAGCTTCTCCACCTCAGTTTACTCATTTTTAACCTAGGGATAATACTAGCAGCTATCATTGTTTTGATAATTTCCTATGTGTTAGCACTTTTTTATGCATTTACATATATTATAGCAACTAATTTTTATTATATTCTTATTTTGTTGATGACAAACACAAAATGCAGAGAGGTTAAGGAGCTCACTTGAGCTCACGCAGTTCGCTAGGGGCGTAGCCACTCCCAGTTCCTGTGTCCATGCTTCTCACTGCTTAGCCGCTAACTCTCAGAACATGTATCTGAGGGTATCTACCTGGTAGGTTTGTTATGGTTAAAAGAAAATCCATGTAAGTGAAGTTGTCTCATTAAGTTAGATGATCTATTTGAAGCCACAATGCTTGGCACTTAAGTGTTCAATAAATGCCAGCAGATGAATTATTATTATCATAAGATCATTATTTGGCTTTTTCACTTGGCTGCTGAGGTGTATCTAAACAGGATGATTCCCAAATGATTTGCACTTTATCATCATAAGATCTATTCAAAAGTATGCAGTTATTTCTAATTCAAAAATTTCTTTCTGGTATTTCCAACCACAACGTTTTGGAAGTAACAGGTACTTTGATAGGTATAGTTTCTACGCTGTGTCAGCAAAAAGCCATTCTGGGCGGTTTTTAAAAATGTAATGTCTAACACAATTTATTTTTCCATCTGGCAAGTTCCTCAAATGTATTAACAATGAGTAGATCTTAAGGACCTATGAATTCAGTTTTAATAATTAATGTGAAGCAGTGTTGGTAATAAGAACATGCACAAATGAGATGGAATATAAAAGACTGTGCTCGCCATAAAGATTGACACATTTAAAATTTTATATCTGTGCTGAAGGGTTCTTCAACAGCAGCTGTATGTCATTTAATACAGCAGCAACATGAAACTCTGCAGGGGGCGAGTGTTCAAATACTTGATGTTGCCTCCTCTGCATGTCCTTTTCATGTTAGCTCCACGCTGGGCAGCAGCCTCCTGTTCAACCTGTCTTGAGGGCCACAGTTACTTAAATCAACATCTCAGTTGTCATTAACTTGATTTTTGTCTTATAACATGCCCTAAGAAGACCTTTGCTTGGTAGATTTTGGGTTGACTGAGCTTCCCTATAATATGAAAAACATCTTTCACGTTTGGCTATTTTCCTATTTCCAAATCCACAGCTCCATCCATTCTGAAATCTGAGTTTCTTCCCTAGAAAAGCTTTTATTTTTCTTCTTTATAGCTGGCTTTATCTTTTCTAACATCACCACACCTGTGTCATATTATGCTGTAAATGCATATTGAGTGCAAATGTATTTTTCTCTTTGAGGGATATAAAGTAACATGTATTCAGAAATATGAATCCATTTCTGCAGAGTATATGCAATCAATCATTTCATGAATGAATGAAACTTTGGTACTGTTCTGGTACTTTCAAACAGCTTCTTTATAATAATTCTAGATATTGATAAATTAGTATGTCATTAACCTGTATGTATATGGCTCCCTTATGTAACAAGGACATGTTTTATAACAGTTCCCCCCACGAAAAAGATTTTAAATGCAATTAGAGAATGAAACAGGTATGTGTGGATAAATAAATAGCTTAGAATAGATGGCTACTATGAATAAAAATCAGAAATAGATTCTACAACTAGTGAATATAGTTCCCAAAAGCTGTTGTTTCAAGGGAGTTAAGGGTTTGCCTTCCAAAGATGAACCAGCTGTTTCTTACCTCTGGAGGGACTGGGAGCATATGGTGAAACTCAGTGCTTTTAGTATATAGCACCTTTCACTCAGGCATCTCCAAAGACTTAGTAGGTATTAAGCCCCTGTTAGACACGAACTCAATGGCACTTTTCAGAAATAAACCATGCTCAACCACCTAGATAAATCTAAAGTAAGATTTCAGAGGATGAACTAAATGCTGCATAAACAGGGTCTTGAAGATTGCTACAACATCCCCCAATGTTAGAGGTATGTGCATAGCATACTCATTTCACAGATGGAAAATCCGAAGCCTCTGTCTACATGTGGGTTAAAAAAAAAGGAATCTTAACCCCACACTCTGTTTCCCATTTAAACATAATTAGAGCTTTTCCTTTCTTATTCTTAAGCTGCTCAACAGGGCTGGTCCCTACTATTGAAACCCTCTTTCTCCCCAGGACTGCTGTTTCCAGACTATTGTTCAACCACAATTGCTCATCCTCGTCCAGGGAAGTCTACACTGCAATTACCCCATACCTTTTTCTCTTTCTCATCTACCAAAGATGAAATAGTGCTCATTTCTCAAGGACTTCAGCACTTGCCTTCATTTAACAATTATTTATTGCAGCTCTACTGTGTCTGGGCTAGAGAATGATGGTAGTTACTGTGCTGCCTGGTCTCCCAGAGTATGGACCGGCAGTCTAGATTGTTCACTCATCCATATCTGCGTTACTCTTGGATTCAGGTAGGCATAATTTGCACATGGTCAACCAGCCTCTGCTTATATAAGTGTTCCATGATTATAAAAAATATTATTAATTTATAAAGGTCTCGACTTTTAAGAATTACATGGATTTTGGAGTCAGTAACAGGAACACATTTGAGAATCAATCTGCTTTTACCTTCCAGAAGCTGTATCTGGTCATAGATAATATGTTGCTCTGTCAATCTTTGGACTTTTTAAGGATTGCATTTCAAAGTGAGATTATTAGTCAGGTTTTCAGTAAAATGCAGAGTAAACTAGGTGTGCTAATACTTTGTTAACTACTAAGATCTGCCAGAATTGTGTGTGTGTGTGTGTGTGTGTGTGTGTCACTGCAAGCATGTAGTAAGCATTTACCTGCAAAAGTCAAGGACTGTCAAGGAAAATCTCAGGACTGAAGAAAAACATGTGTGGGGCACCTGACCTAGTCCGAGAGCCTGACCTTGGTCCCCCCCAGGAGTGAGACAGCAGGGAGATTGGATGGACCTAGCAGGTCAGAGGCAAACAAGAGTGATTCTGACAGAGGGAGCAGCACACAAAAAGGCACATGGGTGGTGCCCCAGGAAGGCCAATAGCACCCGGCCATAGAGAATAAGGAGAATTGTTTGAGGTAGCTCTGAGGAGGTGGGCAGGGTTGGGTCATCAGGCCTTTGGAGTCACACAAATGATTTTGGCCTTTGTCATATTGAGTCACCATTTTCCATTCTTCTTTATTTTTCAAAATGATTTTCAAGGACCCCACTGGCCTTATGATTTCTTGGTGTGGATATAGCAGAGAGCTCAAAAATTGTTCATCTTGATGCCATACGGAGCTCTGCAGAGAGAGCTAAGGAAGGGACCAAATAGAAAAGGCTTCACAGAACAGCTGACATTTGACCATCAGCATTTCTAAAGGCTAACATGGGCATCATACCCAGGAAATCATGGGAAGCCATACCCAGATGCTGATGTTATTTTGTGCAAAGTTGGCCATCAGAACTTTTAGCAAGATGTGATAAATTTGATCTCTTAGAAAGCTACCTCTTAGAGGTAAATTAGAGAATGGATTAGAGCTTGGAGGAATGGGAGACTGAGAATTAATTAAGAATAGATCTCATAGTTAAGAACCAAAAACTCAGGGACAGAGCCCTGGCTGATGTGGCATGGTTGGTTGGAGTGTTGTTCCCTGCACCAAAACGTTGTGGGTTCGATACCTGGTCAAGGCATATACTTAGGTTGTGGGTTCAATCCCCAACTGGGACACATATTAGAGGCAACCAATTGATGTTTCTCTGTCACATGGATGTCTCTCTCTGTCTCTCTCTCCCTCTCTCCTCTTTCCTTTCTCTCTAAAAATCAATGGACACATTCTCAGGTGAGGATTAAAAAACAAAGACTCAGGGACTGAGTTGGCAAAAATTGTGCTGGGTGGAAGAGATTTCTAAGGAGAAGGATCTCTGGAATTAGAGGACCAAGGAAAGCCAAGAGTGACCAGAGTTCTTTTTTGGTAAGTAGGAATAATGAAGGCAATATAAGAAGTGATGATGACAGAAGGAAGAATATATTTGGGGGTGAGGAAGGATAAATGAATAGGTATGAGGAAGAAGAAAGAATTTATAAGCTTTGGGATAGGTTGAGTTCAATGTCTGTGATTAATAGGAAATCTAGACTATCTTTAGTTTTCCATCCCCTGTCTGCTATGTCTCTGATATCTCACCATTGACTCCTTTTAGTCAGTTCTAGGAGTTAGGCTGGCAAAAGACTTCCACATTTACATTTCTAGTTTTAAATTCTCTCCTGAGCTGTACATATACATTTCCAGATCCCTGCTGTATATGTACATCAGAGTGTCCTGGTGCACTTCAAGTTCAATGTGATTAATTGGAATTTCTCATTTCCTTCCCAATCCATTTCTCCTTCAAAGACCCCCTATTCATTTAAGGAATCCTCCTTCACCTAATACCCAGGACTCAAAAACAAGGTGTTATTTTCAGTGCCTGCTGTATCATCCTCACGTCCAAACGATTGACAAGATCAGATAATTATATTTCTGTGACTCACTTCAGTTTGGTTCCCTTCTTCCCCATTTATGTCTTAGTTTGTGCCTTCATATGTCTCAACTGTCCTTTCTATCACCAGTCTCTCCTTCCTTTATTTATCCTACACATGGGTGTCCAACCCGTTCTCTCAAAGCTCAGATCTAATCATGTTTCTTCCAAACAAACAACAAAAACCAACCCACCGAAAGACAACAATGGAAACACACACACACGAAAGTTTGGTAATCTCCTTTGCTTCATAAAATTTCCAATTTATTTTCACAGAATATGTGTTGTTTCATGCTTTGGCTCTCCACCCCCCCCCCGCCCCGTCTTCTCCTATCATGCTATTTCCTGCACCCAATGCTTAATTCAAAATAATCTGCTTGCTGTTTTTTTTTTCTGTTATTTGTTCACCTCTATAACCTATGTGGTGCTGGGAATGCTGCTCAGAGCACAGTAGGGAGTCAACAAATACCTTCGAGTTTTGAACTGAGGTAAAGATAGCTACGTCATAGTAGATGGATAACTTTAGTATTTTTTAGGGTAAGTAGCAAAACAGTAATTAAAAAGGCTTAAGATTTAGATTTTCCTTTTTAAAGACTCATTAACACTTAAAAAAAGCATTTGAAAGATACTGTTAGGATATGTGCATCTCATCAGAGTGAAAAAAAGTGTTACCTTGAAGCTTGGGTTAACATAAAGGAGAACCTCAGGTTCTAAATGTTTCCTTTGTTTATAAATACACTTATAGATTTGAACACATTTGTTTATAGGAAAACACGAGCAGCTGAAGGAATGTATTACTCTGGAATTTGTCATTTCGTTCATTCTTAATTTCCCCTCCTCCTCCTTCTTCTTATTACTATTACTATTATCATTAACTATAATGTACTAGATTCTACTCCTCTTTTGAAGAAGTTAAAATTACTCATAAAATCATGCCCAACATTTACTTTGATCCCTTCAGAAATACTCTATGTACAATTAAATTTTTAAATGTCCTCAGATATATGAGGTAAAAATACAGATAAGCAGAATAGTAAATCCCTAAACCCCATATTATGACATATTAGGATTTTCCCCTCATACTAAACACTTTAGGAGTTCTCTTATAAATAGTGGAATAGTATTTTTTTACCTTTGTGTCAGGTGAATATAAAATTATAAAATAGAATGAGAAAAAAAGCCATCAGTATTCTAAAAAATTGGGTATTTAGGTATTGATCCAGTTGATTGTAAGTAATAGATTATGCAAAAATGTTTTTCTTATTTTCATTGAACAATACTTGTTTAGAATCCTGGAATATTAGGGATCTTCATTTCCTGGCAACATAAAGAGTGCCCCAGAAAGTGGGGTGATTGCCCCAACATCCCTTAGTTCTCCAGTGGTGTTGCTGACGTGTCAGATAGGTGCATGGATAAGCATTAATTTCTAACTTGATTTGGGATGGCCATGTACATGACATTTCCCTGAGCAGTCTGGTTCTGGGCCCAGGATGTGGAAGAAGAGCACCAAAGATGATGATAGCATTTATAATTATGCTGCCTATTGTAGATCACCTTGAAACCTTGCTCATGTTTTCATATTTGTCTTTGGGTCAGTGGGATGTAATGGAGAGAGACAGAAACAACTGCCATCAGAACGTGTTCTCTCCCTGAAGTTTCAGAGAACCCCCTTTTCTACATTATATGCTTCAGATTATATTTCAGTATATAAAAAGTATTCAGTATATAAAAACTGAAGCTTGTCTGACAAAAAATAGAAGTCTAGAACTCCTTTGCTTTTTTCTATTTCTGGAGGGTGGTCAGTTCTCAGTGATCTTATGAACAGTAAGTATTTAATTTATTTTTATTTTTAAGAATCAGTATAAGGAGTATGATGAACTCATGTAGCTAACAAAAGACTCCTATTAAAATCTTTCTAGAAACAAGTTCTTAATGCATACTTGCTTAGGAAAATAAATTAATCATGCATGCTGGCTATTTAATATTGTAATTAGGTATATATACGTCATTGATGTGACACTAAAACTTATTGGTAATGAATACATCATTAATGATCATTGATACTTAGGATCTTGCTTCATTCTTATTAATGCTTTATTGTGGAAAGGTGGAGAGTTCATTAGACCATATGTATATGTGTTTATTATATATATATTTAGGCTAAGCTCAATGTTTCTGCATTTTCTTCCTTAGTTGTTTTCTCAACATGCATCAGTACTATTTTATAGATTTAGAAAGAATAAAGGACGCCGTCGGGGGAGGAAACTGCATTGTAAGGAAGGAGACTTGGGGTCATTTGAGGGAAAAGGGGCGTGAGGACAGTGAGAAGCAGAGGTCAGTGGCTATGTGCCTGGGAGACCTGAGAGCAACCCGTGGGGCATTTGAGGTCATTACCCCACCGGTTACCTCTCATCACTTCTTCAGTATCATTACACAAAATTCAAAATTAAGTAGCAACTAAGGTCAAACAGGACTAGAGCAGTATGCTGTCTTCTTTCCATTACAGTAAGGTCTTCTTTTCTTTTTTGCTCTTCTCCTTTTCAGCTGTTTCATCTTTCCATTGCTTGAAGCTATTTTTTGTGTTATCTGTGGAGTAGAAACAGTAATTCTGATTTTAGAGTAGAGCCCTGGTCATATACAAATGAGCACAAAATTGGCTGTATCTATGGTTTTAAGGTCAATTAATCTGTCAGGTAAACACTCTAGGAATAGTCTTCCAAAAAAAGAAAAAGAAAAAGAAAAAGAAAGAAAATTCTCTAATTGCAGGGGTGTTGTACTAAATAGACAAAAGCCTTTTATATTAAACTTTTTAATCTCATTTCATTCTGATTATTTTGAAGGAAAACTACCACTTTCTACAGGACTTCTTTTTCCAACAGAGCATGTACAGAATTCAGAAGTACATATTATATTGTTCAAAAGTATGAGTATGTGGGAGGGGGATGGGCAGCGAGGATTCTAATTTGCTATGCTGTTTAGTTTTAATGCCAAATTGTTTTATGAAAATCACATTGTCTTGAATCATTTATGCAGAGTCTATTTGGTTGTAGGTCATATTGGTTTACATTAGTATTATTTTCATTTTTGAATAAATCAGGGTCTTTTTAGTGGTTTAACAGCCTGTCTTAAGGAAGCATTGTTTCAAATATACCTCAAAGGCTTATAGGAATATTATTTTTCATGTGTGATATATTTATTTGTGTTGGTTTGAATAGATACAGCAATTATTTGCATGGGGAAATGAGGAGATTTGTTAAAGCATCCATCTCTGTTGAGCATGATAATAAATGTTTTTTCAGTTATTTTTTTCTCCTTAGTAAACACAGATTGCTATGAAGAAATTCAGTGGACTGTATTGGTCATCATGTGAAATTTTGAGTATGCTCATTTCCAGCCATTTTTCTCCAAAATATGCCCTGACTGTTAAATTATCTTCTTCCAAAAGAATTCTTAAAGACAGAATCCTCTTGAATCTATAAAAGCAAATAAAATGTCTTTTGTTTAAAACATAAGAGCATAGTAGCCCTAATAAAGGATCTGTAAGAATAGAAAATGAATCTTTAAAATTAATCTAGGAACAGAAGATAGATCAAATGTTTCCAATTTATTTTGGAATTTGACATATGGCCTATTCACAATAGAAGATAATTGGGGTCAAACCCAATGGCCTTGCGGGTTCTTTTGGCCACCCACCTCGCTCAGTGAGTAGACCTCACAGTGTCAGGTAGCAGGTGCTATGGGTGGGCATCTAGCTACAAACTTAGGGTTTTTAACCACTTTCTGTAAGGCACATCCCATGCACTTAAAAAATCTTGCTGTATTTGTATCTCCTGGCCCAAACATTATGAAAGTTTTACACAACCGTGACTAGAATAATTAACCCCTAGGTGCTTCAACATAATATTTGAATTTAAATATACCTCACTAAACAAAACCCTTTGCCCCTTGTGTAAGTATTAGGATTTTGAGATATTGAAATAGACTAAAATGTACACTTATATAATCTTTTTTGAAATTTTTTTTGTTTCAAAGATGTACTAGATAAATGTTTATTTTTGTGACTGTGTTTTTAATGGAAATTTGTTTCAAGTACCAAGTCCTGCATGTACCTCCTCCATAACACAAAATGCAGCAAACTCTAGCTCTACTTTTGTCTTATCATTAAAGAAAAAGACCTGAAGTTTTTCAGAGAGCTACTGCTATTCAGAGAACTACTGATAATGGGAAATTTGACTTCCCCTGAGATTGGCACGTTCACACAGATAGCTGTAGAGGTGTATAAGTTTGGGAGATATGTGGATGTTGTGTTTGAGGGTAGATGTGATTGCCTATGTTCTTTTCTTACTAAAATGGCCAGCTATGGAGGCAAGAAGGACTGCAAAGAGACTTGGGGCTGGTACCCATTAGCATCATCAGAACCTCTGCCCTTCCAAGGAAGTACCACTGGGAGAGCCTTTTGTTGTGGTGATGCTAGCCTGCGCTCATCTGCACAAGTGTTTTGCCCTTGAGCTAGCCTCAAAGTCCATACTTCTATGCATACATATTTAGCTCTGAGAATCTTTGGCCTTGCCATTTTCTAGATAGAGGTATGAAAATTTCAAGTAAGTTAGTTTCAAATAAAAGACCTGAGAGAATACATCTGATATAAAATATTTGTTAGGATTTTGTGAGCTAGTTGCTTTTCCTTTATTGATTCCATGCTTAATAATGAATTTATATGCAGCCCAATTTTTATTGAATATGGATGAAAGTTAAACTCCATGGTAAAATGTAACTGATATCATCCTTTTCTTCTTATTTGCCTTCTATATTCATTTAGCAAGTATGAAATTAATGTCTGCTAGTGAGATGGAAAAATAGGTGGCATGCGTGCTGCTTCCTCCTTGTCAGCTCACAGCAGGCATCGCTAATCAATCACCAGCAATTTCTCTTGGTGGAGTCTAGTCATGAACTCATAATTTTTCTCAGTATGCTTCCCCAGGTAGACTCTGTCACTAAATGGGAGATGGGAAATAAGACTTATTTGTCATTCCTAATCTGTTACTTACTTGGCATTGTAGGGAAACACGAGTGTAAGACATAGTTCTTTAAAGAGCTTGTAATCAATTTAAGGAAGAATAAAGAGAGATGAAACAACCTCATAAGGCTTCAAAATTAAATTTTAAATAACTTATAATTAGAAGAGGGAAGTATTTGAATCATTTGCATATATTTAACCAAACAGCAGCAATAATGTTTTGTTTATTCTGATCTAGTAGTTCCATTTTTTTGTTCATTTCTTTAATTTAACATTAATTCATGGCATTTGGATAGCACCTGGGGAACATCTCTGTGTCCTTCAACACAATTTCTTACACATTTCAAAGATGATTTTCTTTTCTTGGTTTCTTTGTGTTAGCTTTATTTTACTATTAACTTGGCTGAAGATCAGAAGATAGCCTATTAAAAAAGTTATAATATGTTAACAATTTCAAGGATTTCAAGTGTTTATATTCAGATATGTCTGTGAGTAATGAAAAGTTGAACTTATAATAAAATATCTTTAAATCAGATTATTTTGGAATTTATGATAATTTGGTCAGTGCCTGGGTGGATAGTTACCAGTATGCTAAGTATCTGAAAGGACTTAGAAAAAGTTAATGCTGCAACTAAAAAGTTATAAGATAAATTTCTTAATTATGTAAGAGAACACTATTTTTAATCAATTTTAGAAGCATCTACTTTGTTTTTTACAGTGTAATTGCATGTAATCAGAGACTTGCCTTTTGAGCACTCTTGAAAAAGTAATTATAATCCATATATATGTATTAGTAAACTATGACCTTTTCTAGGAATTGTTTCTTGGTTTCATTTGAGTTTCCATTATGTACTTAGAAATAACGTCACATTCTATTTAAAAATTTATCATTTAGAAATTATGCAAATTCATTTGCTTCTTACATAGTGTGAGATACTATTTTGGTGTTGGTTGGTGGATTCTTTTTCTTCCTTTCTTTTTCATCCATTTACATGAAATATCTTTTTCCATTTCTTTAAGTTTGTGGTATCTATTGTTTTGGGTGGGTGTCTTGTAGACAACATATATATGTGTCTTGTTTTCTTATCCATTCAGTGACTCTATGTCTTTTGACTGGAGCATATAAAACATTTATGTTTAAAATGATTATTGATAGGTACCTATTTATTACCATTTTATTCTTTATAACTATGTTTTTCTTTTTTCCCTTCCTCTTTTTAAAGAAGACCCTTTAACATTTCTTGTATTACAGGTTTAAAAGTAATTAACTCCTTTAGCTTTTCCTTGTCTTGGAAGCTCTTTATTTCTCCTTCAATTTTAAATGATAGCCTTGCTGGGTAAAGTAGTCTTGGTTGCCGGTCCTTGCTTTTCATCACTTTGAATATTTCATGCCAGTTTCTTCTGGCTGGAAATGTTTCTGTTGAGAAATCAGCTGAGAGTCTATGAGAGTTCCCTTTGAAGGCAACTAACTATCTTTCTCTTACTGCTTTTAAGATTCTCTCTTTATCTTTAACCTTTGGGATATTAATTATGATGTGTCTTGGTGTGCACCTCTTCTGGTTCATCTTATTTGGGACTCTCTTCTTCCTTTTCTTTTAAAAAAAAACATTTCTTCTTGTACTTAAAACTCCAAGAAGAGGCATTGCATCTTAAAGGTCCTTTGGAATCTGCTCCAGTGTTCTGACTGACTTTGTGTGTTTTCTTACTAAATATGGAAACCAGGTGTCTTAAAATTAGACATCTATATGAATGATGGTCCTAGCTTCACTTCTTTCAGGAGTGAGGTAATAGAAAAAATATGAACTTTGAAGTCAATTAGACCTGAAGTCAAATCTCAGGTTGGCCACCTACGTTCTAGCTGTATAAATAACGGAACTGCATTTATTTCCTCATTTATGAAATGAAGACAGTTCCTGACATCACAGAGAGCTGTTAAGTCAAGATTTAGTGTGATGACTTTCTAATGAATTTGGCACAGAACCTGAATATTGACATTCTTGTGGTTGTAAGAAAATCAAACTGATTCTGGGTAGCTTTAGGTATAATCAGTTTATTATAGTTTCTCTTTCTCTCTCTGTCTCTTTCAGAATTGAAGGTATTATTAAATCCTGGGCAGGGCACATACCAGGGCAATGTTGGGGTTTTTAGCAGTAGGATTGCATGAAGAGTTTCTTCAAGAGGCTACATTAATGAGACTCAGCTTCAGCCATTCTCTGTGTCCTATGTTTAAATTTCGCAAGGAAGGCAATCCAATGAACACATCTTGGGTTGGATGTAGCTCAATCAGCTTTGACCAGGAGGCATGAATACCTACGGCAGACAACAGACATAGCTACTGGGGCCCCAATACGTGCATAAGATGGGGCTTACTCCCAGAGAGGAAGCTAGGCAGTGAGCTGTTTACCACAATGCAGCCCTTTGTTCCTGGTGTTTACTTGTGTGTATCTGTGTTCACACAAACATACTCTTTCTCTTCTTACTTTCAGATATACATGGAATGGTATTTTGTTAGAATTAAACTGACTTGTCTAACTTCTCTCTTGGATTTTAAATCAAGGCCAGGCAGAAATATCTAGCGCACCACCGCCCAGTGTAGAATTCTCCTTAATGAGGTAAGTGTTCCATCTGCGCACCCAATATGGCAGACACTAGCCATATATGATTATTAATCACTTGAAATGTTGCTGGTGCAATGATAAACTGAATTTTAAACTTTATTTTATTTTAATTAATTTAAATTTAAAATACTAGCCCTGGCTGGTGTGGCTCAGTGGATTGAGTGCCAGCTGGTGAACCAAAGGGTCTCTGGTTCCATTCGCAGTCAGGGCACATGCCTGGGTTGAGGGCTGGGTCCTCAGATGGGGACATGCAAGAGGCAACCGCACATTGATGTTTCTCTCCCTCTTTTTCTGCCTCCTGTCCCCTCTCTCTAAAAATAAATAAATCTTAAATTTAAAGTACTAGTTTTTAAAAATGCTAATGAGTCTCCCTTTTGTGGTCTTTATGTATCTTATTTTTACTTAATAAGTTCTAAAAGCCTTAAAATTAAATGTAAATGCTATAGACTGAATGTTTGTATCCCTCCCAAATTTGTATGTTGAAGCCTGATCCCCAGTGTGATGCTGTTAGGAAGCAGGTGCTTTGGGAGCAGATCAGGTCACGAGAGCAAAACCCTCATCAAGGGAGTTAGTGTTCTTATAAAGGAGACTCCAAAGAGCTCCCTTGCCCCTTCCACCATGGGAGGACACAGGGAGAAGACCGCTGTCTATAACCCAGGAAGTGTGCTCTCACCAGACACTGAATATGCTGGTACTTTAATCCTGGATTTCCAGCTTTTAGGAATGTGGGAAATCAATTTCTATTGCTTATAAGCTACACTACTTATGATATTATGTTATAGCAACCCAGACAGACCATGACAGTAAAGAATAAATAAATTACAAGCCATAGATTAAAGAAAATCTGGTCCTTTTCTTCCACATGCAATAGGAACCTTGAGGAGTATATGGGGTTGGAGAGGCTGGTAAGGGAGGTGGTGGTGTCCAGGGGAAAATATGAATTTAGCATGGAGCAGGTCTTGCAAGCACATTAATCCAAAGGGGCAAGTGGGAGTCTTAGAGTCCAGTGATGAGTTCAGGGGTACAATCAGACACTTTCCCCAACCATTTATGGGTAAACAGAGAGTTAGGAGGGTTCACTACTCTCGGGTGGTACACTGTCTGATACTAGACATTAACAAGCACCTAAGATGAACTCTACTTTGAATAGCAAAAGTCTAGAAAACTGAAATTTTTTGTCCAAAGTCACAAAAGTGGTTGCTGGCAGACTGAGAATTAGTGTTTCCCCAAACTAGCCAGTCATTAGGACAGACATAAAAATAGGCATTTGGTTTTTGCTGATGATCAGCATGTTCACAAAGGCCATTCCAAAGAGCAATATACCAGCAGTGAGACCAGTATGTAACAAAATGAAGCTCTTTCTGAGGTAATTAATTACAGAAATTGTAGTCATACAGTGTCTCAGACTTCAATGATCCCAAAATCAAATTCTTATAATCCCATCAGGCAGTATCACTTTACATTTCCAGTGAACAATTTAGTAAAAAGAAATGATAGTCAGATGTAAAATTATCAAGACTTCATTGCCTTTACAAAAAGCATTAGAAAGCATTTACTGGCATGTTCTGAAATATCATAAATAATTAAAATATAACTACTTATAAAAATATCAGAATAGATAGTGATGATATAGCCTTGTTGTTGTTTATTTCCTCATGGTCACTTGAAAAATTCAATAACTTCCAGAAGTTAATTGTCATTAATGCAAAATGGAAAAAAAATATGTGATTAATGGGTTGAAGAAAGAGAAACTGGGGCATTGACTGTATATTTTACTGAAAGACAGGAATACCAATTAAGGTCTTCATTATAGAAAAACAATTTAGAAATGAATCGACATTTTCCTAACACTCCTTTTGAAGACAATTATTTCAGTTTTACTTATGAGCAAGTTATAGTTGTATTCAACTTTGAAGTGTTGGTTGAATCTAAGTCTTTAATATCATTCAGGCTAGTTTTCAAATTTCACTAAAAAGTCCATGTTTCTCAAAATTGAGTGTGCATATAGATCGCTTTGAGATCTTGTTAACATGCAGATTATGAATCTGCATTTCTAATAAGCTCCCAGGTGATGCAAACACTGCTGTTGGAAGAATGACACTTTGGATAGTAAGAGCCTAAAGAACTAGAGTGTTTTTCCAGTTATATAAATAAAAGAAGGAGAATTAGTGGTTCTGTTCCTCTTCTTCCCTCCAGTCTTCCTTTTTATTTTTATTTTTATTTTTATTTTTATTTTTATTTTTGTGTCTTTTGCATAGTGGTTAAGAGTACAAACTTGTAAACAGCGTGGGTTCAGATCTCACCTTCACCAGTTACCTTACTTTGCTATAAACTTGGACAAGCCTTATAGCCATTCTTTCCTCTCAGTGTCTTCTTTTGTTACATAGAGAAAGTAAGAGTGGAACACACCTTGTTAGATGAAATATGAACAAAATAATTCTTGTGAGGTAATTAAAATAATCTTGGTACATTATAGGTATTTGATAAATGTTAGCTTTTGTAATTATGATTATGACCAGTGTTCCATTTCTTCTGCTACATCTGTAACTCAACCAGCAACCTGCATAGGAGATGGTTTGGGAATGATAGATGGTTGTTTTCTTAATAGACAAGCTCAGAAGCAGGGAAAACAATTTAAATTATTTTGGCCTAGGCAGTTGTTTTGATAATGTATTTTTATATTTGATGACAGTGTTTGAGGTATTAGGAATTCATTTCAAATGATCAAGAACTGATTCTGGTGAATATACAATAAAAGCTGAATGATACTTTGTGGAAATACTCCACAAAGTCACTTCTTTTACCTCAATACTGGAAAGACATTACCCTCTTTGACTGATATAAATACCATTTTCAGTCTTTTTCTAAATAGAAGTGGCGATTATATTTAGAAGAAACTTGACTGTATGTAAATTAGAGGTTGGTGAGATGTCAATCAACCTGAAATAACATTTCTACAGCCACAAAAGGAGTGAAGAACATTCCACCCCAAAACATGCCACTTTGGCATATTGATTATTTTGAGCTGAAGGCAATTGAGAAACAGCAGATAGAGGAAAGGGTCTCTGATCTACCTTCTTCTACCTAAAAACAGGCCATAAAATTTCCCATGAGAATGATGCCCTCCCTATACCAGGAAAATGGGAATGTTCCTATCACCAGAGCCTGGGAATCAATGAAATGGATCTGTACGTTTATGAAATAACCCTTATCTTCCATAAGTCTTCCCCACAATTTCACTTATTCACTTCCCCACAATGTATTGCCTCTCCCCCAAATTCCTTTGTCTTGTCAGTTCTTCATAAACTTCTTTATTTACTTCATCTAAAAAACCTCAAACTTTTTGCTCTGGTCCTTTCTTTGGGTCTTCGTTCTGTTGTGAAGGACTCCATGTACATGTAAATATTTAATAAAACTTGTGTGTTTTTCTTCTGTTGATCAGTCTTATGTCAGTTTAATCTTTGGCTCAGTCAGAGACCCTAAGAGAGTAGATGAGAATCTTTCATTCCCTACACTACTAACCTATACTTGAAAAGCAAGGCTTGTTATGAATAAACCAAAGCAAAGAAATGACTGTGTAAAGTCATTGAGAAAATCTTGGAGAGTTAGTTGCTTGCTTTTTTTTTTTTTAATTACTAGATTTTGGAATTGGATTTGGAGTCAGCTCTCCTAGGTTCTTCAGAGTGGTGAGAGAATTAATGAGACACCATACTGTTCTTCATTGTTTCCTGATGGGAGTGTCTTCCAACAACCTAATTGCTCTTATTTTGCTTTCGCCAGCCCTCTAATTTTTATCCATGTCCTTAATTGCTCCTGCCATTGGCACCATATGTGTCAGCCCACAAGAAACAATGCCAGTATCACTTGCTGCAAGATGATCCGCACTCCAGGTGGTTTCAAGGCAAGATGAACAAAGGCGAATGAGAAAGTAATTTATTTTTTAAAAAACCAGAATGCCAATTGACTAATGGACAATTAGAACTATAACTGTCACATAGACTAAAATATGTCAGTAAGGGTTGAGCTGATACAGACATTCTGGTCTGTGTGACAGCTATGATTGTTATTGTAATTTATGTTAGTGTCTGTTAGAGTATAGGCTGAGATACCAGAAAAGCCAAATGTTATCCAAAAAGTGTTTGCTGAGTAAAGGAAAATTTTTAATTTGAACATTAGTAGTACCAGGCTAATAGAACCTGGGGCCTTAGCCGTCTCCAAATGGGATAAGCTTGTTATGATTTTAGAGTAGTATGCTGTTGTCTACCTGAAAGTTAAGAGATTATCATTTAATCACATTAGGTCAAAGATAACCTCAATTTTTAAAAAATATATTTTATTGATTATGCTATTACAGTTGTCCCATTTTCCCCCCTTTACTCCCCTCTACCCTGCACATTCCCTCCCACCCACATTCCCCCTTTAGTTCATGTCAATGTGTCATACTTATAAGTTCTTTGTCTTCTACATTTCCCATACTATTCTTACCCTCCCCCTGTCTTTCTACCTACCATCTATGCTACTTATTCTCTGTACCTTTCCCCCCTCTCTCCTCCTCCCACTCCCCTGTTGCTAACCCTCCATGTGATCTCCATTTCTGTGGTTCCGTTCCTGTTCTAGTTGTTTGCTTAGTTT